>LPNX010892060.1:10957-228862 GCA_001517045.1 Pseudotsuga menziesii | reverse complement strand
AAAGGTTTAAAAATACAAGTTTAATCTATTAGACATTGGAATTAAACTATCCAACAACTTTGCAAACTATATTAACTTTGGAATTATGACCCCAGGGAAAATATAGACGATCTCTACGATGGTTAACATGAATATTTCCTCAGCCTTAGGCAGAGTTCATCTTAAGATGTTTATTATTAAAAATAAAATAGAAATTTGAGAAATGATGTCATTATTAAGTAAATAAATAAAAATTGGTAATTTTGGAGTTATTACAATTGGTATCAAAGTGAAGGTTTCAACACTTTGCGACCTATGGACTCATTCACAACTATAATTTAAATCTGTATCATTGACAAACAACTTTATTTTGCACATTAGGTTAGTAAATGACACTTCCACCACAAGTACAACCAAATCAGCCCAAACAACTGAGGAAGTCAGATTTCGGTCTCCAGGCAATTTTTTAATTTGGTTTTAAACACGGATAGGAACAGGGTTGAATTGAAAATGAATTGGAAATGAATTGGAAATCCTTGTAAAATCAAGAGGAGTTAGTATATCTATTGCGGAATCCAAGACAGTTGAATTAGAATTAAAAATAAGAAACTATGAGTGTTGAAAGAAATTCCAATCAGCAAGGTGATATGAACCCACCCCAACAAGAAGGAAAAATATGGATTAGTTTAAATGGTGAACAACAAACATTAATACCTTTTGAATTGTTCAAAACTATGAAAAGTTTAAAAGAAGAACCACAAAGTTTCAAAATAGATAACTTGAAATATAGACATGCACAACAAGACTTAAATATAGTCATGTTACAAACTTTGACAAAATTAAAACAACAACCAACACACACCTCCAATAACCTAGTGAGAAGGACTAACGATGAAGAATGAAATCAGAGTCAAGCATTAAATTGGAACAATACAAATTTGACTCTTCTTCTGAGTCTAAAAGAAGAGATTACAATACTAATTCATTTGATTTCTCATCTCCAGCCTATCATAGGAAAAAGTCTAAACATTCACACAGTTAAAAATTAAAAGGGGAGTTTTAAAATATTAAGGCACCAATATTTGATGGAGAAGCCAATTGTGGTGAAAAAGTAGAAGAATGGATGCTTGGGATGTCTAAATACTTCCACGTGTATGACTATCCAAGTGATTTTAAGGCTCGGCTAGATATCTATAATCTCAATGGTAAGGTTTCTCATAGGTGCAGGGATCTAAAACTCACTAAAGGTATAAACAAAGGAAAAATTGAATGGTTTGAGTTCAAGAGACAGTTCAAGGAAAATTATCTATCTGAAAGGTTCTATGACAAGAAAATCAAGGAATTTCACGAGCTAAAAAATGGGGTCCATGAATATGGATTGGTTAATCAATAAGTTCTTAGAGTTGTTGCATTATGTTCCCAAGATAAAAGAAGAGAAAATAAAAATCCAAACATTTTTTAGTTTCCTTCCAGTCCATTATGCAAACAAGATAGACTTTGACACCCCTAAGACATTGGATGAAGCACTTTACATATCTAGGTTGAGTTATGAGCGAATCCAAAGAAAAAAAGAGTATAAAGACAAAGCTCATAACTTAAAAAGTACTTTTTCTCACCAAAGAAATAAAGGTTTCAAACCACCGACATATCCAAATCAATATAGCAAATTTCCAGCGAGCATAAACTTTCAAAATACTATAGTAGTCAATAAAAGTGAATATCAATCTAATATACCATCACAAAGTGGTAATAAACTAGTAACATACTCAAGAAACAAAACAGTTCCTGAAACAATAAAGTGTTGGGACTATCAAGGGCCTCATTACCTCCGAGGTTATCCAAATCAGAAAGGAAGAATTTTGAATAATAAAAAAGAAGAACCTTCAACAGTTGGTGATATGGAAAAGACTCCTCAAATTTTTGCAGCATTGGAAAATCAACAAGCAAATTACCAACCATCTATGATTGAAATAGAAGGTAAAATTTTTCACACGTTGTTTCTATTTTAATTTATCCTGGAGCATGTTGTAGTTACATATCCCCTTTGATCATAGAAAAATATGGTTTAAATAAAATTAAACATGATAAGTTGTGGCAAGTACAACTAGCTACATGCACAAAATGAAAGGTTTCTAAGTTCATAAAAGATTGATTTCTGAATTTAAATGGCGTAGAAACTACCGTAGATTTAATTGTTTTACCCTTGGATGCCTATGATGTATTAATCAAAATGGATTGGTTGGAAAAACACCATGCAATTATAAACTGTCTTGAAAATACTTTTACATGCATTGATGAGTTAGGAAATTTGAATTTTGTGAAAGGTATTCCCAGAAAAACTATTGTGCCAAAAATTTCAGCCTTACAACTTGAGAAAAGTGTAAGGAAGGGAACTTGTAAGCCTTATGTTGTAAACATTCAGAATTGTGAATAAGAAACAAAACAAAAAATAGAATAATTTCCCATTTTAACAGAATTTAGAGATGTGTTTTTGGATGAAATACCTAGGTTACCAACTTAGAGGGACCTGGACTATTTCATAAACTTAGTGCGAGGAACAGTGCCTATTTCCAAAGCACCATATTGAATGAGTACTCCTGAGTTAGTAGAACTTAAAATTCAGCTGCAAGAATTGATTGAGAAAGGATACATTAGACCAAGTGTATCTCCTTGGGGAGCACCCATCCTATTTGTAAAAAAGAAGGGTGATACCATGATAATGTGCATTGACTACCACCAGCTTAACAAGTTGAATATTAAGAATAGATATGAAAGGTTGTGTATATGACCCTTTTTGTTCTCATATTTTTCCTTGTTTATGAACTTTTTGATTTGATCCTATAACACCACTTGCTCTCTTCCTTACATTTGGAAAAGTTTTGGCTTTGGTAAGGACTGGTCTTGTTTTCCTTGTTATTTTTCAATTGCTGATGATTTGGATAGAGTTATGATGCCATGATTGCCTACTAAAGAAGTGGTGTGTCAGGTTCAATACCCTTTTACCTCCAGGTTACAGAATGAAGGAATTATGGAATATGGACAACTTGTATCTAAGTATCTAGCTATAATATATAGGTATCAAGTCTATATATTATGCTCATGCCCGTTATTTTACATCATTTTGGCCATATACCCAGTGCATTCACGATGATGCAATCAATCCAGGGATCGAAGATTCTGTCTCCAATTCAGCATTTTGGGTCTTTAATGACTCATTATTCATTGGGTTATCCAATGAGGTTGTTGAATGCTCCGGTATATTTCTGGAATCATCTCCACTCTCCACGGTACTAGCTCCTTGGATGGCTCGTGAAATATTTTGAGAATAAGCATATGAGCCTTATTTGAAAATTTGTTGTAGCTACACGATCTTTCATATTTTTCTCATGAGCGCTGATGTATAAGAAATTTGAATCTCATCTAGGATAGTTTAGCCATCATTTTGCATAGATATATTGAACACTTCTGTGATCAGACCTTTTTTTATAAAAGCTCTATGTTGTCCTGATTTTGGATGAGTTAATTAATTTTGTGTGAGTGAGTGGCTTGTTAGCTCCTGTCACCGAAGGCAAGGGCCCCTTCTGTGACAAGTGTTGTTGTAGTTAAAATTTCTTTTCTTTATGCATGTAGTTGATGTTTGTTGAAATTAATGTTTTATGCAGTTGATGGTTGATTTAATTGCTTCATATTTAGAAATGGTGTGTTTGTCATAGTTAAGTGTGAATGTTTAAGTAGTGACATGATTGGATAGTATAATAATCGTTATCATTATTTGTGAACATAGAGGAATGTATGGGTTATGAACATTGAATCAGGATTATTTATGTGGTGAATGGTCACATTAGAATTGTTGTTGAGATTCGGTTGCTAGCTCATAATGGTAGAAGCAGGATGTTGAATTAAATTAGCTCTTTCCAATTGTACTATAGATGATGTTTATTAAATCCCTTTCATGTGAAATTCTCAATTTGTTAAATTCGATTCAGGCATTAATTTCTTTCTGTAGCATAGCAGAACCTTTACAGCATAGCAGAGGATTTGTTAAATTTGATATTCAATGCTTCTGGTTTGATTGCATGATTCTTTCTATAAGTTGTGATTTTATTAGAAGCCTATTCACCAACACTTGCATTTTGAATCTAGTTCGGTAATCCATCGACTTCCTATGTGTTAAAACCATTCCAAGTTACAGTGTCTAGCGGATACTTTGTCAGGTAGCTCACAAGCCTTTGTGGTCCTGGTTTGATAATTTATGCACAGCTTTCAATTTGCATTTTATTAGAAGGTGAAAGAAAAGCTCATCATTTTGGCGTCATTGTCGGGGAGCTGCCAAGGACATTGCAATTTTGATTGGTTATTTTGGTTCTGTGGTTGTGATTTTTCTTTCCTTTGAGTGGATTGTGTATGACATTTTTTTCTCTGAAAATAGTTTGGTGTGATTTCGGAGAAGGGACGAGTAATATGCATAGACAAATTCATTATAATATTTCCTGCCGCAAGTCCCTATGATCCTGGCTCATGCAAATCATTCATGCATAGAATAATAGATAGTATAGGTAGGCTTGTATACGCATATGATACCCCCCCAGGAACAAATTGTGCAGGAAGTACAATAAGAGGAGGACACGCTCAAGGGAGGACACCTTCTACTAGCATTCCTAAGCAACAAATTGAAATACTCGAGCATTCTACCACGCCCATCAATAGAACAGTATTACTGATGAAAGTTGATGAGAATATGCCAGTGACAAAATTCGCTCAAGAAGAAGATTTTTTTCAAGAAGGGGAGCCTCTTAATCAATCTAGTGTTAACAATCATTTGAGTGTGGAACAGTTGTTTACCGAATCTCTGTGGTCAGCCAGATCAGCTACATCAAAATATTGTTGGGTAAATATGGATGGCAAGCGAGAGCAAATTCCCAATGGAGGGGAAACAAACCAAGGAAATACAAATGGAGAATAAAGCATCGGGACAAATACTTTTGAATTCCCAATCCAAAATCCTGGATCTACATTTACAAACTAGATGAAGAACATTCCACATTTGGCATTGCCCAATTTTCATGGTATGGAAAGTGAGGACCCAAATACATTTTTGTTTGAATTCGATGTCCCCTACAGGAGCTACAATTATGTTACATATCAGTAGAAGCTAAAACTTTTTCCAGCCACATTGAAAAGCTAGGAACTAAGGTGGTTCATCGGGCTAGGAGGGGACAGTATAGTAACGTGGGCACAAATGAAGAAGGTCTTCTTGGATAAATATCAAGAATATTGCAAAGATAAGGATCGAAAGGAATCAATTTTTAAAATGACCCAACAAGAGGACGAAAACCTAGAAGACTATGTGGAGAGATTTCAATATAAAAGATCAAGACATAATGGGTTAAATGATGATACATGGAAAACTCTTCTCTTATGAGGGATCATAGATAATTGCATTGATCTGCTTAAAGATGGGTGCAGGGGATGTATCCCTACTAAAATATGTAGAAATATATGACCTCTACAGAAGGTATTCAAGGAATGCCTCTAGATCGGGAAGAGGGATTCGGGACACAGTAAATAGGACCACCAAGACTTCAAGAGAAGGATTTTCAAGGATGGAGATTGGAAACCTCTTGGAGGTTTTTAAAATTGCTATACTCAGTTCCCTGAGTTCTCAATTGGATGTGATTCAAGAAAATAAAAGGCAAGAGGAGGAAGACCGAGCTTTGGCTATTCTTTTCCCTAAATGCAGGAAGAGGCACCCTCTCAAAAGTTTCCCATTAGACAGAGTTGAAATTTTCCTTCTATGTGACAAAGAGCATCCTACGAAAGACTACCCTTCGCTGCCAAGACTCAAGGCCATATATGAGGAAGAAGGGAAAGATGCAGAACATGTTTCTTTTATATCTCAAAATCTCCCATGGAAACCCCAACCCTCAGGTATAGTACTAGATCCCATGAAAAAATTTAATCCTTATTGGAATAATGCTCAAATACATCAGTCACAAATCTCACAAGCTCCACAAGCTCAAAAAAAATCTCAAACTTGGTACCCACCGATGCCACAACAAATATGCAAACCTCCATACCCACAAAATATCCCTTGGCAATCAAACTAGATGAATTCAAAATTTGGGAATCAACAACAAATTCAACATCTACCACCTCAAATACATAATCCTCAATTCCCATTTGCACCAGTACAACTGTTAATGCAACCTCTTCCACATCCCCGGTTAACACTACCAGTGAACAACCCACCTCCCAAACCACTTCTTCCTACACAACCCGCTCCTACCCCTAATAATAAGGCTAGAAAAACTGTAACTGGGTTGTTGAATTACCCAATTATCTAGCCTATTCTATCTCCATAGTGGACTTCCATGACATTCAATTACACTCTACCATAAATATCAATAAAACCACCTCTCCCATAATTAGAGAGTAAGAAGAAGAGGAGACACGAGAAACCTTACTGGCCCAGTATGAAGAGATACCGGTGCGATCTGAAGATAATTCCCCACCCATCCCATGCAGGAGATCACCGCAAGCAGAGAATAAGAAACTTCCACCATATCCTGAGCGCTTAATTATAGACAAACTCGTGCCTCAATCCGAATTTGATCTCCTAGGAGAATTACGGAATGTCTGTGTGAAGATTCCACTATTCCAAGCTATCAAATACATTCCCATTTACTCTAAAGTTGTCAAAGAGTTATGTTTGAAGAAATCGGGAAGAAAGAGAAAATACCGCCCAATAGTTCATGTGATAGGAGATTTGGCAAAATTGATGATCGGTAACACTCTTGCTGATAAGTACTCTGACCCTGGTAGTCCTGTTGTCAAAGTACAAATCAATGGAATTTCTCTCTCTAATACACTAATAGATTTGGGAGCAACTATTAATGTCATGACTAAACAAACAATGGATAGATTGGGGATTACAAATATTCAACAAACTTATACCATTTTACAGTTTCCTAACCAATCTCATGTCAGACCAGATGGAACTATAGAAGATGTTTTTATTTCAGTATATTCATGGGAATACCCGATGGAATTTATGCTTTTGCAGACAAAATCAAACTTGGGAGGATATCCTCTAATTTTGGGTCGACCATGGTTGGCCATAGTAGATTCTTATATTGGTTGTCGATCAGGAAATATGCGCATATCCCATGGTAATGTTGTTAAGGAAATCACTTTGTATCCTCCTGCGAAGCCAATGATACAACAAGAAATTCCCTTGTGGCTAGATGAAGAGGAAGTTGAGCAGGAAGATGAAACCCTACAACTTTACCTAATTGAACAATCACTGGCAGCAAAACCACAAACTAAGGATGATTTTCTAAGTCAATTTATCAATTCTAGTCCTTCAATAAATTTTGTGGAATTGTTTAGTTCAATATGCACTACCCAAAAAATTGACAACATCCCAAGTTAATCTATGGAACCTGACATTACTTCTATGCTTCATGGTGATTCTGCGATTAGGGAAGTGGAAATTGAACCTAATAACATCTCAAAGATCAGTTGCACATTGTCGACGCAACAAACAGAAATGCTTACCTCGGTATTA
Source organism: Pseudotsuga menziesii (assembly GCA_001517045.1). NCBI lineage: Eukaryota > Viridiplantae > Streptophyta > Pinopsida > Pinales > Pinaceae > Pseudotsuga > Pseudotsuga menziesii. The sequence goes on along the minus strand of LPNX010892060.1, from coordinate 221,316 downwards.
AAGAAACATAAAACTGCATATGCATGAGATTACAGTGACATGAAAGGTCTCCACCCGAAATTGTGTACACATCATATTTACACAAAGGATGATTGCAAACCTATCCAGAAACCCCAACACAAGATGAATCTGGCACTCAGATAGGTGGTCAAAGAAGAACTTCAAAAGTTACTACATGCAAATTTTATTTATCCTATCTCTGACAGCAAATGGGCGTTTTCTACTGGTCATAGTTCCTAAGAAGAACAGAAAGTGGTGCATTTGTGTTGATTACAGGGAATTAAACAAAGCTACAAATAAGGACCATTTTCCATTACCTTTCATTGATCAGGTGTTGGACACGCTAGCAGGAAAAAAGTATTTCACTTTTATGGATGGCTTTAGTGTTTCCATTTAGATCAAGATAGTACCGGAGGATCAAGAGAAAATGGCATTCACATGCCCATGGGGTACCTTTACATACCAGGTGTTACCTTTCAGATTATGCAATGCCCCTGCCACATTTCAGTGGGTTGTTCTCAACATATTTGTTGATCTTATTCATGACACTATGGAAGTTTTCATGGATGAAATTACCTCTCATGGTGAATATTTTGCATAAGATTTGGATAATATAGACAAAGTACTTACATGATGCAAGGAAGTAAATATTTGTCTCAGTAGTGAAAAATGCAGAATGATGCTCACTCAAGGTGTCATCCTGGGTCATCTTATATCTCCTGATGGAATCAAAATAGACCCAGCAAAGATTTAGGTGATCCTTAATTCATGAATTCCATGCACACAAAAAGAGGTAGGCAGTTTTATTGGATATGCAGGCTATTATAGAATATTTGTTCAAAACTTTTCAAAAATTGCTAATCCCCTATTTCTGCTTATGTCCAAAAACAAACAATTTGAGTGGTTGGATGTCTGTCAACTAGTATGGGAAACTTTAAAACAAAAAGTATCTATAGCACTGATCCTATGATGACCAAATTGGTCCTTTCCTTTCCTAATTTCTACATATGCCTCTGATACCACCATAAGAGGAGTCCTAGGCCAACAAGAAGATCATAAACCTTATGCCATATATTTTATTAGTAAAAATATGACTGCTGCAGAACTTAATTATACAGTGACTGAAAAAGAATTCATGGCTTTCATTTATGCTATAAATGAATTTCTCCATTACATTACAGTATATCCAGTGACTGTCCACACTTACCACTCTACCATCAAATATCTTATGAATAAACCTATCACAAATGGTAGAGTTACTCGATGGTTGTTGTTGTTACGGGAATTCAATATTTCAATAATGGACAAACCAGGTAAAACTAATGTGGTTGTTGACTTTCTTTCAAGAATAATTAATAATGAGGAACCTCAACCGGTGGATGATGCTTTCCCAGATGAAAATTTGTTTGCTATTTCTACTAATGTACCTTGGTTTGGAGATGTAGCAAATTATTTGATTGCAGGAAAACTTCTGGGGCATATGACATCAAAAGAAAAGAAGAGCATTTTTCATCGTAGTAGCATATTTTCATGGATTGATGGCTATTTGTTCTATACGTGACCGGACTTGGTGATTCATTGATGTGTTCGTGTGGATGAAATTTATCCAATTTTGAGAACCTGTCATGATGGCCCATGTGGGGGGCACTTTGCCAACAAATGAACAGCCCACAAAATTCTACAATTGGGCTATTATTGGCCTACAATATTTAAATATGCCTGAGAGTATGTCTGGAGTTGTGATAGTTGCCAAAGAATGGGACAACCATTACAGTCAAACGAAATTCCACTTCAGACTCAGCTTATGGTGGAACCATTTGAGAAATGGTCATTGTATTTTGTTGGCCCTATCAAACCTCAATCCATGTAGAAATCATATATCCTAGTATGTATAGATTATGTGACTAAATGGATTGAGGCAAAGGCACTCCCACGGAAAACAGAGCAGGAAGTTTCATATTTCCTTTATGCAGAGATTTTCACAAGGTTTGGAGTTATGAGGGAGATTGTTACTAATGGAGGATTGCAATTCACATCTAAACTCATCAAAGCTCTTACAACATAGTACCATATCAAGCACATAGTAACTTCACCATCTTACCCTCAAGATAACGGGAAAGTGGAAGGTACAAACATAATTTTGGAATCCATGCTCACAAAGACTGTTCAACTTCATCAAAGGGATTGGGATGATAGGCTGCCTGAAGCTTTATGGCCCATAGAATAGCATGGAGAAGTACTACAGGTCTAACCCCCTATCAGCTAGTTTATGGTAAGCAAGTCACCCTGCCAATAGAAGTTGATATTAAAACATTAAGAACTGCATTTCAATTAGGCATGGATCTATTTCAGGCCCAACATAGTTGCCTGCAGCACCTTAATGAGCTTGATGAATTAAGATTGGCCTCCATAGAACGTACAACCATTGTGCAACAAAAACAAACCAAGTGGCACGATCAATTCATCAAAACTAAGTATTTTTAGGAAGGTGACTGGGCTCTCCTCTACAACTCCAGATTCAAAAATTTCAAGGGGAAGCTTCACACTCATTGGCTGGGACCATATGAGATCGAAGCAGTTTATGACAATGGCACAAGAGTCAAAACCATTGATGGATAATGTAAGCTTCTTATGGCCAATGGTCATAGACCACGACCATATAAGAAACCATTGTCCAAAGAGGCATTCATCTGCAATATTATTGCATGCTAGTGTACCAAAGACTTCGAGATCACTATCTCGACCTTGGAAAAATTAAAAAAATAAAGACAAAAAATAAATAAATAAAAATAAATTATATATATATATATACAAAAAGAAACAAAAAAAAAGAGAAAAAATGGAAATTGGACTATGAAAATACTCCTAGGACGGAGCCCTTAAAAAATATTAAATAAAAGGAAAAAAAATTATTTTGATACTAATAAATCTATCTCTGGATTCTTTGTAGGGAGTCTACCACAAATCCTTCTTACCCATACATTTTTCATATCCCAGTCATTTTCTCTTCATTCCATCCCCTCCCTGGTATCACTTGCTCATTGATGTCCTTGCTTTCTTGGATATAAATACTTTTTAGACTTTTTTATACAGATTTCATCCACTATCTTATCTGCAGCACTACAGAAACCATTTCCATTCCATTGCATAACCTTTTCTGTTTTATTCCATAATACCCTTTCATCCCATTTTAGAACCCCTAATCCACTCCACATACCTTTTCCATAATGTTACGAAATCTCTTTCCGTTCCACTCCCCATACCTTTCCGCAACACCATGGAACCATCTCACACAATATTATGGGCTCCTTTTATGACATAATCCAGCACTTTAATTGTCACATTTTTTGTTACTTTTAGTGTCACAGACTACCCCCGTCCACATGGAGGCACCTTTATTACTTGTATAGGACCATCATCATTGACATCGCCAGCATGTGGAAGATAGGAATCACCTAGCATTGATTCACAACATCCTAGATTTAGTTTCATCAACTAACACTGGTCACATCAGTTTTTACCCGACAGGACTCTATCCCGAGACATCATTTCAACTCATCAGCAACAAAGGGAAATGATAGCAACTTATCACATCCATAAGCCAAAAGAGTGGAGAACCTTCTATCCTTCTTCGCACCACTAAAATAAACCAGCCATCAAACTCCATCCATCTCTTCTCAAGTAAGGTAGGTACGTAACCATCCTTCATTCGCTTTTGATAAGTACAGGAAGATGGATCATGATTTATTAAGTCATTAGTACCACATAAGGTCATGTGTCAAGTTGGTTTGGGGGGGGGAACTTTAGAGGTGCCTCTAAATATAGTAGTCACTATTGTGAACCAGATGAAACTTACTAATCCCGGATGGTATTAAATCCACCACCCACGAGCTTCTAGCTAGACCAGTACTGATAACACCATGAAGCCACCTTGTGATATCATGATAATCCACCTTCTGATAATCCAAACCCATATTTTCTTTGGAGAGCTGATAGGAAAATCTAAAGCACTATAGGAATCTGAAGAGAAACAAAGAATGAAGCACAATGAGCGGAGCAATCTGTAGTGAACCAAAGAATACAGATATGGTCTATGGATATAGAGAAGTGAAAAAAAAATTTCAACAAGCAGGGTGGCTGGATTAGTTTGATAAAATGAAGAAGGGAGATGATGCGATTGCAATGGAGTTCGTGCTCACATATGACAATGCAGTTATAGAGGTACGAGGGTTTAAATTTCAAGTAGATGAGCTAACAATTACAAGAGTCTCTGGATTACCACAGATAGGTGAAAGATGGTTCAAGAGACGTGTGCCAATGAAGTCGCTTAGAGATGCATTTTTGGAACCTAGTGAACTAGTGCAAGGAACAGAAAAGGGGACAAGACGAGATTCATTTCCAATTCCATGGGGCGAGGTGGCGCTCTGCGTGTGCAAATTTATTACATGTGAAGGTCGGTTTAGTCTAGTATTTGCTTATCACTTTAAAATTTCGAACCATCTAAGACATCAGAAATATATCAATATGCCGTATTTCCTGTGGAAATATTTAGAGTTGATGAGAAGAATGGTTAAGGGTAGTAAGAAACTAGACACTAGTCTGGCATATCATGGTTTGATCAGATTGTTGGTGGAATATTCCCTACAGAAGCAGGCCCATACATGGGAATCATTTGTGGGAATATCCTCAAGCACTAGGAGAAAAGGGAGGAAGAAAATGAACACATTGGAAAATACTCCAGAAACCCCAAGGAAGAAATTAGTTCATATGGGAAACAGGAGAAGTCTACAAGCTGAAACCCCAAGCAGTTCAATAGAAGGACCCCATACCCGGTTAAGATCAAGGGATCAAAAAGAGCGACAAGATCAAGAAAAATTGCTTAGCCAAAATGATGAGTTTGATTAAGGACGAGAAGCATTCACCATGCCAGAAAGCACCAGTGAAAACTGGGGAAATCAAGATGGGTTGCAGAATGTAGAAGAAAAACAGAGAAAAGGAGAACGGTGGACGGCTACATTCAAGGGGATGCAAGGAAACAGGATGAGGAAATTTCAGGATTTTCTGTTGTGCAAATATTGAAGATCATATGGTAAGATGAGGAAAGATTACTGGGAATTGAGAAGGTCTTATCAGAAGCAGATAGAAGAAATGGTAGCCCTGCAAGGGAAATTATAGAGGATAGAGGAACATAAGATGGATACCCTATTGGAAGGCGTGGAATTGGAAAGTGAACAAAGGGAATAGTTCAAGGAGACATTCAGCGATGAAGGGGAATAGGCTAACATGCAAATAAAAAGTATAGAACCCGAGGAAGGTTTTGAAGCAGAGAATCAAGAGATGCACAAAGATACCCCTTTATATGAAGCTCTAATAAGGAACTTGGAAGAAATGGTAGCACAGCTACAAGAAACAGCAGGGGAACTGGAAGAACAGATAAATTTGTTTGTCAACCAAATGAAAGGGAATGAGCAGCAAACAATTACAGAGCAGTTACAGAAACATGATTATGACTTGGCCATAAGGAGGCTTAGTCAAGTAGTGGAGAAATTGAAATTTGAAAATGAATACATGAATTATCTGGCTCATTCTATGAGGAATCTAAGACCCCCTTCCAAATATTTACTATGTGTTTTTTAAGGAACAACTTATATCTTTTAGACTGTCAATGGTAACCATGGGCTATAATGATCACATTGAGACAAAAGATCAGTTCATTGCTACTTTTTCAATAAGTAATGATGAAGAACAAGATTTTTTATGTGAATTATATATGCATAATCTGGTTATAATAGACTATGGTGATTGGGACCCAAACCGTCATGTAGGGGAAGTACAACTAAGGGAATTCATGTCCTTCATGAGAAATCATTTGAGATGGGACAATGTTGCCACAACTGTGGAAAAAATTTAATGGGAAGATGCTCTTTGGGTGAGAGATTCCCCTCAATTGAAAAATTATTCACAACTAGGAACCGGGTTATGCAAGATCGAGTATTTGTTAAACTCCTGGAGACCTCCCAACTTAAAGTTGTTCAGGAATGCAGGAATTGGATTCCCTTTCGCAGGTTGGAAGCTTTGCTCTAACTATGAAGAAGAATTAATGCCCTGAGTCCAGACTTGAAAAGGAAAGATCCCTTCTCTATCAGAATGTTTGAGCAAGCCCTAGACAGAGCATAGGTCTATCTTGACTACCTAAGTATGGCCATCTACCTAGAGCATACACGATGATGCAATCAATCCGAGGATCGGAGATTCTATGTCCAATTCAGAATTTCGGGTATTTGATGACTCATAATTCGTTGGTTTATCCAACGAGGTTGTTGACTGCTCTGGTATATTTCTCGAATCATCTCCACTCTCCACGGTACTAGATCCTGGGATGGCTCGTGAAATGTTTTGAGAATCAACAGATGGGCCTTATTTGGAAATTTGTTGTAACTGCACGATCTTTCATAATTTTCTCATGATCACTGATGTATAAGAACTTTGAATAGTTTAGCCATCATTTTGCATATATCTATTAAACACTTCTATGATCAGACCTTTTTTTATAAAAGCTCTATGTTATCATGATTTTGGATGTGTTAATTAATTTTGTGTGAGTGAGTGGATTGTTCAGCTCATGTGGCCAAAGGCAAGGCCCCCTTCTGTGATAGGTATTGTTGCAGTTATAATTTCTTTTATTTATGCACGTAGTTGATGTTTGATGAAATTGATGTTATATGTAGTTGATGATTGATTTAATTGTTTCATATTTAGAAGTGGTGTGTTGATCATAGTTAAGTGTGAATGTTTAAGTAGTGACACGATTGGATAGTATAATCATCATTATCATTATTAGTGAACATAGAGGAATGTATGGGTTATGAACAATGAATTAGGGTTACTTCTGTGGTGAATGGTCGCATTAGAATTGTTATTGAGATTTGGTTGCTAGCTCATAATGGTAGAAGCAGGATGTTGGATTAAATTGGATCTTTCCAATTCCTGTACTATAGATGTTGTTTATTAAATCCCTTTCGTGTGAAATTCTCGATTTGTTAAATCCGATTCAGGCATGAATTTCTTTATGTAGCATAGCAAAACGTTTACAACATAGCAAAGGATTTGTTAAATTTGATAGTTAGTGCTTATGGTTTGATTGCATGATTCTTTCTGTAAGTTGTGATTTTCTTAGAAGCCTATTCACCAACAGTTGCATTTTCAATCTAGTTTAGTTATCCATCGACCTCCTCTATGTTAAAACCATTCCAAGCTACACTATCTAGCATATACTTTGTTAGGTAGCTCACAAGCCTTTGTGGCCCTAGGTTGATAATTTATGCACAAATTTCAATTTGCATTTTATTAAAAGGTGAGAGAAAAGATCGTCAAGATACCCGCTACCTAGGATTGATTGTTATACCAAGTCAAGGGAGCCAAAGTCCTTTCTGATTTGACTTAAGATCCAGATATCACTAAGTGAGAATCTGAGAAGAGGAAATTTGTAATACTACTTTCATGACTGGATATGGACACTATGAGTTTGTAGTGATACCATTTAGCTTGAGCAACGCACCTACAAATTTCATGTGCTTGATGAATAGCATTTTTATCCAGTACTCGGACATTTTTTTTCTTTTTTTCATTCACGACATTATGATCTACTCAAAGAATGAGTAACGACATGAGGAATACTTGAGGATTGTGTTACAAATCTTGCTAGAACATCAACTATACACTAAGTTCTCTAAGTGTGGATTTTATAGGAAGGAAATACAATATCTTGGGCACATTATATCTGAGGAAGGAATAGTTCTAGGTCATAGAAGATAAAATCAATTGTGGAATGGCCTACCCCTAAAAATGTTTCAGACATAAGATCCTTCATGGGATTAGTAGGCTATTACAGGAAATTTATAGAAAACATTTCTAGGATAGCATATCTTATCACCTCTTTACAAAATAAAGAAAGAAACTTTATTTGGAGCGACAAGCCTGTTGATGTAATTGTAAATTCGGAATGTATTCACTTGTATATTTTATGTATTGTACCTTGATGTTTATTCTGAGAAGCATCTGTAATGTAATTGAGTCATGTTATATCCCAATGTTCCTATCGGGAGATTCAATAATATAAACAAGTCATGTAAAGTCATTGTGGGTAACCCTATTATTAAAGTCCTCGCAGTTGTGGGGCCCTAGGTTTATTAGACTATCCTAGAGAAGTCGACCCTAGGTGGGTTATTGTAAGTTGGGACAATAGTCCCCACCATTGTGTTAAGGTTAACCCTCCTTGTTGATCGGAGGGGAAAAGTCCCCACAAGTTGTGGGGCACTAGAGTTATTAGACTCTCCTAGAGATGTTCGCTCTAGTAAGTAATTTTTAAGTGAGGCCGCCATGTTGGAGTGGACATTAAGTGAACAAAAGAATATAATTGGAGAATGAGCCTCTCTATTTATCACACACACACTCACTCACTGGGGCACATGGGTGAGACAGGAGAAGCTCTCTCAAGTGTGAGAGAGAGAACAAGCTGTGGAGATCATCTTTTATGTTTTCTGGTTTTATTGCTACCATTGGTGCTCATTCTATCTCTGAGGAAGTTGTGGGGTTTTTTACTTTATGCTTTCCCAAAGGAAAATTCTTTGTGTCTCTTGTTTCTTGTGTTTATTGCTGTGCATGTTATTCTCTCAGATAAGATCCTAAAATAATGCTAGCTTGAATGATAAAATTCTAACATGGTATCAGAGCTAACCTGAGAAGAAGACATTGGGAAGCTGTAGAAGCTAGGGCCTCTTACTTTTTGGGTCTCTCTCCACAATCCATCAGCAAAATTATGTTAGGTTAACTCTCCATTGAACGGTGCATCTTTCTATTGAAGCGGAATTCGATTCCGAACATTTTCAGTTTTTTGTGCGGGAAATCAGGGTTTCTTACAGAAGAGGAATTTTTGAGTGAACCCGGCATAGGATTTCTCTCCTCCTCAAAATCAAATTTTAGAGACCTGGCTCGATATTTTTGGTTGGGTGAAACCCCGGGAAATTCAAATCCTAGTTTGACCCCGGACTGGAAAAACCCTAAATACTAAAACTGATAAGTTTTGGTACATTCTCTATATCTCGGGATTGCAGAAGTATCAAGGGCCAAATATTTCACAGGTCAAATATACAATCATGATGTACACTATTTCCAAGTTTCAGCCTCAGATTCATGATATTCTAGGAGATATGATTCCTCCAAGTTAGGATTCTAGCCTCTCCCATGATCCATCCCCAAATAGGATACCTAGGGAGAATTGCTATATCTTGGACTACGAAGCTCCAAATGAAATATATGAATCTGTTCTAGAAATGCTACGAACTGTAATTTCTATGGTCCAAGTTTTAGACCCAAAAGATGAAACAGTGACACGTGGAAGTCCGTACAACTTCGCTATGCTAAACAATCCTAAAATAGGTTACCTTGGGAAAACGCTCATAAGTCCCAATTGGTGAAACCAATTCTAACAAAACCTATGGTGTTGGAACAAGGACAGGTGAGGCTACCTCAGTGAAATTTTTTAGATATATAGGAGTAGTCATTTTGGATGCATTTCTACAGAAGAAATTGGAAAACTAGGGCTTCCTGTTCCGGGAGCTTCCCTCCACTGTTTTCAGAAAAGGTGTACAGTGGATAGCTCAACTTGAAGAGGTCTATCCTTCTAGACAATCACATCTGAAATATTCCAAGTTTTTTAAATTAGGGTTTCTCTAACAAACCCTAGATCAACCAACTCCGGAACCAGGACAGACACCTCAAATCGGTAAGATCTAATCTTTTGCTATTTTCATTTGAGGTTCTCATTTCAAAGTGATATATCATCAACTTGATGATAAGCTTGTTGAAGTTGACAACTTCCAAGCATGGAAGTATATGATCTCTCTGAAGAAAATGAATTGGACACCTACATAAGTAGAGAGGTTCCAGTTCCAGAGGGAGATGAGGCTAAAAGCCTTACACTAGAAGAACTTGGTCAAGGCCAAGAAGATCGTTGCTGATTCAATCACGGATCATATTACACCACAAGTGTCTTCCCTAAAGACACCAAAAGAGATGTTTGATTCCTTAACCAAGCTATTTGAAGGGAAGAACATAAATCAGAATATGACTTTGAGAAAACAGTTGAAGAATGTGAAGATCCATAATGCAGAGACCATACAGTCATACTTTACGAGGGTCTCTCAAATAAAAGAACAATTTGTAGCAATAGAAGAATAATTGGAGAATGCAGAAGTTACCTTGAATGGACTCCCAGGATCATGGGATTCATTCATTCGAGGAATGTGTGCCAGAAGGAAGTGATTACTTTCAACAGACTCTGGGAAGAAGAAGAAGCTCAACTCATAATAAGAGAAGAGAAAAATCAAGCTCTCACCATCCAAAGAAGATCCCTCAAGCAATGAGGAATATGAAGGACTCAATTCTTGAAGAACCTCTTATCCATATTGAGAATGTGGATAAGAAATGATGAAGTCATGAATGAAGAAGATGATGAAGCGGAAGGATCAAGAAGGAGTCTACCCACGAAAAAAATAAAGATAAGTATTCAATTGTCATTTCATGATATTGTTTTTGTTATGCAATTTGTTTATATTTAGTTGATGTATTATGCATGATAGAATGTTTGCATTAATGACAGTATACTACTATTATATGCATGTTATGGGTAAGTATCCCATGGTTCTATAAAACTCTCCATTGCTACATATCTAGAATGAAACCTCTTTGTTGATATATTGGATTAGTGCACAATCTAAATGTTGTCCTGGTAGAGATGGAAGGCATCTAGAAAGTTTCTATGAGATATGGATGAATGTTGTATTGGATAAAATAGTTGCATGATCATATATATTTATGCATAATAATTTTCCATTATGAATATGCCTTATGAAACGTTTCTGACCATACAAATGCATTTGACTTGTAGGAAAGATTGCGTACAATCACCTACAAGCAAAGAACGATGAGACTTGTTTCAAAGAACAAGTGACAACAGTTCAATAAAGAATCCAAGATGAAGAATAATATGATGATACTTTCAAAGAAGAGATCTCAGAAATAGTGCAGTTATGTAACACTGTTGAGTGACATCATTGATGAAGAACCTTCCAAGAAGTAGCTAAGAAGAAAGGGAAGGAGTGTACCAGTTCAAGAAGAATGATGTCTAGGATGCAGTATAGAGACCTGAAGGGAAATTCGTAGTTCCATCATGCAGTAGATGGAAACATCATGGGATAGAAGGAAAGATTCGTAGCACGAGGCATAGACTACGAATATACATTTGCAGCCACTAGAAATACACATGATGGGAAGAATTATGTGTGCAAATGAAAGAAGGCCTTGTACGAGCTCAGAAGACACCCATGGGATAACACATACATGACGAGCTTGATGAAGATCTTAACCTTTTCTACAAGGTTGAAGATGAAAGTCTATAAAGGATGACAAACTCACAGATGGGTGCGAGAAAAAATTTCAAAAAAGTTCAAGATAGATGATCTTGGTATCCAATGATCCTAGATGGATACATAGAATATTAGTAGCAGAGGAAGCTACTTGTCACTCTGGTACAAAATGTTTCAGTGCATAGAGTACAAAAGATAGAGGGAGTATGATGCTTCAGAGGGAGTGACTGCAGAAGATCCTGAGGATCGACATGGTACAACATGATGGATAGATTACTGATGACTCTAGGCTTTATTGAGAGTAAAGCGGATTCCAACCTTTTCTTCAAGGTTGAATGTGAAATACCAGTGATGCTCCGGTTATATGCCGATGACTGTTCTTGATAGAAAAGAGGGACTTATTAAAGTTGCAAGAAGGAGACTTGCTGCCGAATTCAAGATGAAAGACTTGGATATGATGCACTACTTTCTAGGCATGGAGGTGTGGTAGAATGCGGATGGAATCTTCCTCGGACAAGGGAAGTATGCAGTAGAGATCCTGAAGAGGTTCAAGATGATGGACTGCAAGGCCATAACCACACCTATGGCATCGAACATGAAGCTATTGAGTGATGCTTCATCAGAGACGGTTGATGCCACGATGTATCATTAAATGATTTGTTTCTTGATGTGCCTGACAGATACGAGACCAGATATTTCCTTTGTTGTGAACACATTGAGACATGTTCACCTAATGGTTACAAAGCATGCAGTGAGGTACCTAAAGGGTATAGTTGATTATGGGCTCAAGTATGAGGTGGATCAGAAAATTAACCTGGAAGGATATGTTGATTCATATTGGACAAGCAGTGTCATTGATAGGAAGAGCACTTTAAGGTGTTTCTTCAGTATGGTATCAGGTGTGATCTCTTGGTTTAACAGGAATCAGTCTTGTGTGGCACTGAGTACAGCTGAAGCAGAGTATGTAGCAATTGTGAGGCAGTATGGCTGAGGAAGATACTATCTGGTTTATTTAATCTCTAGTTGGATGCTACTTGTATATATTGTGACAACCAAAGTTGTGTGAAGTTGTCTGAGAACCGAGTGTTCCATGACAAGTCAAAGAATATCGAGATCAAATATCACTATATCAAGGATATGGTGTAGGGAGGAGCAGTTAAGCTCCAGTATGTTGCGACGAATGAACAGATAGCTGATGTGCTGACAAAGCCATTGGCCAAAGTGAAGTTTGAGTACTTCAGGGAGAAGCTTGGTGTTCTCCAGATCATGGTTTCCCCCAAAGGGAAGTGATGAGTCCGTGAGCCATTCTAACATGGTGAGAGGATTGGTTCCTTCCACAGTCAGATGTAAGGGCTCAGCCATTATGTCATGGTGAAAGGATTGGTTCCTTCCATGTCAAATATGAGTGCTGAGCCATTCTAATGTGACTATAGGATTGGTTCCTACATGATCAAATATAAGTGTTGAATGTCATTCTTTGAATGGAGGCACCTGGTCAGTTACCAGGAACACTCAGTCTGGAATTGAGGGCCATTCTGATGTGACTGTAGGATTGGTTCCTACATGATCAGATATAAGTGTAGATCCATTCTAATGTGACTGTGGGATTGGTTCCTACATGATCATATGTAAGTGCAGAGCCCTTTCGACATGTAGGTTGGATTGGTTCCTCACATGGTCGAATGTAAGTGCAGAGCCTTTTTGACATGTATGTTGGATTGGTTCCTTGCATGGTCAAATGTAAGTGCAGAGCATTTCTAACATGAATGATGGATTGGTTCCCCTCATGGTCATATGTGAGTGCTAGGCCTTTCTGACATAGATGACTAGATTGGTTCCTCTCGTGGTCAGATGTGAGTGCTGGGCGTGGCTTTCTGACATGTATATTGGATGTGTTCCTCGCATGGTCAAATGAAAGTGCTGGGAAGGCCCTTCTGACTTAGGGTCAAATATAAGTGTTGAATAATACCTACATGGAGGCTAGGCCTACAACCAACATGAAAAAGGGATCGCTCTGTAGAACTTCATGTGACAAGAAGAATCGTGAATAGCATCTGTGATGATGATCCACCAGTGATGATCCAGATCCAGTGATGATGTCCCTGAGATGATCCAGATCGAGTGATGATCCAGATCTAGTGATGATGATCCAGATCCAAGATGAAGATAACTTGAATATGAAGATGATGAGATGATCAAGTTAATACAGAGAAGAAGACTTGTGCTGATAACTTGTGTCGAGAGAATACCTTTCTAGTTAAGAGGGAGTGTTGATGTAATTGTAACTTTGGAATGTATTCACTTGTATATTTTATGTATTGTACCCCGATGTTTATTCCAAGAAGCATATGTAATGTAATTGAGTCATGTCATATCCCAATGTTCCTATCGGGGGATTCAATAATGTAAACAGGTCATGTAAAGTCATTGTGGGTAACCCTCTTATTGATCAAGGGTTAAAGTCCTCGTAGTTGTGGGGACCTAGGGTTATTAGACTATCCTAGAGAAGTTGACCCTAGGTGAGTTATTGTAATTCGGGGAAATAGTCCCCACCATTGTGTTAAGGTTAACCCTCCTTGTTGATCGGAGGGCANATTAGACTCTCCTAGAGATGTCGGCTCTAGTAAGTAATTGTTAAGTGAGGCCGACATGTTGGAGTGGACATTAAGTGAATGAAAGAATATAAATAGAGAATGAGCCTCTCTATTTATCACACACACTCACTCACTGGGGCGCATGAGTGAGACAGGAGAAGCTCTCTCAAGTGTGAGAGAGAGAACAAGTTGTGGAGATCATCTTTTATGTTTTCGAGTTTTACTGTTGCCATTGGTGCTCATTCTATCTCTGAGGAAGTTGCGGGGTTTTCTCCTTTATGGTTTCCCATGGGAAAATTATTTGTGTCTCTTGTTTCTTGTGTTTATTACTGTGCATGTTATTCTCTCAGATAAGATCCTAAAATAATGCTAGCTTGAATGATAAAATTCTAACAAAGGCTGAGGCCAACTTTCAAAATATTAAGGAATTGTTGAATAATGCACCTATACTGAAGATTGTGGATCTAGATGGAGACTTTGTAGCCTATACGAATGCTTACAAGGAGGGATTAGGAGGAGTCTTGTTGAAAAATGATCATGTGATCACATACAAATAATGAAATATTAAGGAACATGATCATCATTACACTACACATGATTTAGAGTTAGTTATTATTATACATGCCTTGAGAATGTGGAGGAATTATCTTATGGAAAAAGGTTCCTTCTAAAAAATGATAATATGGGCTTGAAATACATTTTTGAGCAACCTAATTTGAATGCCCGACAAACACAATAACTCACCTTTATTAGTGAATATGATTTTGAATTCAAACATATTAAGGGGAAAGAAAATAAAGTTGCAGATGTCTTGAGTAGGCCAGTACACCAACTTTATGAAAATTTTGTAAGTAAAATAGAAGCAGATTTAAACACATAAATCAAGAAAACACTAGAAAATGGTCCATTTTATATGGAAATCAATGAAAATTTGTAAAAAACAGACTTGGAAAGCAACAACAGTTTTATAAAATTGATGAAAAGGGTTTTATGGTCCAAAAACAGGTTGTACATTCCTGAAACGACAAATTTTAGACAATAGATCGTGATAGAATTTCATAAGAAATTGTATTCAGAGAACCGCGGATACCAGAAAATGATAAAAATAGTTAAGATACATTATTTTTGGCCTAAAATGAAAACAGAAATAGAAAATTTCACAGCAAGATGGAAGGAAAGCCAACTAACTAAAACTGACATCAACATCCTATTGGATTACTTCGGCTCCTACCTATTCTGGAATGGAAATGGGAAGTAATCATCATGGATTTTATTACAAGTTTACCTAGAAGTAGGAAACATAATGATTCAATAATGGTGGTAGTTGATAAATTATCAAAATCAACACACATAAGTCAAGTCAAGTCCATTCATAAAGTTGTTAATATAGTTGAAATATTTCTAAAATAAATTTTCAGATTGCACAAAATACCAAAAGTAATTGTGTCATACAGAGAGTCTAAGTTTACAAGAAAGTTTGGAAAGCTTTTTTTGTTTAAATACTTGGCTAAGCTTCAGTACCTCTTATCACCCATAAACTGATGGATAAACATAACGAACTAACCAGATTCTTGAAGACATATTAAGGATGTATGTTATGAAAAAACCATCCCAATGGGAAGACTATTTATATTTGGTTGAATTCACTTATAACAACAAGTATCAAACTTCTACTAAAATGTCCCCCATTTGAAGTTTTGTATGGGCAAAAGTGTAGGACACTGTTCCATGGGATGACCCAATGGATAGATTGATGTTAGGGACATATCTATTGAAGTACTTAGAATAGCTAGTGGAAAATGTAAAACAAAATTTGAAAGAATCACAAGATCAACAAAAAAGTTACACAAGTAAGCATTACAAATATAAAGAGTATCAGGTGGGTGATCATGTGTACCTAAAGGTTAAATCAATGATAAGCACTCTCAGGTTGGGAAAGTGCAAAAAGTTTGCTCCAAGATATTGTGGGCCATTAGAGATCTTAGCAGGGATCGGAGCTATCGCTTATCATCTTTCCTTACCTTCTCATATTAAAGTTCATGATGTATTCCATGTATCTCTTTGCAAAAAGTATGTTTATGATACTAAGCATATTATTCATTGGAATTTGTTATGGGTGGAACCAAAATGAGATT
This sequence comes from Pseudotsuga menziesii, assembly GCA_001517045.1. NCBI lineage: Eukaryota > Viridiplantae > Streptophyta > Pinopsida > Pinales > Pinaceae > Pseudotsuga > Pseudotsuga menziesii. The sequence goes on along the minus strand of LPNX010892060.1, from coordinate 205,161 downwards.
TCCTACCATAAATACAATGCATATTGGACCGAAGAGAAACTCGGCTCAGGAACTTAGCTAGTGTTCAGGTGAAGATGCAATGGAAGCACTTCAAACCTAAAGAGGCTACTTGGGAAAAGGAAGAGGAAATGAGGGAAGCCTATCCTTCCTTATTTCACAACTTATCTAAGCTAGTTAACACTGAGATGGTGTTACTATAATGGGAGTGGGAACGTAATGTACCAAGACCTTTCCCTAATATAGAGTCTAAAGGACTTGAACATGTTTTATTTTTAAACTAAGTCAAGAATACTTGATTATGATTTTGAAATAAGTCAAGAAGACTTGAACCTAAGTTAATGGATTTTGAAATAAGTTAGAAATATTTGAACCTAAGTTGATGCTGGGCATCATGGACAAAGGAACATTTTATGTGATTAAAGAGATACCAAGCTTACTAGGGGTAAGACTTATAAGAGTGATTAAAACTTAAGAAGAGGAATTTAAGAAAAGTTGAGAAAAATAATTATTATTATTAATTTAAATAAATGTGAGGAATTGAAAACAAACACTAACTAATTTTCCCCAAAATAAGAAAAGATAAAAGAATAGAAACTAAATAAATGGGGTTGCTCATTATTTTTTTCTATGGAGTTTTGAATCTGAAGGAGGAAAAGCAAGCCAAAATAGATAGAAACCCATTCTGTAAAAATGGTTAAGCAAGTTAAAAATAAACAATAGATAAGGGAGATTTCAGAAGGTGAGTCTGCCTATTTCCATAGTATAGGTCTAGCACAGTTATCCTATTGACCACTCAATATTCAACCCACATTATTTGGGGCTTGGTATATGATATCCTGGTTGGAAGAATAAATAGTTGTGTATGGGAGCAAGAGAATTGATTAAAGAGGTCCTATTGGCAAGTCTACTTAAATAAAGGTTTTCACATTCACACAGATTCTAAGTCATAGTTCTTAGTAAGCTTGATCTGGCTTAGGGGTGATGTATGCAAAATTTGAGAGATTATGAACTGCTACAAAATTTAAGGTTGGGTGGAACAAGCTTCTTCCATAGCAAGTTGGTTGGTTATTCAGATAATTTTTGTTAAAGTTTACTTCTTTAATTCTTATTAGTTGATCATTGCCATTTTTTAAAGGATAAGAAGTTATTGTAGAAATTACAAAATGTTCTCTTTTAGAATGTACAAATTATCTAGAAATAAGAGAAAAATATTATTAACTTTTCTTTGCTTAAATCATCCCTGTGGAAATGGTTAAACCCGAAATGAAAGACTATAAATATTAAAAAGTTATTTCCTTCTTTGCATACTATCATGTTTTATTTTATTATTACATAACCATATTATTAAACATTATTTATGTTTATACTTTTCTTAAAAAAAAATACACTAGTGATTTAGGAAATCCCTTTTCTTTTAGGATGTAAATCACAAATTATGTATTTCATTGTTATTTATAAGTACCATTTAATATTAGAAACTAAACTCTTATTATTAGATTATAAAAATATTGTGAATGTTATTATTATTTAAAATATAGGGTTAATACTTTTGGGGAGAAAACTCTCGTAAATAAACATAGTATAATGGAGAAGGGAATTTAACTCTCGGGTATATATACCCTTAATCTCCATTAGTATATAATGTTGGATATGCCTATATTCAATAATAATATATATAAATATAACCCTTTATGAACTAGATGAAGGATAGAGTAAGCATGAAAACAAACGTTATAACTTTAACATATTCGGGATAACCTTAATGGTTTTGATTCCTTTACATATAAACAAAAATATATGGTCGTTTCCCAAGATAAACATAAGTGTTACATCTTGATGAACCATAAAGCGATTAGGGAATTTAGGGAAATGGATCTGCAACTAGGGTTTTGGTGGATAGCTCGAGGGCAGCCTCTATGTCACTGGTTTTGTTCCTTCTTCCTTGAGTCGTGACCTATCTTTTTTTGTGAAGCTTCAACTAAACCCTGGTAGGACATGTGGTCTTTACGGATAAGGCTTTATTTTGGTTTTTTCTTTATTACCGCTCAGGGTAGAGCAGCACTGTTTCAGGGTTTCTTTGTGGCTTCTGTTTCAGAACTTTATAGCTTTTGGGTGGTTCCCTGGTCTGCGGTACCAATGTCTTTGCCTTTCACGGGCTGTCTATTCACTAGTGTGTTTTCATGAGTATTGACAGGAATATTTTCGCTATTTTTTATGAGTAAAGGTGTGGCTTTGGGATTTACTTCCGGGATTGCGGTCTCGGCTAAGGGTTACATCGATCAGTGTCTCCGGATGTTGCGGTCTCTCGAGATGGTTTCTCAGTTTGTTGGGCTAACCATGTTTCTATGACTCACTCTCCCGCACCTTCATGGATCGTGCATTGACTATGGGATTTTTTGGTCGTGGTGGACAGTTTTAGCAGTTTTTTTACTTTCAGAAACAATTCTGATCCTGACACTGCTCAACTACTGCCCCAGGTACTTCTCTTTGTCGGTACTAATTTTTTTGTCACTATTTTGTTGTTTCTTTTGGGTATTAGTGTAGGGGTGGCTAGTTGCGCGGCTACCCACATGGATTCCGCCCTCTCTCTAAGAGGGCTTAGTCACAACCATGTAAAACAAGTGGGAATTAGGTTGGGTGGGTTTTGAATTGGCTATTTCTTTGTTTTATTTCTTCCCTCCATTTTGGTAGTTGACGGCACTTGCCATTTTCTGGTCATCTATTTAGTGAGCTCTCCTCTTGTTTTGGCTGGGTCTCTGGAGCTGTCAGCGTTTTTTTTAGTCGACTCTTTTTTTGTTAGGGTTAGGGTTACACTGTGACTCCCTGTGATTGGGGCCCATATTGTTTATTTATGGGGTTAATTTTATCTAACTGCTTGAGTATGGAATCCTCACGACTGTCTCTGCCCTTTGGTCCACTAGGGGGACGGTTCGACCTCCTCTGTTTAGTACTCGCAGGAAGTCTAAAATCATGGTGGCTCTTTATTCTAAACGTCGTTACATCCTGGGGAGAGATGTGATGCTGGATAGGGTGTCTGAACTTTGTTGTAGGGATCTTATCGGCCGCCTTGAATATTTCTCCATGAATAGGGAAGAGTGGGTGGCCTGGGATACTTTGCACTGGAAATTCTAAACTATGTCCCTACCATTAGTTTTCTTTCCAACAAGTGGTTGGTCTTTGTCTTTCTTGAGGACACAGATGCCTCTCAAATCTTATGTTCACTTTGAACTATTGTGAACGGCTCACTTGTTCTCAGCCGTTGGCACTCCAATTTCGACCCGCTCAAAGAACGAGTGGTTAAGAGACATCTTTGGGTATTGATGCCTACTCTACCTTTCCCTCTATGGAATAAAGAGTTCTTGATTGGCATTGCCAACACTATTGGGTGGTTTGTGTCTTTAGAAATCTCATTTTTTATAAACATATTTCCAAGGTACTAGTTGAAATAGATGTATTCAAGGGGCTTCTTTTGGATATTGAAATTGTTTGCAACAACTCCGTCTTTACTCAAAGACTAGACTATTTGAACATGCCCTTCACGTGCAACTATTGTCGTGAGACTCGACACTTGAGGAACATGTGTACTTAATTGCTTCAGGGTCATCCCTTAAACCTTGGCTTCTTTGACTCCGAGTTGTCCCCTGTCACTAATTTGGAAGCCTCTCCATCGGATTCTGAGTTATCCCATGGCTCCCTCATGGAGGCCACTCCACCTGTTCAATTTTCTAGTACACTTACACCTATTGGTCCTTATGACTCCTCATCTCCTACCTCCTTTGATGACCTCACTAAGGGGGAGCTTCAGTATATACACGATATTGAGAATATTTCTCAGGCTGCTTCTACAGCTAAGCCNNNNCCCCCCCCCCCCCTCCAGAGGAACTCTTCCCCTATTTTATCTGATATCCCACACAGTCCGACTACTACACCCTCCTTCTCTGATCCTACCTTACTTAAATCCTTAGCAATTTTCTTGGACAAGTCATCGATCTATCCATCCACCTTACCTTTAGATTCAATTAGCTTTGAGAATTTCATGATCCAAAAATCCAGGAAAAATAAACCTTCCTCAGTCCCTTCTGGTGAGGTCGGACCCTTGGGACTCTACACTCCCCTCTCAGCAAAGATCAAAGCTGCTGCTAGATCATAGATCACCCCTCAGGCACTTAGAGCATAGTCACATGTTGATCAGGTTGACCCATGAGGATTTTCTCTATGAACATCTGTGGGTTTGGAGGGCTTACCAAACAAAAATCCTTCATGACATTGTTCACTTCTTTCAACCCTGACATGATTAGGTTACAAGAAACAATGTGTGATCATTATTCTGCTCTTCGACTGTTTGCCAAGCTGAGGCCTGGTTGGGAATTTTGTGCACTTGACTCCCAGGGCCTCTCTGGGGGACTTCTCAGTGGATGGAACCCACTTCTCACTTAGTGTAAGGCCTATCACTTTTTTCTTGGAAAGCTATATTTAAAGTTCTTGACTCTGTTTTCTCCATTGTGAACTGCTATGGACCCTATTCTAACAGAACTATTTTCTGGGACTGTTTATTGGCTAGGGGCATCTTTGAGTATCCTAATCTCATTCTAGTTGGGGAATTGAACTTTACCCTTTCTGATGCAGAAATCTGGGGTGGTAAGGCCCGTATTGACCACATGGCACATTTTTTTACTCACATTTTGGATTCTACGAACATGGTGGACTTAGCACCCCACACTCCTGGTCCTACCTGGAGGAATGGTTGTGTGGGCCATGATAGAGTAAGTAAAAGACTTGATATATTTATTGCTTCTCTCCATCTTATACATGTACTAAACCACAATAATTCTTGGATTCAACCCTCTGATATCTCAAATCACTATCCTGTCACCTTTAACCTTTCAAATTCAATAGGGCTTGGCTTAAGGAAAAGGAATTTTGTGATATTGTAGCCTCTTCTTGGACCTCACATGTTCCCACTACTTTAGGTCCAATGTCTACCCTTTCCTACAAACTTCAGAGACTCAAAGACATTGTTAAGGATTGGGAAAAAAGGTCGATCATGGCCAGAACTAAGGAGAGCAAGGAGATTTACTCAACCATACTAGATCTCCTTTCCTCTAGGACTTTAGGTATCCTAACTATTGAGGAAGCCACTTTGCTCTCACAGCCGAAAGCTAGAAAATAATCCTTGTTATCCCATCAGATACTCACTTGGAAACTCAAAAGCAAAGTTGACTGGATTAGTGAGGGGGATGCAAATACTAGAGTTTTCCACTCCTATGCCTCTGCCAGAAGGAATTCAAAATCCATATGGATCCTAATGAATCAGGTTGGTGAACTAATTTAGGATGAAACAAAGCTTAAGTGTATGGGTGCTCAACACTTCTCTGACTTATTTTCTGATGATGGTAATTCTAGTATTGAGGCACAACTAAAAGTCATTAGAATTTTCCCTTCCTTTGTCCAGGAGGAATATAAAGAGCATTTTCTAGCAGATTTGACACTCTCTAAAATTGAAAGTGTACTCAGAGGTTTCAAAAAAGATAAAATCCCTAGTTTGGATGGTTGGCCTGTAGAATTATACCTCTATTTCTTCTATCTTGTCGGTCATGACATACTTAATGCTGTAGAACACTCAATGGTATAGGGGAGGGTAACAGGTGCACTCAATGCTACTTTAATAACCCTCATACCTAAATGTGACAAGCCACTTTGCTTTGCTGATTTTAGGCCTATTTCCCTCTGCAATTTGGTCTATAAAACCATCTCTAAGATGGCAAACATTAGATTAAAAGCCTTATTGGAAAAGGCTAAATATAGAAATTAGTTTGGTTTTCTCCATAATAAATAGATCATTGAGCCCATTGGCATTGTACAAGAAGTACTACACCTTGGAAAAGAAGAAAAGAAGAAGAAGATCTTGGTTCTTAAGTTAGACCTTGTAAAGGCCTTTGACTGGGTAAACTGGACTTTCCTTAGATTAGTCATTTTATAGATTGAGGTACCTATTGTGGGTGTGAATTGGATTATGGGCTGCGTGGAATCATCCAAATTTGTTGTACTCATCAATGGGACTCCCTCTAGGTTTTTTCCTGTCTTGAGGGGCATTAGATAGGGATGCCCCCTATCACCACTCTTGTTTATCTTGATCATTGAGAGCTTGATTTTACTGATTTCTAATGCAAAGCACAGGGTGGATATTACAGGTGTTAAGGTTTCTCAGAGCTTATATCTTACTCACTTATTATTTTTTGACGATGTAATTATGTTTGGGCTTGGCACTGTTGAAGAATGGTAGAACTATAAAGAATTGCTAGATCTTTTCTGTTCTTCCACAGGCATGAAGGTCAGTGATGAAAAATCTTATTTTATATATAGTGATATTGATGAGACTATCAGGGAGAGGATCCTCTCATTGCTGCCCTTTAAAATGGAGCCCCTCTCTGTCGACTTTAAGTACTTAGATTTCTACCTCTAACCATTGGGATATTGTGTTAATGATTGAAGATGGTTTATCAATAATTTTTATAAAAGGATTAGCAACTGGACTTATAGGTTATTATCTCTAGGTGGTAGACTGATACTACTCAAATCGGTTTTGATGGGTATGGTGGATTATTGGCTTTGTTTGGCTCGTATTCCCAGCACTATATTAAACTATATTCATCGTTCCATTTTCAATTTCCTTTGGGGGAATACAAATGGGAACCACTAATATCACTTGGTCGACTGGCTCACAATATCCAGAGCTTATGTACTAGGTGGGTGGAATATTAAGAACCTAGAATGGTTTAGTTTGGATCTTCATATGAAAATCATTTGGATGGTACTGAATGGAGAAGGCATCTAGTCTCACTTTGTCAAGCACAAATATTTCAAAAATAATCCTGTAGATGAATGGCTTCATCAACATGTATATACTGTCGAAGGTACATCCTATATGTGGAATGGCTTCAGCAGGGCGATTTCTTGGATTACTAGATGTCTGGGATGGAAGACTCGTAATGGAAGTAAAATAAAAATTGGTATTGACCCTATTGCTAGCCTTAGCTCAAATTATATCTTACCTGAGGATATTAGGATATATTTGGAGGACTTTGGTATTACACATCTCTCTGATGCTCGCAACTGGGGTACTGGAACTGCCTCGCAGGCTTACTAGCTCTCTACTAAATATCTAGACTTAGGTGGTCAATGGAAGAAAACATTGACTCAATATGTTGTTGGGATTCAACATGGTGGCATCAAATTGGGTGATGGACTAGACTCATTACTCTGGATGTTCAACAAGAAAAATGGAATGGTTAGTGCCAAAATGGCATACAACTTCATCTCTTCAAACACTATCTGTAATCATCCTGACAAAGCACTCATCCTGATCTGGAAATGTAATATCCCACTTAAGGTAATATGTTTCAACTGGTTATGTTTATCAAATCACATTCATACCTTGGATAATCTTAACAAAAAGGGCTGGATCGGTCCTAACTGGTGTTGCTTATGTAAATGTGCACCTGAGTCTGTCAATCACCTTTTTGCAAACTGATGTTTCACTCTTAATGGTATCCATTCTATTAGATCTATACTTAATTTTCCTATTGTTTGGAAATATCCCACTAACCTGTAGAATATTGAATACTGGTTCAGCACTGAAAAAAAGCTAACTTACCTTCCTCTCTTGATGACTTGGCAATTATGGCTGACCAGGAACGGGAATAATTTTTAGGATAGTAAGCCAAACATAAATTTTATTGTGCACACTATTTTGGAAAATATTCAACTACATCCCGTGTCTTCTCAGCTGAAACTCAAAAGGAAAATTATAGGATCAACTCATGTCTATGATTTTCCTACTGGCTTCTTTGATGGGGCCTCCTCTAACATGATGGGAGGCATTGGTTTACATCTTCTCATCAGTCAGGACCATTATTTCTGTCTGAAAATGGGTTGTGGTCAGAGTACCAACACTAGATCGGAATTACTTGCACTGTGGACTCTTCTTATTACTTCCAAAATGATTGGTCTACCTTGTATACATATTCATGGAGACTCCTCTGCCATTATCAATTGGTTTAATAGGAGAGCAGTCCTCTCCACTCTCTCTTTAGATGGCTGGTGCCAAAACATCAGAGACCTGGAATCATCCTTCCTCCAGCTTGAATATTGTCATGTATATAGATAATTCAATTCTATGGCGGATGGCTTATCCAAAGAAGCACTTTCTATGGCCTCGGGCCTTTTACATTATTCAGAATTCACTGAGGATGAATGTACTGGGTATGGTACTTTTCAACTCTATTAGCTTGTAGCAGCCTATTCCATTTTAGCACATCTTTGATGTCTTTTGATTATGGCAAATTTTATACATCCTTTGGATGTCACAGGTGGCATGGTCCTCTCTTATATTGATGACATTTTGAGAAGTGCTTCTCTAGATTATTCTTTCGTTCATTACTTGTACTTTCTATATTATGGCGGTTTTGGATGGAGATTGAGTGATGGGTATATGATCACTATATGAACTGACTGTTGAAGACATAATTTTTTGCTGGCACTCTTATTTGAGACTTTGAGGATGTGTTTTACTGCTGTGGTCTTACCACGTGCAAAGACTTTTCCATGATGTAACCAAGTTACCTTTGATTCTATTGAATAAAAAGGAACTAATATTTTCTTCTGGAATATATATATATATATATAAGCGCAATAATCGTTCCAGGGTTCAAGTTCTGACCAAGGCAGAGTTAAGTGAGGTTTCTAGGCCATATCCACGACTCACCACTCATATGTTATGTAACGTTAACATGCATAAAAAAAAATTTGTTAGCTATAATGTATAGCTAGGTAATCCATGCCCGTGGACCTTACCCCATCCCAACGACACACAATGATCACACTAATAACAAATGCATGCCTATGTTAACCATTATAAAGACTAGGCATAAAAACAACATCTACATATGTTAATTAAGCACGTAAGAATGCCATGATAAACTTATATATATATATATATAGTTAAAAAGTTCAAACATACAAGTTTAACGTATTACACACTAGAGTTAGACTATCCAACAACTGCAAACTATATTAAGTTTGCAATTATGACACTAGGGAAAATATAGATGATCTCTATGATGGTTAACACAGAGATAGTATCATCTTTAGGTTGATTTCATCTTAAAATGTGTATTATTAAAAATAAAATAGAAATTTGAGAAATGATGGAATTATTACTAATAAAAAAATGTGGTAATTTTGGAGTTATTGCAGAAATGGCCAAGTTGAGGCTATCAATAAAATCCTTAAATTCATGCTCCAACAGATAGTGGACAAGCACAAATCCAACGTGAACTATATGCTCTGTATTCCCCTTTGGGCATATCACACATCAACCGAGACTATGACATGGTTTACCCCATTCTATCTCGTACATGGAGTGCAATTAGTTCTCCCTATCTAATGTCAGATTTTGTCTGTGCACATCGCCATTGAAATTTTTCCAAATACCACTGCTCTGGAGAAACGCTTGATCACTCTCAAACAAGCAGATGTGGATCATTGGTTGGAACTCCAAACAATTAAATCCACCAAGCATCAGTCAAAATATCATTACAATGCCCATGTGCTCCCACGCACCTTTAAAGAAGGAGATATTGTCCTTGTCTATGACTAATCCCACGATAATCTCGACAAAGGAAAGTTTGAATCCATGTGGCATGGTCCTTACAACATTAAACATTATCTTGGCAAGGGGGCATACCTCTTGAGTCATATCTGGCCCAAATGGTAAAATGTTGAAAAACCCACTCAATGGATTGTATCTCAAGAGATTTTATGTTTAATTCAACCAAACACGTCATTTCTTGTATCATAGAATTTTCTCCTTTTTTCATTTTTCCTTTTTTCAAAAAAGAGCCTCATGGTTTGTTTCCTTGATCTTATTAGATGGATCATTATCCTACCATACGTCGGTTATGTTGGAAGTGCAAGGATATATTGTCTAAATATTTCCTTGGCTACGTGTGTACTTTACTCCCTGTCATATGAATTGATCCATATCAATGGCATACGTATTTGTGCAGCAACCAATAACCAGGAAAAATATGATGTTGTGCTTGGTCTGTTCACTAATACCCTGCACATGATAATTCTTCACCTTCATGTTTATCTATATTCCCAGCTATTTTTTGCACAGTTAAATAATCATTATCGAGTACACAATCCTTTCCTCTTTAGAAAATTCCTATGCATTAAATAATTGGTTTGATAGTTTCAATCCATTAGATTCATCCATGTCACCATGATTTTCAATAGTGTAGTAGACCAAATGGATAATGATATTCTACACTGGCACATTAATAATCAATAGTAAGGAAATAAATCATCCACGTCCATTTTATATCATTGTGTATTCATCTATACATAAACCATCACATTAAAAACATCACATCATAATAAGAGGCTCATAAAAATAAAAATAAATATGCATCCACGTGAATTTATATATAAAATCATATGTCCAAATAATATAGTTGTGTTTATAGCAAGGAGCCCCAACAACTCCGTAAAAATAGTACATCGACAAAATCCCCATACTAATAACATGGGGGAAACTCTACACGCTATCAACTGGTCATCTGAATAATCTAAGGAATCGTCATCAGTCTCATCATCGTCACTATTAGAGTTGATACGGGCCATATCTACTAGTATCAAGTCTTGGATCCACTCAACAACTAGTGCAATTCGACACATCATTGTACGCCACTCAGTGGGATCCCAGTAGCATACCGTGATCAACTCATTATCAAGGTTCTACCACCCGTTCTTGGTCACCCCCTTTAGCATTCGGTCGATGTCACCATGGAGTCCATCACGAACTTCCTCGGTGTTCCTCCTTTGGTGCTACCCTCGAGGGGAACAATCAACTCCCTCAACCCTATCGTGTCATCTCTGGTAGTTTGTCAACGGAATTGGACCCACATCTACACACATGCATGACAAGTCATCAGTACTCTCATCATATAAAAATATAGATATCGTCTATGCTAGTGATGTAAACACAACTATAATCATAATGTAAATATATTTTCAGATCCACAATCCTGGCCAAGGGGACAAAGTAACTCTAGCTCTCCTCGGAAATTCATGCCCACGTATCGATAGTCCTCGAACTATTAGATTTTTATCATTCAAGCTAGCATTATCCTAAGATCTTATATGAGAGAATAACATGTACAGCAATAAACACAAGAGACAAGAGACACAAAGAATTTTCCTCGGGGAAACCATAAAGGATAAAACCCCGCAACTTCCTCTCAGATAGAATGAGCACCAATAGAAAAAGTAAAACCCAAAAACATAAAGATGATCTCCCGCAACAGTTGTCTCTTTCTCTGATCCTAGCTTATTCTTTCTCACTCATACACCCTAGTGAGTGACTGTGTGTAATAAATAGAGAGTCTCACTCTCTATTTATATTCTTTCGTTCACTTAACCTTTAACTTTGTTATGTAGGCTCGAGTAATCCTAACTCAGTTATGTAGGCTCGAGTAACCACAACTAGGGTACTAATGACCCAACTTACATTAACTCATCTAGGGCCGACTACTCTAGGAGAGTCTAATAACCCTAGTGCCCCACAACTATGGGGACTTTAACCCTTGAACAATAAGGAGGGTTACTCACTATGACTTTACATGACTTGTTTACATTATCGAATCTCCTGATAGGAACATCGGGGTATGACATGACTCATTTACATTACAGATACTTCCTAGAATAAACATCGGGGTACAATACATAAAATATACAAGTGAATACATTCCGAAGTTACAAATACATCAACACTCCCTCTTAACTAGGAAGGTATTCTCTCGACACAATTTATCATCACAGGTCTTCTTCTCTGTATCCACTAGATCATCATCGAGTTCTCGTCATCTTCATCTTGAAGTCATCTTCGTTACTGGATTTGGATCATCACTCGATCTGGATCATCACTGCTGGATCATCATCATTCAATCTGGATCATCACTATTGGATCATCATCACTAGATTTGGATCATCACTCGATATGGATCATCACTGCTGAATCATCATCACTAGATCTGGATCATCACTCGATATGGATCATCACTGGTGCTATCTCTTGATTCTTCTCATCATAGGAAGTTCTACAGAGCCAACCCTTTTTCATGTTGGTTGTAGGCCTATCCTCTATGTAGGTCTTCTTCAATGCTTATATCTGACCCTAAGTCAGAATGGCCCGCCCAACACTTACATCTAACCAAAACCATTTCAGAAAGGCACGCCTAGAATTCACATTTGACCATGGGAGGAACACATCCAAGAACAATGTCAGAAAGGCCCAGAACTTACATTCACCAGCATGATATGACACACCTACTATCATCTGTGAAAAGGCACTGCACTTAAAATCACCAGCATGGTAGGACACACCTACTACCATCTATGAAAAGTCACAGCACTCAAAACCACCAGAATGATAGGACACACCTACTATCATCTGTGGAAAGGCTCGGCACTTAAAACCACCAGCATGACAGGACACACCTACTATCATCTGTGGAAAGGCCAAGCACTTACAATCACCAGCATGGTAGGACACAACTACTACCATCTGTGAAAAGGATCAATACTTACAATCACCAACATGATAGGACACACCTACTATCATCTGTGAAAAGGCTCTGCACTTACATCTGATCATGTGGGAACCAATCCCATAGTCACATAAAAATGGCTCTCATCCCTAGGTTGAGGATTCCTGGTAACTGACCAGGTGCCTTCATTCTCCCAGAGAATGGAATTCAGCGCTTATATCTAATCATGTGGTAACATGTCCCTCAATCACATCAGAATGGCCCTCAGCTCCAGGCTAAGTATTCCTGGTAACTGACCAGGTGCCTCCATTCATAGAATGGCATTCAGCGCTTATATCTGATCATGTGGGAACACATCCCACAGTCAGATCAGAATGGCTCCTGCACTTATATATGATCATGTGGGAACACATCTGTTGGAGCAGAGTCCTGCAGCTACAGGAGAAGCTGCCATTTTGGCAGATAGACAGTTTTAGCGAAGACGAAGAGATAAGGTAAAGCTACGACGTCGTAGCATGTTTCTAGCTGCGGAGCAGAGCCGAAAACCGTGACTGTTGGGACAAAGAAGTCAAGAAAGATGACAGTACCTGAGCGGCCGAGAAGAGAGAGCTCAACCACTACATTGAAGGCAGTGGCGAAGACAGGAGGGCTCAGCTACCCTCATAAAGGAAAAGGAGTGACGAGGCCGAGGTATTGAAGACGAAGGACAGAAGAAGGGAAGCGGTGCATAGTACCCATGGTCAGCATCGGGAAGCATGGAAGACTGTAGAGAGCAGTGGTGTGACGGAAAGTGGCTATCCCAAGTACAGATATGCCGACTTTCACTAGTTAGGGTTTTGGGTTACTGTTGGGACAGGCCCACAGTGTTGTAATGGCGAGACCTTTGGGCCGCCTATAAAGGGATATATTTTGTATTGTAAAAGGTTAGCTAGTCAGATTATCGGTAGCTATTCAGACATTAGCGAGTCTGAGAGTCCAGTAGTCTGTTAGCTCACTGTTATTTTGTATTGTAACAATCCGCAGGGATTGACAGAGAGAGAGAGAGAGTGAGAGTATATTGTAAGAAGGCAATATAGAGAATAGATCTAAGAGAGAAGGGCTCCAGGCTATGTGCGGAGTTACCCAGAAGATCTCTAGCGGCATATGCGGTGCAGCAGAACTGTGTACCTCTCTCAAGTTATAATATAGAAACACAGTTCTGTGGACGTAGCTTCTACCCTGGAAGTGAACCAAGTAAAATCAGATTGTTATGTGATTGATTCATGTGATTGTATTTACTTGTTATATCTGTCATTCATTACGTGAACTTTGCTTACAGTAAATGTATGTATGTGTTATTCAGTTCACAGCATATTAAAAGGTTAAATGCAAGTTGAATTCTTTGAGTATTCTGTATAAGATTTTGCCTAAGTTCCACTCAAGACAGTTAAGAGTCGCAATGTAAAACAGCCTTGTGTGTTGAGTCCTGTAATTTGAACACCAGTACGCTAAGTACGCTGAGCCACGGAAGTAGGATATCGCAGGGAGGTGATATCGCACCATCAGAGGAGCTGTGGTGCGCGGTACCACAGGTTGAGGATTGAGCGTAGGAGGGAGTTGTTGGTCATTGGGCAGACCCGGGTTTACTATAATGTACCAACAACACCCCTAGCTCACTGGCCCTTTTGGCACTAGACCGCGGAGTGGCCTGAAGGATCACCCGAAGTGATCCTAATGGGTTGGCCAAAGACTCAAGTGTCTCGACCAGGTTCTGTATGGCATCCTGAGTGTGTCTCGCAGCTCTTCTTAGCCCACGAGATGTCTCTCTCTGCAATGTGCAGTTTCCTCTTACTCGCGATGACTCCAACCTTTATCGCATCGCCGCGTCCTGGGCAACACGTAACTCCCTCCTACGCTCAATCCTCAACCTGCGGTACCGCGCACCACAGCTCCTCTGATGGTGCGATATCGCCTCCCTATGATATCCTACAGCCGTGGCTTAGCGTACTTAGCATACTGGTGTTCAACTTACAGGACTCAACACACAAGGCTGTTTTACACTGCGACTCTTAACTGTCTTGAGTGGAACTTAGGCAAACTCTTATACAGAATACTTAAAGACTTCAACTTGCATTTAACCTTTTAATATGCTGTGAACTGAATAACACATACATACATTTACTGTAAGCAAAGTTCACGTAATGAATGGCAGATATAACAAGTAAATACAATCACATGAATCAATCACATAACAATCTGATTTTACGTGGTTCACTTCCAGGGTAGAAGCTACGTCCAGAGAATTGTGTTTCTATATTATAACTTGAGAGAGGTACACAGTTCTACTGCACCGCATATGCAGCTAGATATCTTCTGGGTAACTCCGCACACAGCCTGGATCCCTTCTCTCTTAGATCTCTTCTCTATATTGCCTTCTTACAATATACTCTCACTCTCTCTCTCTCTCTGTCAATCCCTGTAGATTGTTACAATACAAAATAACAATGAGCTAACAGACTACTGGACTCTCAGACTCACTAATGTCTGAATAGCTACCGATAATCTGACTAGCTAACCTTTTACAATACAAAATATATCCCTTTATAGGCGGCCCGAAGGTCTCGCCATTACAACATTGTGGGCCTGTCCCAACAATAACCCAAAATCCTAACTAGTGACAGTCGACATATCTGTACTTGGGGTAGCCTCTTTTCGTCACACCACTGCTCTCTGCAGTCTTCCATGCTTCCTAGCGCTAACCATGGGTACTATGCACCGCTTCCCTTCTTCTGTCCTTCGTCTTCAATACCTCGGCCTCATCGCTCCTTTTCCTTTATGAGGGTAGCTGAGCCCTCCTGTCTTCGCCGCTGCCTTCAATGCAGTGGTTGAGCTCTCTCTTCTCGGCCGCTCAGGTACTATCGTCTTTCTTGACTTATCTGTCCCAACAGTCACAGTTTCTGGCTCTGTTCTGTAGCTAGAAACATGCTACGGCATCGTAGCTTTACCTTATCTCTTCATCTTCGCTAAAACTGTCTATCCACCAAAATGGCAGCTTCTCCTGTAGCTGTGGGACTCTGCCCCAACAACATCCCACAGTCATATAAGAAGGGCTCCTTCACTTATATCTAATCATGTGGGAACACATCCCACAGTCATATCAGAATGGCTCTCAACTCTAGGCTGAGGATTCCTGGTAACTGACCAGGTGCCTCCATTCTCCCAGAGAATGGCCTTCAGCACTTATATCTGACCATGAGAAGCTCAGGCTTCCACCATGTCAGAAGGGCCACAACACTTATATCTGACCATGGAAGGAACCAATCCTCTCACCATGTCAAAATGGCTCACGAACTCATCACTTCCCTTTGGAGGGAACCTCGATCTGGAGAACACCAAGCTTCTCCCTGAAGTACTCAAACTTCACTTTGGCCAATGGTTTAGTCAACACATCAGCTATCTGTTCATCTGTTGCAACATATTGGAGCTTCACTTCTCCTCTCTACACCATATCCCTGATATAGTGATATTTGATCTCGATATGCTTCAACTTGTCATGGAACATCGGGTTCTCCGACAACTTCACACAACTCTGGTTGTCACAATATATACAAGTAGCATCTAACTAAAGATCAAACAAATCAGACAGTAGCTTCCTCAGCCATACTACCTCACAAATAGCTGAACAAGCTGCGACATACTCTGCTTCAGTTGTACTCAGTGCCACATAGGACTGCTTCCTACTAAACCAAGAGATCACACATGATCCCATACTGAACCAACACCCTGAAGTGCTCTTCCTATCGATGGCACTGCCTAATCCAAATCCACATAACCCTCCAAGTTAATCTTCTGATTCGCCTCATACTTGACCCCATACTCAACTGTACCCTTCAGATACCTCACTGCATGATTTGAAACCATCAGGTGAACATGTCTCAATGTGTTCACAACAAAGAAAATATCTGGTCTCGTATTCGTCAGGTACATCAAGGAACCAATCATCTGACGATACATCATAGCATCAACCGTCTCTGATGATGCAACACTCAATAGCTTCAAGTTCGATTCCATAGGTGTGGCCATGGCCTTGCAGTCCATCATCTTGAACCTCTTCAGGATCTCTACTGCATACTTCCCTTGTCCTAGGGAGATTCTACCACACCTCCATGCTTAGAAAGTAGTGCATCATGTCCAAGTCCTTCATGTCAAACTTGATATCAAGTCTCTTTCTTGCAACTTTAATGAGTTCCTCTTTTCTGTCAGGAACAAGTCATCGACATATAATAGGAGCATCACTGGTCTTCCACCTTCAACCTTGAAGAAAATAATGGAATCTGCTTTACTCTTAGTAAAGCCTAGATTTATCAGTAATCTTTCCATCCTGTCATACCATGTCGAACCTCAGGATCTTCTGCAGTCACTCCCTCTGAAGCGAAGCATCATTCTCCCTCTGTCTTTCGTACTCTATGCACTGAAACATTTTGTATTGGAATGACAAGTAGCTTCCTCTGCTACTAATATTTTATGTATCCATCTAAGGTCATTGTCTACCAATATCCTCTATCTTGAACCTTTTCAAAAGTTCTTGTCGCACCCATCTATGATCTTGTCATCCTTTATAGGCTTTGATCTTCAACCTTGTAGCAAAGGTTAAGATCTTCATCAAGCTCATCATGTATGTGTTATCCCATGGGTGTCTTCTGAGCTCATACAAGGATTTCTTTCATTTGCACACATGATTTTTCCTGTCATGTGTCTCAACTCCCACTGGCTGCAAATGTCTCTTCGTAGTCTATGCCTTCTTTTCGTGAGAAGCCTCATGCTACGAATCTTTCCTTGTATCCCACGATGTTTCCATCTATTGCATGATGGAACTATGAACTTCCCTTCACGTATCGATACTGCATCCTAGGCATCATTCTTCTTTAACTGGTCTTCCCTTTATTTTTGGTTACTTCTTCATAGCTAGAAGGTTCTGCATCAATTATGTCGCTGCATTCGTCATATTATTCTTCATCTTGAACTATCGTCACTTGTTCTTCGGAACAAGTCTCATCCTTCTTTTCTTGTAGGCGATTTTACGCGATCTTTCCTACAAGTCAAATGCATTAGTTGTATGGTTATAAACATTTCATAAGTTATATTCATAATGAAAAAATTCTTTTGCATCAAGATAAATGATTATGAAACTATTTTAGCCAATACAACATTCATCCATATCTCACGGAAACTTTATAGATGCCTTCCATCTCTACCAGGACAACATTGAGATTGTGCACTAATCCAATATGTCAGCAAAGAGGTTTCATTCTAGCCTTAGCAAAGGAGAGTTATATAGCACCATGAGCTACTTACCCATTACATGCATATTAGTAGTATTATTCTATCATGCATAATACACCAACTGAATATAAACAAATGCATAACAAAACAATATCATGAAATGAAAATTGAATACTTATCTTTATTTGTTTCATGGGTAGACTCCTTCTTGAGCCTTCAGCTTCATCATTTCTTATCCAAATGTTAAGATGGATAAGATTTTCTTCAAGAGTTGAGTCCTTCATTTTCCTCATTGCTTGAGGGATCTTCTTTGGATGGTGAGAGGTTCATCTTCAGTTGCTCCCATCTTCTCTTCTCTTATTATGAGTCAAGCTTCTTCTTCTTCCCAGCGTCTGTTGAAAGTAGTCACTTCCTTCTGGAACACATTCCTCGCATGAATGAATCCGATGATCCTAGGAGGCCATTCAAGGTGGCTATCACCACTTCTACATTCTCCACTTCTTCTTCTACTGCTACAAGTTGTTCTTTGATTTGAGAGACCCTCGTAAAGTATGACTATATGCTCTCTGCATTCTGGATCTTCACATTCTTCAACATTTTCTCAAAGTAATATTCTGATTTATGTTCTTCCCTTCAAATAGCTTGGTCAAGGAATCAAACATCTCTTTCAGTATCTTTAGGGAAGACACTTGTGGTATAAGGTGATCCGTGATTGAATTAGCAATGACCTTCTTGGCCTTTACCAAGTTCTTCTGGTGTAAGGCTTTTAGCCTCATCTCCCTCTGGAACTGGAAACTCTCTACTTATGTATGTGTCCAATTCATTTTCTTTAGAGAGATCATATACTCACATGCTTGGAATTTTTCAACTTCACCAAGCTTATCATCAATTTGATGTGATAGATCACTTTGAAATGAGAACCTCAAATGAAAATAGCAAAAGATTAGATGTTACCGATTTGAGGTGTCTGTCCTGGTTCCGGAGCTGGCTGATCTAGGGTTTGTCAGAGAAACCCTAATTTTAAAAAATTGGAATATTTTAGATCTGATTGGATTGAAAGATAGACCTCTTCAAGGCGATCTGTCCAATGTACTCCTTTTCCGAAAACAATGGAGGGAAGCTCCTGGAATAGGAAGCCCTAGTTTACCAATTTCTTCTGCAACAATTCCTGATACTATTTCTGCAGTATCTCTGAAATTACTACTCCTCTATGTCTACAATTTCATACTAAGGTATCCTCAGCCATCCTTGTTCCAACACCATAGGTTTCATCAGAATTGGTTTCACCAATTGGGACTTATGAGCGTTTTCCCAAGGTGACGTGTTTCAGGACTGTTCAACATAGAGAAGTTGTACGGACTGCCATGTGTCACTGTTTTATCTTCAAGGTCTGAAACTTTGACCATAGAAATTACAGTCTGTGCCCTTTCTGGAACATCTTAAGAAATTTCATTTGGACCTGTGTATCCCGAGATAAAACAATTCTCCACAGGTGTCTTGTTTAGGGATGAATCCTTGGAGAGGTTGGAACCCTAACTTGGAGGAATCATATCTCCTAGAATATAGCAAATCTGAGGCTGAAACTTGGATACAGTGTACATCAGGATTTTATCTCCTACCTATGAATCAGCCCCTTAGACTTTTGCAATCCTGAGATAGAGCAAATTGACGAAAACTTATCAGTTTTAGTATTTAGGGTTTTCCAGCCCAGGGTCAAACTAGGGTTTGACTTTCCTGAAGTTCCACCCAACCAAAAATATCAACCCAGGTCTCTAAAATTTGATTTTGATGAGGATAGAAATCCTATGTTGTGCTCACTCAAAAATTCCTCTTCTGTAAAAATCCCTAATTTCCCGCACCAAAAAATGAAAATGCCCGGTATCAAATTCTGCTTCGACAGAAAGATGCGCCCTTCAATAGAGAGTCGGCATAGCCTTCTTTTGCTAATGGATTGTGGAGAGAGACCCAAAAATTAAGAAGCCCTAGCTTCTGTAGCTACATAATGTCTTCTTCTCAAGTTAGCTCTGATACCATGTTATATTTTTATCATTCAAGCTAGCATTATCTTAGGATCTTATCTGAGAGAATAACATGCACAACAATAAACACAACAGACAAGAGACACAAATAATTTTCCTCAAGGAAACCATAAAGGAGAAAACCTCACAACTTCCTCAAATATATAATGAGCACCAATAGAAAAAGTAAAACCCGAAAACATAAAGATGATCGCTAATAGTAGTTGTCTCTTTCTCTGATCCCAACTTCTTCTCTCTCACTCATGCGCCCCAGTGAGTGAGTGTGTGTAATAAATAGAGAGTCTCACTCTCTATTTATATTCTTTCGTTCACTTAACCTTTAACTCTGTTATGTAGGCTCGAGTAATCCTAACTCAGTTGTAGGCTCGAGTAACCACAACTGGGGTACTAATGACCTGACTTACATTAACTCATCTAGGGCCGACTTCTCTAAGAGAGTCTAATAACCCTAGTTCCCCACAACTGTGGGGACTTTAATCCTTGAAAAATAAGGAGGGTTACTCACTATGACTTTACATGACTTGTTTACATTATTTAATATCCTGATAGGAACATCGGGGTATGACATGACTCAATTACATTACAGATACTTCCCGGAATAAACATCGGGGTACAATACATTCCAAAGTTACAAATACATCAACACGAACACCACCAAAAGTTGTCACTAATACATGAACAATTCCTAGTTGCACACCTACTGATCACCCCCCCTCACTCAATCATCATATCCCACTTGTAGTGCATATTGGGATCCATCAACCCACTATCCCACACCACAAAGTGGGGTCGTAGTGTGGGAACCTTCTGAAAAAATAAGGTGCATATGAAAGAAGTGAATCCAGAAATTCCTCTATTTCGGATGCATTTCTTTAGTTGTATCCAAACTTATGTAAGGAACATATAAGCCCACTAGAAGTAGGTCCCATCCAATACTTGCTCCACCTGGAGCATCTTCCCTCTTGAGATCTTGTGTGTCCCACCCAAGACATCCTTGAAATATTTAGGAATGTCGATATCTTTACTAAATCCCTTAGTATAATTCTAGTAGTGAATCATCAACAAAATTAAAGGAAAACTACATCAATGGGGTCTCACTTATTGAATCCTTCCAGAAGAATTATTCTCATTAAATATGTTTTGATATCACAACCATTATATTAGTATTTAGCTATGTTTTCCCATGTTAGGTTTCATGCAACGTATTGCAAACAAGATCTAGAATTTTTTTATGGAAAGGTGGTAAAACCAATTCTAAGAAGTTTCTCTTAATCAAGTGGAATCTTGTCATAGAACCTAACAACAATGGAGGGTTGGGGATAAAATATCCAACTCTTATGAATATTGCAATGGGAGTGAACAATGTTTGGAAACTTGTAAGTAGAAATATGGATCAGTGGAAGCAAGTAATTCATAAAAAAATATTTGAAGGAAGCAATAAGAGATGCATGGATCACTAAGTAGAGGGTATTATTGGAGGATCTACAATTTGGAGGTTATGTAAAGCAGTAATCCCTCTAATCCAACCAAAACTAACCACAATACCTAGGAATTGAAAATTGATTAATCTCTAGAGTGATGGAATAATGGGGAATCCACCAATGGGAAAATCCATGATCTTATCAGTCTAAAATATTGGATGGATATTAAAGGTGTAAAAAACATCAATGAATGTATCTCTCTTTGGGCTGATGAATGTTAAGCATGCTTGAATTATCTCTCTCCTCTTGCTCACCTCTCATCTCTAGTTCCCATTATCATTTCCTAGTTAAAATATTGTGCTCCACTTGATCTTTTCATATCCGAAAACAAATTTTGGGGGCCTTATGGAGGTGTCTATAAATTTAAATATGGCTACAAAGAATAACTTTTGAACTTATCTCTTCCTCCTTACTCAAATATTTGGAAACATGTTTTCCATCGAGATGGACTCCGTAAAATTAATAAACATTGTTAGATAATGGTACACATCAAACTCCTCACTAATGAGAATATAAAAGGAGTGAGATTCTAATACCCCCAAGAATTTCACTCTATAAACATGAAACTAAAATGAAAACTTTTTTTCTTTCTAATCCCCATACATAGTGCAGGTGTGGACAATTACTTTTGAAGAAATTGAGCATCCTGTGTTTCTTCCCCTCTCATGGATTGAAATATTCACTAATTGGAGAAAAAATTGTAGAGGATGATTTTTAAATAAGTTATTTCTCAAGATATATTGGATTTCTATGCCAAAATATTTGTGTTGGAATATTTGGATTGCTCAAAACAAGGCAGTATTTCAAAATGAGAATGTAACTCCTAGGCCTAGTATAGCTAAATCTCAATCGTTTATTTGAATCCATCAAATTGTGAGAAGTGAAAGGTAAAAATGTCAAGATGTTGAAGTATGAAGATAAAAATTGTCTTAAGAAGTTGCTTATGGGGGGGTGAACCTTACCTTGAGTTGAACTTTATGATCCCAACTCAACTATCAAGAAAGCAAATCAAAATTTCAAATGAGGAGTTGAAAACCTACCATATTTCAAGGAAATATATTATTTTCTTTGACATAAAAGATAAATGGATTCTGAGGGAGGAAGTGTAGGGGAGATCAGTTTTAATCATGATGGTACAAAAAACATCCTTTCACTATGGATTGGAAAAATGAAAAATAACCAATAAAGGGATTTTTCTCTCTTTAAAGGGTTGAGAATGATAGGATCGCACAGAATTATAATCCTTCTTCTTCTTGGAGACTTTGTGATCATAATTAATATTATGTTTGATTCCTCTCCTCGTGATGAAAATTTCTCTAGAATCATTCATAGAATGAAAAAATAAGTTAACAAGTTTGAAAATGTTGAATTCTACCATGTGTTTAAACACCTCATCTTTCAAAAGGATCATTTGGAAAACCTACGAACAATGTTAGATAAAGGGTCATTAAAAAACAAGGATGGGATTAGTTTTCACCCCATTCCATAGTTCAATGGCTCAAAAATTGAAGGTCAGCATGGTCTCCATGTATCCATGGAAACATGGGAAACATAAAACCATATCAAGGACTCAATTCTTTTCCAATTACATTATACAATCTCACACTTGGGGTTTATTGAGGAATGGGAATAATCAATTCACCATATATATGGAATTGTATGCAAGGGATATGATGGATTGCTTCAATTACATTTATAATAGTCATGATATTGGATTAAGGATATGGAATATAGATCGAGTCCTCCTCGTACCGAATAAATCATTTTCCATCTTTTAAATTGTTGGTATTGGGTTCAAATACATTGGACTCTATGGTTTTAAGTTTAAATAGGAGGCATATATTGTTGGTCCAAAGTCTCATTTTGCAAGGGTTTCTTTAAATGGGCTTATTTGAATTGTTATATATGCAAGTAAAGTGCCTTTTGGGATTGTATTTCTATTGGAATTGTGTTTTTTGGTTTATTATTCTTTTTTTTTATCTTCTCCATCTACTTTCCCTGAGCTCGATCTTGTCTTGTTAAATTCATTGTTTTTGGTTTCTCTATCAGGTTTGTTACTTAGGAATTTAAAATTTTGTGTAAACCTAAATATGACACTTTTTTCGAGTGTCATGGATTGCAATTACTTCCATCCTAGGAGTTTCCCTTTGTGTGAAAAATATAATATTTCCAGGACCCTAAGAAAGTATGAAGAACTCATAGTTAGGTCTAGCACTTCAATCTTTTATGTAGCCAGTAAAGTGGATGGTAAGGATGACACTTGTAATATCACTTACATAGTGGTTATGGAGATATTATTGCAATAGAAAGGAAAATATAGTTCTTGAAATAGAATGCAATTTGCTTTATAATTTGGTCATCAATATAAGTAGGGTTTCCCATTCTACAATTTCGAATGCATGAATGTATTTGAGATTATATCCAAGGAACCTTAAAGAAAAAAAAACACTCGAACAAACTATCAGTAGAGTGGACATGGATTGATTGAATCTTGTTGAAGTTAATCAAGATTCAAAAGGATGGGAGGAAGCAAGCAACATGCATGTGTTTTATTAATCTCAATCGAATGTTATGTTTTGTAAAACAAAACTTTTTCTAGGAGTCTTATGGTGAGTATATACAAGCAATAAAAATAAGATATCATATGCGAAGGATAACAATATTTTTTTCCTTTTAGTATTTGAAAAATTTGAACTCTTGATGAATTGTATATGGATCGTTGGCCTTTATATTTTGTATATTTGTATTTCTATACCGACCAATGTGGCTGCAACAATTTATAAATACAAAATCTATGTGTTTCCATTTTCTTTAAACATACACAATATATTTTATAAATCAAACAACATCAACATCAACATGACATGAAAAGACATAATATACATGAACAATAATATCAAATCAATATATATGTTAGATATACATCTGAAATATTTCAAATATGTCATCTTGAATTTAAATCGGCGATATATCTTAAATATAATTTAAAAATAGGGAAATCATTATTAATATAAATCATTAACATATACACAATACATTGTATAAATAAATAAAGGTCAACATTAACATGATATGAAAAGGAATAATATATATGAACACAAAATTTAAAATCAATATTTATGTCATATATGCATATCAATAAATATTAATTTCCAATATATATGTAAAATATACATCATAAAAATCAAATATATACATTTCAACAACTGTTATAAGATAGGTCCACTACCAAATCTAGAGGGATTAATACATTTTCCACCAAATCCAAAGGCATCATTACCTTCATGAGATAATAATGTAGAACGTATTAGTTGATATATATCTCCACAAAAAACTATACCACCCAATGAAACCATATCATCTATATCATTGGTCATGAGTGCAATGGAAGTAGAATTTGGTCAGACAACTTCTTGAGGAGATGGAATTTGGTCCAATGTTGGAGCCATATATTGTGGTTAGTCTACTTTTGTAGGAGATGGTGGTGATTCTGTTGCTAGATGAGGTGATGGTCAATCGCTGCATGGAGTATATGGTGGTCAATCTTATATTGGAGGAGGAAATGGCGGTCAATATACTCATAAAGGAGATGGTGGTCAGTCTACTCATGGAATAGATGGAGTTTAATATACTTAAGGACTGTTGGGTCCTGGAATAGCCCCTTTTAGACCACACCCGTTATACTTTTTTACCTTTTCCTACTCCATTTCCACACACCAGATAGATGTTTTTCCTCAAGATTGAGCATAAAATATTTACAAGTATGATTAATTATTGTTTTATTCTATTAATGCCTAAGATTATTATGGTTAGAACTCTATCTCTTGAATTGTGCTAATATGTCTTGATTTATAAAGATAGTCCAGGCCTCGAGGAACACGGGTGTAGTAGCCCGCTCAGTATGGAGAAGAAAGGAATATTTGGTACTAGTTGTTACTCTTCACTCCCAGTTCCATATCCTGAGTGGAAACAATGATCATCGCTCTATGTGGTAGTTGCAACAAAATTCAGCTGCAACAGTGCGCCGCTGCTCAAGGCATAGCTACAACAAACAAGGTATCTTCCATATAATTGATTATGTTTGACCCATTAACAGCCAGAACAATAACACTCCCTATATTCCCTACCTCCATTCAATTTCACTCACAACTATAACAGTTTGTTGTAACAAGGCATCCTAAAGATCGTAGATCTTCATCGTTTCCCGATATTAGTGGGTGAGGATTATGTTGTTCATGTATAAATATGGAAAGGAAATCTAAAACCTGGGGTTGGTTGATTTATTATCATATTATATAGGCTTTGACAGAGAGTTGTGACTGTAATTTACCATTTTAATACAAGGAGCAGGATTCTTCATATTTCTACGTCTTCATTCGTGTTAGTCTCGGCATGTCTGTTCGAAGGTTGGGCCCACCTTCCCACAGAGATTTCTAAGTTAATTAGATGCTTTTATTATTTATGTTTTGTGGTGTAGAAATTATAGTAGATGCATTTATAGTTAGTTGCAACATTAATGGTTGGTCACTGTGTTTCCTTGGATAGTTAATGTTTTTGCATTCTGATTAAGCAACAACTGTGTGGCATGACAGTTGACTGTGCAGGACACTTTTCTTTATGCAATGTGTGCCAATAGCTGTTACAATCAAGCTCAAGTATAGTTCAATTTTGTTATTTATCTTTCTTTGAATTTATTAAACTAGTCAGATTATTATTGCAAGTGGTGTGATCCTTTCCTGTCATTTATAATTTGCACCATAGATGAAACACAGATCTTAGTTGAGTCTTAGTAGTTTGATACTTTTATAGTTTACTTTCTACAAGAGTACATCTAGCCTAATTCTTTCTAGATCAATAATTCTTAGAGTAATGATTGTAGAAGGGTAATTGTATTTCTAAATTCTTAGATGAATAAATTAGGTTAGCTTTATCCATGAGAAGAGTTTGACTAAGCGGATAGGTAGGAAAATTAAGCTTCCATTCATTCAATCAGCTACTTAAGTGTTTATGCATAGATTATGCTAATTATATTTGAAACAAAAGACTTCCCTAGGTTGACAATTCATATTAAGCATTCTGCATGTTAGTTGTAATTGATTAGCATATAGGGTGACGAACATTTTGGTGCCATTGCCGGGGACGATAATTGATAGACACAATAGTAGTTGCATTTATTCATTTTTCTTCAGTAATTTTTAAGCTTGCATGATTTTTGGGTTGCATGAATACAAGGAGAGTAAAACGTGATATTCCCAGAACCCCCATAACTCCGCAGAATACTAACTTTGTAGGTGGTTGAGGTCGTGGCAGCATTCCAGCCTTGGGAAGGAGGACATTCACTGACGATCTAGTTGCTAGAGCTAATTCTTCCACCAGATCTCTTCGTCAGGGCCAAACATCTGTCAAAATAATCCATGTTGCTCCTAGGTTGGAAGCATCAATTTCTATGGTGGAGAAAAAAAGAGAAGTTGCAACACCATCTTGTGTCCCTACGGACAAAGATAGAGCCAGTGTTGTGGGAGTAGGTGCGCCAGAGGTGGTTTACCACATTGATGGAAAGGATTTTACAAAGGAGGAGTGGTTACATCTTCAGCGGGAGTTGGAAAATCAGAGGAAGCAAAGACATGAGAAAGCAGAAAAATCATGAATAACAGATGTGACCCTAATGATCATGAAGAAGGAGTAGGGGATAACCATCATAATTATGGCGACCCTCCGCATGTGGAGATCATTGCCACACTCCAGTTCCCCATTTGACAGCCAATTGGTCAGGCCCCCATGAAGAACATCTCACAATCAATATTGCCATGCTTTCATGGGATAGCCACAGATGATCCAGATGACTTTCTCTTCGAATTTGACATCCTCTGTCACAGCTACGATTACACATCCAGTGAGCAAAAGCTAAAAAATTTCCCTGCTACTTTGAAGGACAATGCTCTGCGCTGGTTTATGATCCTGTGTGTTGAGACTGTTACCACCTGGAAACAAATGAAATAGGTGTTCATTGGGAAATACCAAGAGTATTGTAACACTAAATACAAAAGAGAATAATTGTTTAAGATGGTGCAAAAAGATGAAGAGAGTCTGGAGGACTTCGTTGAGAGACTTCTGTATAATGTATAGAGGGAAGGACAAACCGACATGGATTAGATGTGCTCAAAATTATCCTACTCCATGGGATTAGAGAATATTGCATGGACATGATGAATTTGTTGGGAAAGGCGTATATCTCAAAAGAACCTTTTGATAATATTTTTGACTTATGTCGAATATATTCAATAGGATCCTCCAGAACCAACAAACGTGACAAACGACTAGAACGAGATGTCTTCAATAGAACACAGAAGTCATCTAATGGAAGAGCCATTTGAGTAGAAATAGGAAACTTTCTTGAAAATTTTAAGACAGAAATGATGAGCTCCATCTCCTTAGAAATGGACATCCTGAGAGAAAAGCAGAGGCAAGCAGTAGAAGATTTGACACTTAGCGTATTTTGTCCCAAATGCAGGAAGAATCACCCACTGAAGGAATGTCCACTTGAAAAGGTGGAAGTATGCCAGCTCTGTGAATTGAATCATGATACTAAGGAATGTCCTTCACTACCCCAAGCTAAGGCAGTCCTGCAGGAATCTACTCCTGATGTGGAGCAATCTTACCTCATTGCTCAAGAGAAGCCTTGGTAGCCTCAAAATCAAGGTATGAATCCAGACTCATTATATTTTTGGATTAATATGAATAACATGAATACGCAATTCCCTTCACATTATTCTAACAATCAATGACATCCATCTCAAAATTTTATGCAAAATCCTAACTCTTGGTCACCTTGGGCACAACAATCAAACCTCCAAATGTCTTGGTCTCCTGGTTGGAGAAACTCCCATCCAGGAAATTAGTTTCCTCATAACCAACCTTCTCATCAACAATTTCCCCATCAACATTTTCCTCATCAACAGTATACTCCTCAACAATACCCTCACCAACAGTACTAGCCGCCACAGCTGCAACTCCAAAATAAAGTTGCACTAATGAACATTCCAATACGACCACAACTTCCTGCCCAGCCTAACCCTGACCCAAATAATAAATTAGTTCATCAATTTGAGACTACCAACATTCCTTCTTACTACATTATCTCAGTTCCTTGCAATGACATACGCTTACGATCAGGGAGGGTAGTGGAGCCCTTAGTCATTGAAGATGTTCCATCTTCTGTGACTGAAGAAACAATGAATCAATAATACCCATCTAATACAGCAATCCCCATCATTGATGATACTGAGATTCCTACTGAGATACCGACTAAAACACTAGAAGAAACACTTATTCAAACACAACCTACACAACTAAATAGAGAACCGCCATATCCTGAGCGAATGACACTAAAGAAGATAGTGGAACAACCTCAGTTTAATCTCTTAGGATAATTAAGAAACATATATGTCAAAATTCCACTGTTACAGGCCCTTCATGGCATGCCCATCTATTCCAAGATAGTCAAAAATCTGTGTGTAAGAAAACCAGGAAGAAGGCCTAGGGATCCTCCCACTGTCCATGTAATATGAAAACTTTCTGAATTAATAATGGGAAAAACTCTCTTAGCCAAGTATGATGATATTGGAAACCCTACTGTTACAGTACACATTGAAAACACTCAAATACCAAATGTTTTGGTAGATTTAGGCGTAGCTATCAACGTTATGACCATCGAAACTGTGAGAAAACTTGGGCTCGCTAATCTTCAGCCAACCCCTACTATCCTAGAACCTACTAACAGTTCCACAATCAAACCTGAGTGAATATTGGATGACCTGTCTCAGTTGATTCGTGGGAGTACCCTGTGGACTTCTTGGTTTTGCAACCGAAGTCGTAGCTAGGGGGACATCCACTGATCCTAGGGAGACCTTGATTAGCCACAACAAATGCTTGCATCAGCTGTCGGTCAGGGTCCATGATTATTTCATATGGGATTGATACCAAAAATATGACTCTGTACCCTCCAGCTCTACCCAGCTTATAATTTGAAACTCCACTATGGGTGGATCTGGAGGAAGAAGAAGGCATTCAGCCACTTTTAACAATAGGGAAATCCTTAACCTTTAAAGATGAAATAGAGGACGATACTATTAACAGTTTCATCAATGATCCCACATATGTTAATAAACATGTTTACCATATTCTGAACAGTACTCTGGGTGACGAAGAACGAGGAAATCTCACAGAAGAGACCCTAGTTAGTGATGCCAACATAATTCTAGTACTTAAAAACTTGAAGAGAATATCAGTTGAAATAGAGCCAGGAAAAACACTGAACATTAATCTGAATCTCACTCCTGATGAGCTGGAATGCCTGATCACTCTTCTGAAACAACACAAGGGATATTTTTCCTAGGAGTACATAGATATGAAGGGTATTCCTTCTAATCTGTGTACCCATCACATTTACATTAAAAGTGACTCCTGACCTGTGTGCCAACCACAACAAAGGATGAACCCTAACTTGAGGGATATAGTGAAATAATAAATCCAAAAACTCTTGGAAGCAGGGTTTATATACCCAATCTCAAATAGTGAGTGGGTTTCTCCACTTGTGATAGTGCCAAAAAAAGAATGGGAACTGGAGACGCTGCATAGACTATAGGGAGTTAAACAAAGCGACACAGAAAGACCATTTTTTCCTACCTTTTATTGATCAGGTACTTTACACCTTGTCTGGGAAGAAGTTATTTTCCTTTATTGATGAATTCAGTGGTTACAATCAAATCCATATTGCTCCCGAGGACCAAGACAAGACTACTTTCACCTATCCCTTGGGTACCTTTGCATACAGGGTGCTTCCCTTTGGTTTGTGTAATGCACCTTCCACCTTTTAGAGAGATGTGATTGGGATCTTTTTCGATATTGTTAACAACAGCATGGAAATTTTTATGGATGACTTTACCCCATACAGTAGTAGCTTTGAGGAAGCATTGGAAAATTTAGAAAAGGTTTTAGTACGTTGTGAACAAACCCAACTATCTTTGAGCACTGAAAAGTTCCATATGATGATGGGCGAGGGTGTAGTTCTGGGGAACTTCATCTCTGTTGATGGTATCCAGAAAGATCCATCCAAAATCAGGGTAATTGAAAACATACCCACTCCTCGAACACAAAAAGAGGTATGTAGCTTCTTAGGACATGATGGTTATTACAGAATATTTATAGAAAAATTTTCCAAGATAGCTTCTCCTTTATTTACTCTGTTGATGAAGGATGTACAGTTTGATTGGAATGATGCATGCCAAACATGTTAGATTTTTATCATTTAAGCTAGCATTAACTTAAGATCTTAACTGAGAGAATAACAAGCACAGCAATCAAACACATAAGACAATGAACACAAATATTTTCCTCGGGGAAACCATAAAGGAGAAAACCTTGTAACTTCCTCAGAGATAGAATCGGCACCAATAGCAAAGCCCCAAAAAAAGTAAGATGATATCTCGACAGCAGTAGCCTCTTTCTCTCTAGCCCCAGCAACTTATTCTTCCTCAGCTATGCGCTACAACTGAGTGTGAGTGAGTGTGTGATAAATAGAGAGGCTCACTCTCTATTTATACTAATTCCCGACTTGACAATGACTCACTAGGGCTGAATTCTCTAGGAGAGTCTAATAACCCTAGGGCCCCGCAACTGCGGGGACTTTAACCCTTAAACAATAGGAGGGTTACCCATAATGACTTGACATGACTTGTTTACATTATAGAACCTCCCGATAGGATCATCGAGGCATGACATGACTCAGTTACATTACAGATACTTCCCGAAATAAACATCACGGTACAATACATGAAATATACAAGTGAATACATTTTGAAGTTACAAATACATCAACGCTCCCTCTTAACTAGGAAGGTATTATTTCGACACAATTTTTAGCACTGGTCTTCTTCTCTGTAACGACTGGATCATCTCGTCATCTTTATCTTCAAGTTGTCTTCATCTTCAATTCTTCTTCATCTTCAAGTCTTCTTCCTCTTCAAGTTATCTTCGTCTTAAGGTCTTCTTCCTCTTAAGGTCTTCTTCATCATGGGATCTAGATCATCACTGCTGGATCATCACTACTGGATCATCATCACTGTATCATCATCAAATCTGGATCATCACTTGATATGGATCATCACTTGATCTGGATCATCATCAAGTCTGGATCATCATCATCGGTGCTATCTCTTGATTCTTCTCATCATAGGAAGTTCTACAAAGCTAGCCCTTTTTCATGCTGGTTGTAGGCCTAGAATTCATGTAGGTCTTCAGCGCTTATATATGACCCAAAGTCAGAATGGCCCACCCAGCTCTTACATCTGACCTCATCTTGTCAAAAAGGCACGCCCAGCACTCACATTGAACCTCATCTTGTCAGAAAGGCCCAGCACTAACATCTTACCATGTGTAAACACATCATGCCAGAATGGCTCAGCACTTATATCCGACCATGTGTGAACACACCACATCGGAAGGGCTCTGCACTTACTTCTGACCATGTGCGAACACACTGCATCGAAAGGGCTCTGCACTTACATCCTACCATGTGCAAACACACTGCATCGAAAGGGAGCTGCACTTACATATGAGCATGTGCGAACACACGGCATCAGAATGGCTCTCAGTCCCAGACTAAGGATTCCTGGTAACTGACCA
Organism: Pseudotsuga menziesii; assembly: GCA_001517045.1. Classification (NCBI taxonomy): domain Eukaryota; kingdom Viridiplantae; phylum Streptophyta; class Pinopsida; order Pinales; family Pinaceae; genus Pseudotsuga; species Pseudotsuga menziesii. The sequence continues at coordinate 173,085 of LPNX010892060.1, read as the reverse complement.
GTTGCCTCCATTCTCCTAGAGAATGGCATCAGCCCTTATATCTGATCAAGTGTGAACACATCCCTCAAACACATTAGATTGGCCCTACACTTATATCTAATCATGTGAGACTACATCCCTCAGTCATATCAGAATGGCCATCGGTCCCTGACTGAGTAATCCTGGTAACTGACCAGGTGCCTCCATTCTCCCATAGAATTGCAACTTAGCACCAAGTTGAGTATTCCTGGTAACTGACCAGGTGCCTCCATTCCAAGAATGACATTCAGCACTTATATCTGATCATGTAGGAACCAATCCTACAGTCACCTCAGAATGGCTCAGCACTCACATTTGACATGGAAGGAACCAATCCTCCCACCATGAAAGAATGGCTCAGCCCTTACATATGACCATGGAAGGAACCTAATCCTCTCACCATGTCAGAATGGCTCTAGGTCTCATCATTTCCCCTTGGAGGGAACCTCGATCTGGAGAACACCAAGCTTCTCCTTGAAGTATTCAAACTTCACTCTGGCCAATGGATTCATCAACACATCAGCTATATGTTCGTCTGTCACAACATACTAGAGCTTCACTGCTCCTCTCTACACAATATCCCTGATATAATGATACTTGATCTCAATATGCTTCGACTTGTCATGGAACATCGGGTTCTCCGACAACTTCACACAACTCTAGTTGTCGTAACATATACAAGTAGCATCCAACTGGAGATCAAATAAATCAGACAGTAGATTTCTTAGCCACACTGCCTCGCAACTAGCTGAACAAGTTGTGACATACTCTGTTTCAGCTGTACTATGTGCCACACAGGACTACTTCCTCTTAAACCAAGAGATCATACCTAATCCCATACTGAAGCAGCATCCTGAAGTGCTCTTCCTATCGATGGCACTGTCTGCCCAATCTGAATCAACATAACCCTCCAGGTTAATCTTCTAATTTTGCTCGTACTTGAGCCCATAATCAACTGTACCCTTCAGGTACGTCAGAATATGCTTTGCAGCAATCAAGTGAACATGTCTCGGATCTGTCAAGAACTGGCTCAAGGTGTTCACAGCAAAGCAAATATCTTGTCTCGTGTTCATCAGGTACATCAAGGACCCAATCATCTAACGATACAACATGGCATCAACCGCTTCTGATGAAGCATCACTCTATAGCTTCAGGTTCGATGCCATAGGTGTGGTTATTTCCTTGTAGTCCATCATCCCAAACCTCTTCAGGATCTCTACTACATACTTCCCTTGTCTGAGGAATATTCCATCTGTATTCTGCCACACCTGCATGCCTAGAAAATAATGCATCATACCCAAGCCTTTCATTTCAAACTCAGCAGCAAGCTTCCTCTTCGTATCAACAATCAACCCATCCATACCTGTTACAAACAGATCATCCACATACAGTAGGAGTATCACTGGGTTACCTTTTTCAACCTTGTAGTAAAGGTTGGAATCTGCTTTAATTTTGGTAAAGCCCAAACTGGATAGAAATCCATCAATTCTGACGTACCATGTCCTGGGTGCCTATTTCAAACCGTACATGGATTTCTTCAATCTACACATGTGAGACTCCCTATCATGTGTCTCAAAACTGAGTGGCTGCTCCACATACACTTCCTCTTCCACTACACCATTCAAGAAAGCAGTATTGACATCCATCTGGTGTATCTTCCATTTCATCACTACAGCCAGAGCAAGTACTGATATGATGGAAGTGTATCTGGCTACAGGTACAAAAGTTTCTTCATAATCTATTCCTTCTTTCTGGGAGAAGCCACAAGCCAAAAGTTTTGCTTTATATTTCTCTATGCTACCATCTGCAACATGCTTGATCTTGTAGATCCATTTGAAAGTTACAATGGACTCCCCTTCTGGTCTTGGGACAACATCCCAAACATCATTCTTCATGATTGATTGATACTCTTCGATCATAGCATCCTTCCATTCTTTCCTTTCTTCCACTTCTTCATAGTTGGAAGATTCTTTATCAATAATGTCACATAGCAGGGATACATAACTCTGCAGGACCTAGTTCTCTTCCTTCCTCTGTGTGTTTCTTCTGAATATCCATATATTTCTGCGCCTTGGATAATTTTACATACCCAAGCACATTTCCTCTCGTGAGGATTCTTCTCCTAAGGTGGATCCACAGGTTCTTGAGGTTCTTCAAATTCTCGATATTCTTTTTGAATTTCTTCGTTCATGGTTGTATCATGAATTCTGGGTGCTTCTGTTTTCTCAGATTCTTCAGTCGGTCTCTTCCTGGATTTGATGTAGGATGAATCTTCATCAAATGTTGCATCTCTGCTGATTTCAATATTCTTGAATCCTGGGAAGTATATTCATTAATCCTTCGAGCTTTCAGAGTATCCCACAAATATACCCTTCTTTCCTGAAGGATCTAACTTTGTCCTCTTTTCTTTCGGAATTTGTATGTCTATAGGATAGCCGAATATTCTAAGATGGCTGACTTATGGTTTCTTGATGGAGAAGACTTCTTCAGGTGTCTTGTTCTCAAGTAATCTATGTGGAGTACAGTTCTGTACATATACCATTGTTCTGGCAGCTTCTGCCCATAGATGCATGGGAATATCTTGATCATGAAGCATGGCCCTTGCTGCTTCCATGAACATTCTATTCTTTCTTTCTGCAATCCCATTCTGTTGTGTATTATATGGAGTGGATAATTCCCTCTTAATCCTTGAGTCTTTGCATAGCTATTTGAATTCATTTGATGTGAATTCTCCACCATTATCTGATCAAAAGGTCTTGATCTTCTTTTCAGTGTGGTTTTCGATAAAGGCTTTGAATTTCTTGAACTTGTTGAATACTTCATCTTTGTTCTTCATAAAGTATATCCATGTCTTTCTAGAAAAATCATCAACAAAAGAAACATAGTATACATACCCACTTAGTGAACTAGATGACATTGGACCACATACATCGGAGTGGATGATTTCCAAGATTCCTTTTTCCTTGCTCTCACTACTTGGAAATGTCTTCCTTGTGTTCTTCCCTTTCACACATCCTTTGCATACACCTTCATGTTTTGTCTACATTTCTGGGAGACCTTCAACAACTTTGCTTGCAAGTGGTAGTGCTCTATAATGCACCTGTGCAATCCTTCTATGCCAAAGATCATTTGGTTCTACCGAGTCATGAACCAAAGCTTGTTCTGGTTGGCCCTTCAATTTGTATATTCCTCCTTCTTTTTCCCCAATCACTACTACATCATCAAAAGACTTTCCCTTTGGCCACATGAGTACTTGACCATCTACAAATGCAACCCTCATTCCTTTTGCATCCAATGCAGATATGGAGAGGAGGTTCTTCTTTAGTCCACGTACAAACAATACATCTTTCATCTTGATAGACTTTCTAGAGTCTAGCTTGTATGAGGATTCACCACTACCTTTTATTGGATACTGGTAGTCATATCCAAGTTTCACCTTGTGAGGTGATTCATGTTCATATAGTTTTACAAAGGATTCCTTGAATCTTGTCATATGTTTGGAAGCACCACTGTCTATAAGCCAATCATTGCTACCATGTGTGATAGTTCCCGTGAGAGTGGAGATCAGAACATATTCTTCATTACTTGAAGAATCATCACTGTCTTGTCTGGTTCTCTTTGTGGAAGGTTCATCATCCTTTGCAACATGAGCATGATGTCTTCTCTTGTTTCCCTTCTTCTTGTGAGAGATACTTTTGTTTCTAGGACAATCTCTAGCAAAGTGTCCTCTTTCATCACATGTATAGAAAATGTACTTAGACATATCTCTAGGCTTTCTAAAGTTACTCCTTTGGTGAGAGTGCTTACCTCTATGGTCGCTATTTTTTGTTTTCTTGGATTGTACTGCAAGAGCTTGATCTTCACTTCCCATCTTTTCTTCTCGAGCTGATATCCGAGCTTATTCTTGAGAGCATTCTTCCCATAGTCTGTTGATCTTGAATAACTTCTTTCTGGCATAGATCCCTTGAATTAATGAGTCCCATGTCCTAGGGAGACCATTCAAGGTGGTCATTACAATTTCTGCATTCTCCACTTCTTCATCCACTGCTTCAAGTTGTTCTTTGATCTGGGAGACCCTTGTGAAGTATGACTGTATGGTCTCTGCATTCTAGATCTTCACATTCTTCAACTGGTTCCTCAAGGTCATCTTCCATTTTATGTTATTTCCTTCAAACAGTTTGGTTAGGGCATCAAACATAGCTTTAGGTTTCTTTAGGGAGGACACATGTGGTATGAGGTGATCCTTGATTGAATCAGCAATAATCCTCTTATTCATAACCAACTTATTCTTGTGTAAGGCCTTAGCCTCATCTCCCTCTGGAACTAGAATCTCCTCATTGATGTAGGATTCAAACTCATTTTCTTCCAGCACCAGGGAGATCCTATACTTCCAGGCTCGGAAGTTATCATCCCCCTCAAGCTTTTCATCAAGCTTGGTATGATGAGACATCTTAATTGAGAACCTCAAATGGAAATACAAAATATTTAGATCTTACCAAGTTAAGATGTCGGATCTGGAGCTGAATTTCTGTAGTGTTGGTTTATGAGCATATTAGGGTTTGACTTTCCCAGGGTTCTGTCCAACCAAAAGCTTTGATATTGATCTTTAAACTTTGATTTTGAGGAGGACATCAATCCAAGCCTGGGCTCACTCAAAAAATCCATTTCTGTGGAAAGCCCTAATTTTCGGCAGCAATGTCGGGTCAAAAACTGAAAATACTCAGAATCAGATTCTGCTTCGACAGAAATATGCACCCTGGGGAGGAGAGTCAACCAAACCTTCTTTTGCTGAAAATCTGTGGAGAGAGATCCAAAAAATAGGAATCCCTAGTTTTCGTAGCTGCACAGTGTCTTCTTCTCAGGTTAGCTCTGATACCATGTTAGATTTTTATCATTTAAGCTAGCATTAACTTAGGATCTTAACTGAGAGAATAACAAGCACAGCAATCAAACACATAAGACAATGAACAGAAAGATTTTCCTCAGGGAAACCATAAAGGAGAAAACCTCACAACTTCCTCGGAGATAGAATCAGCACCAATAGTAAATCCCCCAAAACAGTAAGATGATATCCCAACAGTAGTAGCCTCTTTCTCTCTATCCCCGACAACTTCTTCTTCCTCATCTATGTGCTACAACTGAGTGTGAGTGAGTGTGTGATAAATAGAGAGGCTCACTCTCTATTTATACTAATTCCCGACTTGACAATGACTCACTAGGGCTAACTTCTCTAGGAGAGTCTAATAACCCTAGGGTCCTGCAACTGCGAGGACTTTAACCCTTGAACAATAGGATGGTTACCCATAATGACTTGACATTAATTGTTTACATTATAGAACCTCCCGATAGGAACATCGGGGCATGACATGACTCAATTACATTACAGATACTTCCCGCAATAAACATCGGGGTAAAATACATGAAATATACAAGTGAATACATTCTAAAGTTACAAATACATCAACAAAATAGTGTTTACTTAACTTAAGAAGAGGTTGTCTACATCCCCTATCTTACGAGGGCCTAATTGGGCTCTACCTTTCCACATCTCCTCAGATGCTTCTGATACTGCCATTGGAGTAGTATTAGGACAACAATAAGGTCATGCCCCATATGCAATTTACTACATCAATAAATACTTGGCCCCTGCTGAACTCAACTACATTGTTACATAAAATGAATTCATTGTCATTGACTATTCCATCAATAAATTCAGACACTATATTACTGGATATCCCACTTTTGTGCACACTGACCATTCAGCCATTAAGTACTTAATGAAAAAACCTGTCACTAATTCTAGAGTAACTAGATGGTTGTTACTGTTATAGGAATTTGACATTACAATTATTGACATACCTGGGAAGGAAAATGTTGTTGCTGATTTTTTATCTCGACTTACTAACAATGATGACAGTTTACCAGTCGAAGATTCCTTTGTTGGGCTGAATTATTGTTGTTTTAATTTAGTTGTAGTATTTTCCCAGCCATTTAATTTGTCAATCTGAGGTTCGTAGGCTTACGAAGCACATGCAAAGTATATGCAGGACTGAAGCGAAATTAAGCTAATATAACCCCCCGTGAAACTAAGACTAATCTAATCTAACCCCCCTTAAGCTGAAACAAGCAATTGCTAATCTAATGCTGGAAGATGAAACACGCGGCTGAAAGTAAATTGCATAAAAGAAAGACAACATATGAAGAGCAACAAGACAACACATGTGAGCTCACATTAACAATTAAGAAATCTTAATTCACACCACAAGAATCAATGAAAAATCATGAAAGCATCAAAACCAATATTATGAACAAAATCTAAGAATTCCCTTCTCCATATTACAAAGTCAAGGCTAACTTCTACAATCTACTATTCTCTAAGATAATATAAGATCTAAGATATTCTAAGATAATCTAGGATTTAAGATTATTGAAATGAAGAGAGAGCACTCTCTTTTATACATGAACGAAATAACCATCTCAAAATGAGAGATCCACTATTCACTCAACTACTTTCGTATTATTACAAGATATGATCCCTTCAAATCCTCCACATATCTCTCACAAATTCTCCACATGTCTCTCAACCAAATCTCCATGATCTTCTCCTTGGAATATTCTTTGCATAACTATCTCCTTGAAATGGTGGAGGAGATATACATGAAGCCTTTTCTTTGAATTAATCCTTCACATATTCCTACACATTACAAAGCTCATCCATACTTTGAGATATTAGTGAAAAACATGTTAATTTTCTAATATTTAATCATAAATTCACTTATAATACTAAAAATAAATAAAGTGGAAATAATAAGGTGAAACCCATATATATCTATGGAAATGGTATGATAAAAGGTTAATGGGACGATGAAATGTGAGGAATAGTGGAAGATAAAGTGGATGAAAAAGTGACATTTCTAAGTCCCAACATCCTTTCCAGATGAACACGTGTTTGCAATTTCAACTCATTCCCCTTGGTACGTAGATGTTGCTAACTATTTGGCTGTAGGAATGCTTCCAGCACATTTGTCAAAGAGACAAAAAATAAAAATTATACAACAGAGTGCCAGGTATTGCTAGATAGACAGGCATATTTTCGACACAAGCCTTGATCTTAAGATCATAATATGTGTGAGGGAGGATAAAGTTTTCAGTATCTTGAAGGCTTTCCACAATGAGCCCTATTGGGGACATTTTGCTGACAAATGAACATGTCATAAGGTATTTCAAATGGGCTATTATTGGTCAACATTTTTCATGTATGCAAAAAAATATGTTTAGGCTTGTGATAGTTTCCAAAGGATGGGCCAGCCAAACAGACTAGAAGAGATGCCTCTTAAACCACAGCTAGTGGTTGAACCTTTTGAGAGATGGGTCCTAGATTTTGTAGGCCCTATCAACCCTCCCTTGAAGTAGAAAGTTTACATCTTAGTTTGCACCGATTATATGACAAAAATGATGGAGGTTGTAGCTTTGGTCAAGGCCAATGACTAGGCTGTAATGGATTTCATATATCGAGAAATATTCACCTGTTTTGGAGTACCCAAAGAGATAGTTACAGATGGAGGACCGTAGTTTTTGTCCCGTAAATTGGAAGCTCTATTACAGAAATATCACATTCAGCACGAGATATCCTCACCTTACCATCCACAGGCCAATGGTCAAGTGGAAAGTACTAACAAGGTAATTGAGGCCATCCTCACAAAAACAGTCAGAAGCCATCGCAGAGGCTGGGATAACATACTTCCAGAGGATTTATGGGAATATCGCACCACATGGCACAATACTATAGGCTTCTCCCCATATGAATTGGTGTACGGTAAGAATGTTGTCTTTCCCATTGAATTTTAAATTAAAACTTTAAAGACAACCATAGAAGCAAACTTAGACTTGACAGAAGCTTAGACGAATAGATTGGATTAGTTAAATGAACTGGATGAGAAACACACAAATGTTGTGCATCAGATATCGTTAATTCAACAGCAGTGTTCTAAGTGGCATGATTGGTTCATAAAGAAGAAAGTCTTATGTGAAGGATACTGGGCCTTATTGTATGATTCAAGATTCAAGAGGGACTTTAAAGGTAAGTTGCGTACAAGATGGTTGGGACCCTACCAAATAGACAAAGTGTTTGACAATGGCACAATCCTCCTAGTTACTATTGATGAAGAACATATGGCATTATTCGCTAATGGTCACAGGCTACGACTATATCATAATCCTATTTCAAAGGATGCAATCATTTCGCGTGTTGTAGCTGATCCAAATTATCGGTTAATGCAAGGGCAGGAATTTTTTTCTACTCCTGTGAATTCTTAAGGAACACTGCAATTTCCACACAAGGAACTGTACATAAATAAAATTGTTTTTTTTTATTTATCTTTATTTTATTTTCTTTTACGCTTGATCGGGTTTTTTTTAAGAATGTGTACAAAATTCTACTTAAGGAGAAATGGTCACAACTAGGCCAAACGATTGCGGATGCCTTAACTTATTTTCCTGTCATGAATAACTCTTTGAAGAAGATGAACAATTTAACAGCAGCAACTAATCAGCTGAATATTTTCCTATTTTAACCTTTTTCGCAGCTTTGACTCTGCCCGACTTGCCCCATTTTCTAGCTGCAAATTCGCCAAGTTTCGCCTATTTTCTCTATTTTCGCAGTTGTGACTCCACCAAACTTGTCCAATTTTCCAGCTACGACTTTGCCAAATTTCTCCTATTTCGCTATTTTTGCAACTGTGACTCCACCAGACTTGTCCTATTTTCCAGCTACGACTTTGTAAAATTTTGCCTATTTCGTTATTTTCGCAGATGTGAATCCATCAGACTTGTCCTGTCTTCCAGCTACGAGTCCGCTAAATTTTTCCTGTCTCACTATTTTCGTAGTTATGACTCCGCCATATTTTCCCTACTTTCCAGCTGTGACTCCGTCAAATTTTGAGTACATTTCTTATGTTCGCAGTTGTGACTCTTCCTGATTTATCGATAGACTAGTTGCAACTCTGTTATATTTTTCCTAGATTTCTTACTTTCGCAGTTGTGACTCCTCCCAATTTTTCCATAAAACAGCTGCGAATCTGTCATATTTATCCATAAATCTCACCGCCAGCAACAACTCCAACCATAGTCCCGCCAAGGATGAAAAGACAGCTATTGATTTTCCACGAGTGCCAGCCAACCTGGATGTACTTGTTGATCGAAGAAGTGTGGGTAAGATCATAGGAGCACACTTGCAATTATTTTTCAATTGATGGCTGCGATGACACACTGAACCATTATGGAAAGTCATGACTCATTTTATATTGCGAAGGTACGGATTCTGCCCATTTACATGATTAGGCATAAATTGGATTTGACAAAATTAAAAATGCTTTGTCTTTTATACCCATCAGTAACCCGTACCCATTTAATTGTCAATCGATATGTCCGAAACAGTATTTGGACTTATTACACGACCGTCACCTTTTTTCTAATTTGTGCCAAACCTTAGTAATTGTTCGCTTATCATAACTGTACTAACTTTCCTAAAATATCCAATCCTGACGTTGGTTGTTCGTTGAACGATCCTATGCTGCAACTTCCACTTCTGGACCTGTAATTTCCTGAGTCAATATCAGAACTAAGAAGGAGAGGTGATATGGGTATACCAGCTCGACATGAACCTGTGAATGCAAGGGCTCTGCGTAGGAACGCAGAATTTTTTTCCATTTTTGAAGTGGCTAGATGGGCTGAGTACTTTCAACGTTTAAATGGTTTTTACATAGAAACACATTTACAGTTCACCCTCAATTTGACATACACCCATTTGGATGGCATGGGTATGCGCATAGAAGTTACAGAAGCAATTGTGGCCGAGGTTACTCATTTTCCTCAAGTAGGATGGACCTGCTTTGGACAAAAAAACCACAATGCAGCTGCAGTGCAGGATTTTCTTACAATCGGGGAACAGGTTCATCAAGGAAGGCGTGGGATAGCACTAGAATCATTACCCCATCCTTGGAATGAAGTGGCAGTCTTCCTGAATAAATATATCACCTATGAAGGTAGTACCAAACTGTCTACTTATCTAAATTTCCCTTATTGTCTCATCTACGCCACAGGAATCTACTCAATGTGCCATTTTATTTGTTTAAAATCTATATTACAAGGTGGGGTTTGTAAGAACAACCTAACACCCACTTTATTCTCTTACCAACATTGTCCTAGTTAAACTACTCATCTTAAGGGCCTTAGCACAATAGAACCGATCCTGGGCACAGTTTATTGCCCAGACTAGGATAATTAGGGAACCTGCACAGTTGGGTGGTGTTGAAATAGAGGAGGAAGATAGGGATCCTGCACAATTGGGGGGTTTTGAAGTAGAAGAGGAGTACCACCCTCAAATTCAGTTGTGGGCGGGGGGGGGAGATGAGACAATGTCAGACCAAAACCAAAATAATGAGGAGGAAGGATTGGAGGAGGCTGCAATAGCAGCAAACCCTATAGAGGGAATAGTTATTATGGAAGATTCAGCAGTAGAAGTTGATACTGGAGTAGCATTAGATGTTGCGACAGTGGAAGATAAGGCTATGGAAGCTACAATGACAAAAGAAGATGTGTACATATTTACCATTGAATCCTCCCCTGAGTTGGGGGGAACTTTAATTGAATAAGAAATAGCAGTGGTAGAGACAAGAGAAGATGATGGATTGGGAGATATTCCTTCTATACTAGTTGCATAATTAGAAACCCTTGTACCACAAAGAAAAATAAGAATATCATAAGAGGAAGGTCAGACATCATGACAAGTGAAGAGAAGGAGAACCAGGTCTGTCATAGTGGCAGAAGCGGCACGGTAAAGATGGGAAAACATTAAAGCAAATATTGAATTTCCCATTTTGACACCTCAGTCAAATGCTGCTCCAAAAGAAACTACTGCAAAAGAACCCCACATTGATGGTTTTTTGTATGAGAATGGCCTCCTGAAAGAGGAGTTTCAAATGCTTCGGAGGGAATTGGAAAATTGGAAAGAAGCATGTGAAAAGTAGGTGGATAAAAGACTGAATACATTGGTGGAGGCTACAAATCATTTGGACGCTTCACCTCCTGTTGAGGAAAGTGAAGAACAAGAAAAAGTGGTGTGTCCAGAGTGTGGTGAAATTTTTAACCAGTTAGGATATACATTCACAGTGTGGGAATTTGTTGCTAAAAAACCTGCCCAGGAAAATGAAGAAGAAAAGGAAGCACCTACAGTGGATCCAAAGGATGAAAATGAACTAGAATTTGACATAATCCCTGACCTGGAATTAGGATAAGAAGAAAAAATGAAATCCCAGCTATCAGGGTATACTGAAGTATTCTTGGATTAGTCTCATTTTTCAGGAGACATTGAAGTCACTCAAGAGCAACCTCAGCAGTTGGAAGAAATTGGAAAACGGGATGTTGTTACACAAGAACCAACATCCTCAAAAATTCTAGTTGAGGCTACCATTCAATTGGGAGAAAATGAGCTAGAGGTAGAAACAATCGTTGACCAGAATCTAGAGGATCTCGATGAGACTCCAGGACAGTATCAAGACACATATTTAGTCCAGGAAGAATCTCAACAGGAAGAGGATGTTGTTACATAAGAACCAGCATCCCCGAAATTATCTATCAAGAATGCAACACAAACTGAAGTTGCTAGGGATGGGATTTAGAAGAGGGATGTTTTCACACAAGAACCAGCACTCCCACAATTGTTTGTTGAAGCAGCCACACAAACAGAGACTACTGCAATGTTGTTGGAAGAGGATGTTGTCACACAAGAACCAGCAATCCCAAATTTTTTTGTTGAAATAGCTACACAGACAGAGACTGTTGCAATGTTGTTGGAAGAGGATATTGTCACACAAGAACCAGTAATCCCAAAAAAAAATTGAAACAACTACACAGATAGAGACTATTGCAACGCTCGTGGAAGAGGGTGTTGTCACACAAGAACCAACATCCCTAAAATTGTTTGCATAAGAAGCTATACAAACAGATACCGCTGCAACACTAATGAAAGAGGAAGTTGTTACACTCCCAATTCAATGTGAGAAGGTTGAGACATCGGGTGACAAGGTAGGGATGCAAATTCCTCAAGAAATTGTTTCAGACTCTTATGATGAGAAAGATGCAAAGCTCTCACTATTGAAAGCTGGAAGTGAAGAAGTGGAAATATCATGGTGACTGATGTCAGAAAGCAATGGTTCCCCTTTTTTAGTATAGAAGGACTATCAAATAATTAAGGGAGAAATGGGTAGAGGAGTTAAATTTTCGAAGGTTTTGATGGGAGGAGGTGCAAAAAGAGTTGAAGGAATTGAAGAAATTAAAATCCATGTAGAAAGAAAAAGATCAAAGGTACTCTCTCTCTCTTGGAAATTGATGAGCTCTAGAGATCCATATCCCTCTTATCCGGTGTTCTTTTATGAACATATGACTCTATTTAAATTAAAATCCCTAAAGGAGGGGAGACCTTATCAGTTGACACCCTCTTCCCGATTCTTGGAGACCTTTGTAGAGAGAAGCTTCACTGAACAGAACATGTTGTGTCAATTCTATTTGCATGAGATGGCTTGTCCCATGAAAAATCACTCTAACCATGCTCCTTATTTGGGAGACGTTCAGTTGAGAGCCTTTGCCTCTTTTGTTAATAATCATGTACATTGGGAAAATGATTTTCATACAATTTCTCAGAATGAGGCCAACTCCAATATTTGGATTAGGAGTGAACCTCAATCTCCTTATTTTCTCCTTACGCTCCATGGAAGGAGGCTTGTATCTCTTATGAAGACTCGGTAATTGAGGGAACTGCAAGAAAAAGTTATCTCCACCTGTGTTGATCAGATCTCCAAACAACAACATCTGGCCCTAGAAGACAATAAGCACAGGTGACAAACTTCTACTTCAACTTTGAAGAAAAGGGACCCCTATTGTTTCATAAATTTTAAACAGGCTCTCCATAAGGTGGAAGGATATGTTGACTACATGAAGAAGTCTGGATTTCACTCGTTGGGACTGAAATACAAGTTTCCACTTATATGGTGACCAACAAAGCCATATAGGGATGATTTTACACTGACTAAGGTAGAGGAGAAGTAGCGCTGGAAATATTGGGTTTCCTGTAATGGATATTTGGATGGGGGTGAACTACCTGAAAGCTCCTACCATTTTTCCTCTCAACATGAACGAGGTCCAGATTCAGATTCAGAATAGTGGAATTTGTTGCATGGGGACATGCAACTAAATAGTTGGGGGAGATGTTGGGTCATGGAATAGCCCCTTTTAGACCACACCCATTGTACCTTTTTGCCTTGGCCTACTCCATTTCCACACACCAGATAGATTTTTTTCCTCAAGATTGAGCATAAAATCTTTACATGTATGATTAATTATTGTTTTATTATATTAATGCCTAAGATTGTTATGGTTAGAACTCTATCTCTTGAATTGTGCTAATATGTCTTGATTTTATAAAGATAGTCCAAGCATTGAGGAAAATAGGTGTAGCATCCCACTCAGTCCGGAGAAGAAAAGAATATTTGGTACCAGTTGTTACTCTTTAGTCCTGGTTCCATTGAGTGGAAATAGTGATCATCGCTCCACGTGGTAGATGCAACAGAATTCAGCTGCAACAACGCGTCGTTGCTCAGGGCATAGCTGCAATAGACAGGGTATCTTCCATGTAATTGATTATTTTTTACCCATTAACAACCAGAACAACAACACTTCCTATATTCCCTATCTCCATACAATTTCACTCACAAATGTAACATCTTGTTGTAACAAGGCAGCCTGAAGATCGTAGATCTTCATGGTTTCCCGATATTAGTGGGTGAGGATTATGTTGTTCATGTATAAATATGGGGAGGCAATCTGAGCCTAGGTTTGTTTGATTTATTATCATATTATATAGGCTATGACAAAGAGTTGTGACTGTAATTTACCATTTTAATACAAGGAGCGGGATTCTCCAGATTTCTGTGTCTTAATTCATGTTAGACCTAGCGTCTATGTTTGAAGGTTGGCCCCTCCTTCCCATAGAGATTGTCGAGTTAATTAGATGCTTTTATTATTTCTATTTTGTGGTGTGCAAATTACAGTAGATGGATTTACAGTTAGCTAAAACAGTAATGGTTGATCATTGTGTTTCCTTGGATAGTTAATGTTTGCATTTCAATTAAGCTGCAACTATGTGGTGTGGCAGTCTACTGTGTAGGATAGTTTCCTTTATGCAATGTGTGCCAATAGCTGTTACAGTCAATCTCAAGTATAGTTAAATTATGTTATTTGTCTTTCTTTGAATTTATTAAACTAGTCGGATTATTATTGCAAGTGGTGTGATCCTTTCCTATTATTTATAATTTGCACCATATATGATTGACAGATCTTAGCTGAGTCTTGGTAGTTTGATATTTTTATTGTTTACTTTCTGCAAGAGTACATCTAGCCTAATTCTTTCTAGATCAGTAACTGTTAGAGTAATGATTGTAGAAGGGTAATTGTATTTCTGAATTATTAGATGGATAAATTAGGTTAGCCTTAGCCATGAGAAGATTTTGACTGAGCAGGTAGGTAGGACAATTAATCTTTCATTCATTCAATCAGCTACTTAAGTGTTTATGCATAGATTGTGCTAATTATCTTTGAAACAAAATACTTCCCTGGGTTGAACATTCATATTGAGCATTCTGCATGTTAGTTGTAATTGATTAGCATATAGGGTGACCAACAAGGAGGATATGGTGGAGGTGGTGGAGTATCATTGTTCTCACTATATGAATCCAAAGTAAATTATTTATGGTAAAGGAGAACTCTCAACCTCCCAAGTAGGTTGATATAACTAACAATGTGATGAATTAGTAAAATTATATCATACAGAAGGGTCACCCATATCAATATGATATATGGGTCTTGGATAATCTCCCTATATTATGTAAGGACCACTATATGTGAACCATTAATTAACATATATGATCCATAAACTTCTAAAAATATCTACACTTTGTCCAACATTGCATGCTAGATATGTGCACATGAATAAACTCATCATCCTCAACCATCTCCTCATTTGTTGGGGAGATACCTCCCTAACATATATGACAACATCTACAAAATAGTAGACAACATTAATTAGAGAATTTAAACAAAATGTTACATGTGAATTAAATAGTGCAAAAAATATGCAATCTAGATAATAAAAACATAATAATAATGTTACATTTAGAATCTAGTGGCCTAGCCTAACTACATAGGATGTTTACACATCCTCCCTAATCCATATTCACATTTGGGAATTGTACAAGATTTAGGGTGTGATCATGTTCACTAGTTAATAACTCCAATACATTTGAACGAATCAACTTTCATGGCCACTATGACTAGCTCCTTTTCAGAAACATCTACCCCCATATGTGCATACATATATTAATCATTATAATAGGAGGGAAGTGGTAAAATGTCATTTGAGTGATCAAGAACCTCTCAAAATTTAAATAAAATAGATATGAAGCAAATGGAATGGTATGGCTTCCCATTAAACACAACAATACATCTATTCAAAGAAAAATAAAATTGTCACAAAAAAAGGCAAAGCACCTAATTAGTCTAGGCCTATGAGCATAAATATATACATAGTGCACCAAAAGAAAATTAATGCATTGTGCATCATAGGTATAGTGTGTCAATTTTATGACCATAAGCAACATTTTATAGCCTCCTCTACATTAAATGCATGTAAATGCGACTATCCATCACCAAAATTGAATTCACTAGGTTCGATGATGTCCA
Organism: Pseudotsuga menziesii; assembly: GCA_001517045.1. Lineage (NCBI taxonomy): Eukaryota > Viridiplantae > Streptophyta > Pinopsida > Pinales > Pinaceae > Pseudotsuga > Pseudotsuga menziesii. Next base: position 157,275 of record LPNX010892060.1, on the reverse strand, counting down.
CACTGGCATATCTTTGCACATATGTGATCTAACCCTATCCTGCAACTTTAGGCAAGAGATCAGGGAACTGAGAGAAATCCTCCCTTCTTCTAGACAATCCAATAATGAAATAAATGTCATCCTCTATGAGTTGGAACCACAAATCGAGATTGACCATGAATTCCTACCTAGCATGATCTCAATAATAGATCAATTGCATCGACTAGCATGTGTTCCCCTTGAGGGATGAAACTTCCTCATATAATTTTGAAATAAAAATCTCTCTGTGGCGTATTTATAATATTGAGAGTCAGTGAGTATTGTGAAACCTAATATTATGAAGAACATCAAGAAAGTGGAGAATCATTTTTATTATTTGTGCTCCATGGTGTACCTATAATTTACAATAGCACCAATGCAGTGCTATTGAACATTTCAAAACACACCAAAAAGTGTGGGAATGTAATTTAAACAAAGGGTGCCATTGCACTTGGTATGTATGGAGGCACCACTTATAGTGCATGTATACATTTCCTAGAGCACTAACAAGTCTGTTTTATTTTTATATATAAATCACTTAACGATGCATTTATAATATTGAGAAGCACCATGTATAGTTCCACCTAATATTATAAAGAGAACCAATAAAATGGTAGATTCGTGGTTATTAATTTTGTTTCATAGTATGACTATGGTGTAAAAGAGCACCATTAGTGGTGTTATTAAACATTTACAAATGCAATGGAAAGGGTGGGAATATGTTGAATTTATACAAAACCTATTGGTCTGCTTCATGTGTATGGAGGCACTTATAAAGGTGAATCTGTACATTTCCTAGAGCACCATTAAGACAAAGATAATTTTTATATAAAAAAACCTTAATGATGAGTTTATAATATGGATAACCATTGTGTATGGTGTCACCTAATATTATATAGATATTTGAACAAGTACATTTTTTAAAAATTCTTCATTTTACCAATGCACTCAACATAAAATGACACATCACGAATGATGCATCTTGTAAATTTATAGGATGCACTGCATAGTTATTTGTGAATTGTATTAAATTTGTGAAAATTTTATCTACAAGAAAATATGAAATTTTTAGGAAGGGAATTATGCAATGGAATAATCAAAGAGAATGTACACTGAACAAGAAATTCATGCCACAAATTTCAAATAAATCAGATAAGAATTGATCAAATAATCACAACATTAATCTTCATTCATTAATCAATAATACAATGATTATACAATAAATATAATTTGAATGCTAATGATAGGATTCAAATCTATCAATTCTAACTAGATGATTAGCTAACTCGGTGTGTCTAAATCACTATAGGATCTCACTAGTCTAACTCCGGATGTCTAAATCAGTCTACAATCAGTTAACTGATGAGGTAGGTGGGAAAAAGGATCCACTCTCCCTACATGCATGCAAAGCGGTGCTAGTCTAACTGAAAGTGATCTAACTAATTGTAACTGGAGGTTAACTCAGTATAACTGCTTCCCTACCACAACCAACTGATGGATGATGATGGTGGCACTTAGAGTGGGCTCCTATAATGTATGGATTTCTCCTAGAGGCACATAAAATCATGTATGCACATACAGTAAGTGGGAGATAACCTCCAGGTGTGTCCCCCACACTCTAGTACAGTAATAATAACTCCCTAAGTTAGGGAAAATGACCAAATAGACTATATTGGACAAAGGAGGATTAATTAATCCTAACACCCCCATTAATCCTAAATTTGGACAACTTGGGACCTGGAAACTAGGCCAAAATTTACCCATACAATCTAAATGNTTCTTAATAAAATAAGGAAAATGGGTAAACCCTCATGGGAACCCCCCCCCCCCTCAAAATAAGCAGGAAACTTGAAATTTTGCTGCAATCTACAACTTTGTGGAGCACTAATGCAGAATATTGGTTCTTTTGTGCATTAGCATCCTGGGACTATGCATGTGAACCTATCCAAACTAAATGATTATGTTTGGAGGAATTTTCTTCTTTGGAAGAAGAGGAACATGTTGAACTGAATCAGGAACATAGACAGCTACACGATGAAAATTGGACCCATGTAGAGCAACTGAGATCAACTTATGAGGGAGAAAAAGTGCTTTAGAATTCAAACCGTGTGAGGTAAACCCAAGAAAATTATATTTTTCAACCTTGAACATCAAACCATCTGAGTTAAAATCAACTCTGGGTGTTAGGAGAAGTGTCCAGGCGAATGCAGGATGTCTATGTCTTTAATAGTATTGTGAGGAGATGAGCATGTGATCAAGTAGAAAGGTAGAGAAGTCCTGGGACCATGGAAAGTGAATGCTTGAGCTCCATAATCTGATATATATTCTAAAATATCCAGTGATTCACAATATCTAATATCAGCAAAATAATGAGAGAAAACTAACATCGAATCCCCAACAACAATTTTGAAAGAGACTTGAGGTACTTGATTTTTCACACCAAAATTGGTGAGAACATCTACAAGCATGATTGGAGGCTCTTGAAAGTTAAAATGAGGACCAAATAAGGTCATATCATATCCAAACAATGTCATATAATATCCAAGAGTGTGGAACAAAGGTTCCAAGTGCTCCACTGAGATGGTAGATGCACAATTTTCTCCTTCTTCAACAAAACTCTGAGTCTTGGTGCATGTCACGTCCCCGTCCCTCCGACCGGCGAAGAGGACACAACCATGGCATTAACCATCCGGGATACCAGCCCCATGAACATGTGAAACCATAAAAATGCTGAAATGCAATGCATTGAAGTAAAATGATTTGAACTAGAACATGCACAGATGCAATTGTTTATCATACACAGCGGAAACAACACACATTCATACAGCATTCATTCAACATGTTCATCATAATCATTAATAGAAATATGGTTGCAGAAGTAAAATAGGAAAGATTACTTATCTTATGAAGAACTCAATCCGCAACCAGCTACGTCGCTGCAACGTTCCACCCAACCATAGTCCAGTGTGCTCCTTAATCTCTCAGCAGCGCTGCCACCCCCGAGCTGGGCATGATTCTCCAAGGAATAAGGGAACAAGCAGGCTTACACATAGCCAAGGATACACAAAACACACCCAAGCCAGCACAGTTGGGTTTATCAGGCCATCAAGGAGTTGGGAAAGGCTAAATGCTAAGCTGGTGAGCTCATTGCAGAGCTAGGAACACCTACACCGGAACTAGCCTGACTTCTAAGACACCCATACACACCCAACACAAGGAATCAGTCCCTTCTCTGCTACACAGTCCCTTAGGCCCTGCATTCCCTTCCAGTGCTATTGAGGGGTTGTGGAGAAGAAATCCATCCCTCTAGCTCTATCTGTGTGGTTTCCAGCCACCAGGTTTATCAAGCAAACCAAGCCAACATCCCTGCTCCCAACACAGTATGAAGACCAACCATTGCACACATGCAATTAATCAACTATTGCAGTTTAAACAGGGAAGATGACTCCCAAGTGAATTTCAATAGACCACTGAACGTATCAGTGCACACAATTCACAACATGGGGGAAATCAACAGTCCCAAAATGTATCAGCATACACTGTGCATGAAATGAACAAACTCCCATCCCAAAAATATGAAGAAGACCACGTCAATCACAATGTAAGGGAGACCACAGCAACACAACAAATCTTGAGGGGAACGACGACAATCATAACTCACGGGAAGAGCAACGGTCCAAATCTCAACATTGAAATGACAGAAAATTAAACGACCATACCAGTCTGTAAGAATATCATACAGCCGAAAACAGGAATGGTCCCTTCACAGCAAATCATGGATGAGAGAGCACAGCTCCCAGCTTGATGTGTGAATAACAACCACGTAGAACCCACAACTCAGCCTATGAGGAAAGGATACGGCCACACCATCCGCAAATCCGTAGGGGGAAAACGACGTGGGTAAAACCAGGAAAGCTCCTATGCGTGAGAAAATGAATAGCTAAGGAAAGAATGGCGTCCCTCCTGTGCGTGGAATGAGAGGCGTAGTCATCTCTCTACCCATCGTGAGGTTCATTACTGGTGGAGTGTGCGGATGGGCAAGGAATGACAATCCTGCCACCCCCACTCCCAAAACAATAAATTCCCCAACTACTCAGCTGAACGTTTTAAGGTGGTGGTTGGATAAGACAAGGAAAAATGACACATGGATTTTTCCTCTCATTGGCCAAGGTTTGACATTCCCCCACCCTTATCCTTGTAAAAATCATGCCCCTTCTCAATTTAGTTGCCGTGAGCGTAGCTAGTCGGGTTCATTTAATTAAAGATGCATATTTACATGATGAAAAACTTGATATGTATGCCGCATGCCCCGATATACCATCGGTGACAAATTTTCAACCTGAAACATAGCATAACCAATCAATGGTGGGGCCTTGGCCTTTAGCTCCACACCATGATCATTACAATATATACATCATGTACATTTAATGCAACGAGGTCAAAACCGGGGTGTTACAATGCAAGCAATCATGTAGGAATTTATTGGAAGCTCTATATCAATGAGAGTGAATGGGCCACTCCTAAAATATGATATTTCATCCAAGACATCCAAATTATTACTTTTATGCACAACAACAACAACATTAGAGAGAGAGAAATCAAATTCCTTTTCATTTTCTGAGGCAATCACTAGCAAACTTTGCACATAATTTAAAATAGAAGAATCACTGGAGAATGCTGAAGTCGAATGAGAGGAGAGTTATTCTTCAATAACAGAGATTCAAATGTCTTCTTCTAGATCAGTTATATGAGAATATGAGATATTAGAGATCTCATAAACTTCCGGATCAACAGGAGAAGGATTCACTCCAAGGAGACTTTCTTAATTCGAATTAATCGTGTTGAAGGTTATGCTTCTTCTTCATCTTGAACAACTTCATCCGAGAGAATAGAGGCCGAGAATTTTGAAGGAATAAATTTTGTGGCATTGGGTTTGCTCTCTAAATTGCTAGAATGATCCTTCTTATGCTTTCCAAAGGTTTTATCCAATTCTGTCTAGAGATCCTTTGGGTATTCAACATAATCAATAAGGTAGTGCAAACTTGGAGAAAAGGCCATACATATCCTTAAAAAAGCTCTGGCACCGTCATTTATCCAGTCATTCTCATCTTCATAAGAATCTATATCAAGTTCAATAGATACCTCATAGAGACCTTGTCTCTTTAGAGATGAAATCATCTTCAATTTCCACTCTGAATATCTTGTGAATGGAGTAAGAAGAGGAACTTATAATCTTGAATCCATATTGAAGTTGTGCCTGCAAAATATCACTGTAAAACAAACCAATTCAAAATCATATGTCATTTAAAACCTTTCCACCTTGACATGTGCACTTTTTCAGAGTTCGCCACACCTGGAGAGACTTCTCTGGACATAATCCAAAGTTACCAAGGCAAAGATTGCAGGAATTATGTGGAAACTCAACTGCTTATTGTGCACAATGGAGGTCGGAGAAGGTTTGTTGCTAGCCTGAAAAAGGCTTTGATACCATTTTAAATTTGTGAACCATTGATCTACAGGAAAATATGAAATATGTAGGAAGGGAATTATGCAGTTGAATAATCAAAGAGAATGTACACTGAATGGGAAATTCATGCCACAAATTTCAGATAAATCAGACAAGAATTGCTCAGATAATCACAACATTAATCTTCATTCATTAATCAATAATACAATGATTATACAATAAATAGAATTTGAATGCTCAAGATAGGATTTGAATCTATCAGTTCTAACCGACTGATTAGCTAACTCAGTGTGTCTAAATCATTGTTGGAGCTCACCATTCTAACTTTGGATGTCTAAATCATTCTATAATCATTCTAGCATAACAGCTTACCTACCACAACCAACTAATGGAGGATGCTAGTGGCACTTAGAGTGGGATCCTATAATGTAGGGATTTATCCCATAGGCACATAAACTAATGAATTCACATGTAGTAAGTGACAGATAACCTCTAGGTGTGTCCCCCACTCTCTAGTACATTAATAATAACTCCCTAAGTTAGGAAAAATGACCAAATAGACTATATTGGACAAAGGAGGATTAATTAATCGTAACATTAAATTGAATGGATTGAACATAGCACACATTAAAAAAAATCAAAATTTAATCCAAAATCTATATTTTAATCCACTAAACATATAAATCAGGAAGGAATAAATAATTTACCCAGTCTATTCCCCACTAAGGAGGCATGGTTTCCACATAGATAAAAAATGAAATATTGTACCATTTTGTAAAATTAAAAATCAAACCAATCTATCAATGAAGTGAAGAAATTGATAATCTAGCAACACAATAGCACCAAAAATGGGGAGATCATATAGGGATGGTGAGCATTGATGCTTTTATGGTTGGAAACACTAAAGGAAATGAAAAAATGAACTATGGATTGGTAAAAAAAACTACCCTAGCTCGATGTTCCCCATAGTAATACACATTAGCACATTTAAGTGTTACTAGTGCGCGCCATTAGCTTTCTTAAGAAAAATGTATGTTATTCCACTTCTTTGGATGCATCAATGTGTGTCTGAGCTATTAATTGCATTGATTAGTTTTTTCAAATTTTTAAATAAAATCCTATATTTTATAACAAAATGTATAAATTTAATTCTATGTTTCTTACATATTGACACACTAGTGCACTTACTATCTGATAACACACCGATGTCAATGATATCGCAAAATAATGAAACTTTTGTTGATGCACATATATAAAGAACTCACCGAGGAACCTTCTATCGATGTGCATTGATACATAGTTTCTTTTTTTTAAATAAAAACCAATATAAAAATTTTGAACTCATTCAATATGTTGTATATAGTAAAACACTTATGTGCTTATATATTTTCGATGCATCGATTAGAGTTTGTTTAAAATTAAAATAAACCTGATGTTATGGATTAGTTATAAGGACTTTCTACACATATAGTTATTTAATACAACATATATATAGGTGGACTAGTGTGAATTATATGATTTAAGTGCATTGTTTAAAAAACCTTCATCCGCTTGCCTCCTCTAGCAACCTTGACTATAAAGTGCAAGGGAGAAAATGACTAGGAGGTTACGCAAAACATACGCTAGAGAAAGGATTTTTCCTTATGGTGATATTTTTGGTGATATTTATATTTTAATTAATTTACAATTATCCATGGATTTTTTCAAATAGGCGCTAACAGATAAAGAAGAGTTTCCCAAACATTTGATTGGCATTAGATAAGTATGTGTTGTGAGTATATGTTGGACTATCAAGGATTATTTGAACAATTTGTAAGTAGCTTTGTTGTTTTGCTTCCCTTATTTTATGATCATGGAATAACAATAAACCTTTCATTATAGCTATGATTTATCATGGCATATAAAACTTGCAATAATAAAAAATATGGAGTGGAGCCAACAAAATATATCTTGAGAGAGAGCATTCAGCATGGCTTTGAAAAAAATGTGTTGTGGTTATGAAACACTCATTGCTATGGTACATTTTTCAATTTACTTAATCATGCATATTTTAATATCATACTATAAATGTGGATATAATCATTACACTTTATTTTTATGTTTTTATATGCAACATGAAGTGGTGGAATTTCAAAACCAATCCAGTCAACAAAACATTCCAAATAACCCAAAAACAATTTCCCCTACAAGTGATGAAAAAAGAATGCATGCAAGAAACTCAAATAACAATAAAAGTTTGAGCAATGAATGATGATCAATATAATTGAATGTTATTGCATGTTGTATATTTTGGAATGTTTGCCTAAGACAAATAAATATTTTGTTTATTGTGGACATATTGCTCCAATTGGATGATGACCGGTTATCTATAATTGTAACAATTACATATTGACATTTTGATTATCATGGACCTTAATGCAATCTCATTTTGTGTGATGCAAGGTCTCTTATTCATATATAATAAAATGAGTTTCTTATTTTATTTCATTTTCCAATGTCATAAATGTTACCTTGGTAATTAAATATATAGATGAGTTACATTTTTATAATGAACATAGGTGTAGTTGGTATGTTTGTTTAAACGACATAACACATTGATGCAATGGTTATATCCAAATGAAATAATTAAAAATATAAATAAATAAAAAATATTATGGAAAATATTTGATTTTATGATGATCAATTGAAATTATTAAAAAAAAAAGTTGTATTTGCATACCCATAATGGAGATCAATTCAACACTAAACCATATTAGTGCATTTCAATCATTTTATTGCAATGTTGCATATCATACATATCAATGCATTGGTGTGTTTAAATGAGTATTGCGCACATATAAAGCACCGATGCTCCTAATGGCAACAACAACATTGTTCCCTTCAATGATATTGTTACCATTGGCATTATTGTTGTCATTAATAGTTACAATGCATTACGGTGTGCAAGGTAATATACTCAATTATACTTTTACATACATAATATGCACCAATTCTTTTTATATATAAAATATGCAATAGATATTCAAAAATATGTAATACATGCTAGTGCATATTATAAATTTTTGAATCCCCAATGTATACCAAATATTGTCGCGCTAATGAATATTATTGATATAGGCACACTGATCAAAAAAAATTTGCTAGAACCTCTAGCCATCCATAAATTTTTATTGTAGTGAACATCCATTAAAATGTCCACTACCAATAATGGAGGTTTTGGTAAAGTACTTTTTTACAGTTTTTCCCAATCTTGTAACATTAAAAACCTCCACTAGGTGGTGTTTTCCTTGTAGTGACTATATTAACATCATGCATGATATTACATAACTCTAAATAGGAACTTAGAACCCTATATAGATCTCTAATCCTCACTAACTCTATCTCCCAAGTCCATTACAAGCCTCATATATATAGGCCACTAAAATGGTTACAAAATATTCCAAAATATACGATGGAATCTACTAGTTGTAACCCACTCACACAAAATAATGCAAAATCATCCACATAGTTATAGACATACACAAAGGATTGGAAAACATAGACTTAGAAGATATATAATATGAATCGACCTCTACATACTTAGGATTCTTCAGTCTTATTGCTTCTATGGATTCATCTTCTACTAAACTCTATGACGTTTGTCATCACTAGTCAACATTGAGCCACAATTCAATCTAGTTCCTAGATAAAATGGAGGTTTTGGTTTTCACCTAGGTCATTATCTCCTCATTACATATTTGAATGATCATAAGACATAAATCTCAACAACTCCAAGGTGAACATGAAGATGAAGATGGTAAATCAAAAATAAAAGAGGGAGGAAACCTAGCAAAGACAAGGGAGAAGTGGAAGGGATTAAAGAGAAACCATTGGGGTCCAAACCACCCACCAAATAGCCTTTGGAAGTAGCACCAAAACCCCCCACCAAAAATAAAGTGCATCTCTTAAATTTTAGGGTATTTGGAAGCAATAAGAAGCAAGAAAGATCAAGGGCCCTGATTCACACAATATGACTAGTTGTAGAGTTATTTCAAGAAACAAAATTGGAAGATTCTTATATATATCACATTTTAAACATGATATGGATACATACTCAACATGTGTGTGTTAGTGATAAAGGATCCTCAAGAGGCATTAACACAATATGGGAACCCCAAGCACTAGACCTCTTACATACCAAGCACACTCACCATTGTCTCTACATTCTTTTGCTAAATAAATTATTATGGAAACCAATTCAATTATTCGTTATATACTACCCTCTAAACTATTAGGATAAGAGATATTGTTGGCACTCCCTCAAGATATTTGGGGGTTCTTTAACGAGATATCATAACTCATTTTTGTTAATGAATTGAATTTGGTTCTTTCCCTAAATGAAAAAAAATGTATATATATATATATATATATGTATTTTAAATATCCCTTTAAAAAAATAGTGGATGACCTAATCTCAGTATGGGATCTTTGATTAAAAACCTAAGCAAGGGAATTTCCCTAGTCAAACTAGCAAGTTGGACCATGACACATTGCAAATAGGTTGAATATGTTGTTGATACGAGGTTCGGTTCTATTTAAAATATGTAAATAGAGTTAGGATTATCTCATCATATTTTGTCATATGATACATTGTATAAGGAGGTTTCCCCCTTCAAACAGGCTTCATATTTGTCTCTTTACTTCATTCTTGTGGCATTTTATTACTCTCTCTTTCTTATTTTGTGTGTATTGTAAGTGTACATCTTCGCAATGTAGTAATCATATAATCATATTAACATTTAAACATGGATCATTTAGCCTGTTACTGTTAATGACAAAATGCACATGTCACCACATTTACACCAGAGAAATCTCAAGTCATGCATGTTCTAATGGACTATATCTATCTATAGATGTAAGAGTGTCTAAGGTGCAATCCAAAGATCTAGTCAAAATAAAAATTAATTAAAAAAATAAAAATTACGCTACACTTTTCCCTAGGTATACTTTATATCTATTAATTGTTTCCTAGAAATTGTGTTGACTTACAAGCCAAACCTTGTAATTGCATGTCCAAGGATTTTCATCCAAGAATATGATTGTTAATTTATAGGTTGATATCCTAATATATATTTGTTAAAGTAGTTTTGTTTTTCTCATATAGAGGTTAACATGTTACTCATTTTTATGTTTGTATCCTACATGCATTGATATTGCATTACTCTTTTATTTTTTATCTTTTTTTCTCAAGATTATGTGCAATTAAAGGTTCTACAATTGAGCTAGTAGATTCATAATGAAGTAATTAAAAGTGGGATTGAGTCAATATTATCCTATGTGGAGATCTTTTGAACATGTATATAAAGTATTGAAGCATAGAAAATACACATCATATTATTTTAAAGATCACATCATGGAATGCAATGTTACATGGTTATTGATAGAATGGGGATGCTAATGAAGCCTTACAATTTTATTTGTTTATCTTATTCTTTTTCCAAATGCAACACAATGTCATAAGAACAAACTTGGACCAACCATTGCAAGTATTCCATCCTCATAAGCCTAATTAAGAAGTCTACAATAGGATATGGAGTTTGTTGGTATATATATCTCTTTGTCCTAATGGAAAAAAACCTTCCCTTTGTGTTGTAATTTCAAGCCAAACTTATGTTTGAATCTGCTCAACATGGACTCCCTTGTCATCTTTGAATTTTGAATTCAGGGACTGGATACTTGGGTCGTGGTATTTATATGACATATTGACAATTACAATGATAAGGGTCAACCAATGCCTTTCTAGGGACTTGTATCAATAAATATGTAGTTTTGAAAGATAGTTGAATCTATAACAAAATGATGAGTTGCGTATATTACCCGGTTGCATTGTTTATGTATCACCTTAGAGATTAGGTATTAAATATGGGAACTATTAATATGTTGTTTAAAATTTCTAGTCAAATTTCAGTATTGATATATGATACAAAATGTTAGATAGTGTATAGATTTGATGTCTATACCAATTTATTTCTCTATCAAAGTACATTAGTGTGTAGGTTGCAATTGATAAAACCTGAGGAGTTAAGAGTCCCATATTCTGAAATGTTGTTTTGGTAGTTATTTTCTTAGATATCAAAAGTTTCAATGATGGAATATATTATTTAGTGAGCTCTTCTTTTTCCAAAAGAGGAGTGATCATTAAACCCTTTGGAACAACTCTAATTTTATTGGGTTACCATATCTCCTCATCTATTCAAATTATTTATGCCTTAATACAAATCTAATTGACCTTTGCACTCGAGAGACCAATAGGAAAGTTTCTCTATTGAACAAAATATGAAATACCTTCGATGAGTTTGTATGCATGCTAAGCAAAGTGAATAAATGTGAACACTGACCTTCTCATTATAAGTATAATGTAATTCTTGTAATTGTAATTTGTATGATCCTCACTACTACAAGTTATGTGGCCATATAGCTTCTAACATATAGGGAGAGGAAAAGGCATAAACGATTTAGGAAAATGCTACTAGCACGCCATCTACTACTCTTGTTCCTCCTCAATGGAGTGTGTACATTAGTGATGAATTGAGAATCATCACCACAATTTGTAGTAAAGGAAATAAATTCCTAGGAGATGTAAATATGTGAGGAACATACATGACCGTCATGTCAAATGGTTCAATGGTAGTAATTAAGAAGCTAAACAAATCTAGTTTCCATAATAAGAAATAATTATTTTATGAAATTAAAAGTATATCACAGCTTAGCCATCCCAATCTTGTGACTATTAAAAGGATGGTGCTATGAGCATGGTTATATGGGTGTGTGTGTGTGTGTGTGTGTGTGTGTGTGTGTATGTATGATGCAGTTCACAAACCCTGCAGCGAGGCACTACGTTCATGGAAAGAAATCACAAGGGGCCCGCCCGAAGGGGTCGGACCCTGTTTGCTTTGATTACGGAGCTAACCTGATGGGGACATCAAGTGAGGCCTATATATAGCAATGTATAGCCACTCGCGGATTTGACCCTAAGGCCTTTTGCTTACAACTTACAATAGTCAACCACTTGAGCTAGCCCACCGGGATATATATATATATCCTTTTCAAGTTTTTTTTTCATGAATGCAATTTATAGCTTGATTGCAAGGTTATTTATGAGCTCTTGATCTGGATGTTAAATTTTGCATGAGTTATGATGATGGAAGCATGTTCTTGAATATGGTAGTCTAGTAGATCCATATTAGATTTTGGACTTTGTTTATGCCCAATTCCAAACAATTGAGCAATCATAATAGAAGAAGTTTGAAATTCAATCATAGATATTGTGTGCAAATAGAGTTCAAATGATAGTAATGGAATTCAAGAATTTAATATAAAATGATGAAAATTCTCACTAGTATTTATTGTATATGGCATAAATTAATAGTTCACTCAAATAAAAAGCATAATGTTTCAATTGCAAAGAGTTGGATGAGCCTTAAATCTATATGCCCATGTAATAATAAAGATTCATGACATACAATAATGAATTGTTGCAAAACTCTTAACACATTCTAGTTACAAACAAAGAGTTGTAGAGTTGAAAATGTATGTTAGAAATGTGTGAATGATATTTCATTGCATTTAATATGTAGAGAAATGAAAGTTACTAAATTATTTGTTAAGTTTGAGATCATTTCATGGATTTTCATGGATGTTGCAATGAAATGGTTATAGACACGAACTACTACAACACGTGAGGGTCAACCATTATATGGAGAATCTAATAGTTGTGAAAATTTGATTTCCATGTGAAATAGATTGAATTGAAGTTTTGTATTGAAATTTGTATGATGAAATCTCATTGTGACTGTATATGTATGATACAAGCGATATGATATATCTATCTAGTAAGAATAGATTATCATTGTTATATGTTTGTAGTCACATGAATAAATCTACTATGATGACACGGGATTCTTGTGACATGCCTCGATTTCCTTAAGTTATGCTTATTAGAGAAAGCTAGTAGGATTCCTTGGTAGTAATACTTTGTAACTCTATTCTATTCGTGTGCAAGAAACCCTTGGAAAATGATAGATCACCCTAGGGATAATTAGCAAAGAAGGGAATGCCTAATCCTAGAGGGTGAGTGACTACAAAGAAGAGGCGACTTGAATGAATCTATTGAGACAAATTCATGTTTCAAGCTAGCTGGGATCATGTGAGAACCATATACATTGGGTACATGTCAAAGAATATAGTGAGGTGAATATTTCATTTGGTAGCCATGTAGATCACATAGATATTCATATAAATAAGTATTAGTTTTATTTGCATATTTAATCTTATATCATGAATATATATGCTTCAAATATAAAATTTGAGATATTTGGAATAGAATAGATGTTGCATATAAATGGTAATGATATGCATGTTTAATTTGATTATTTTTATAGGAATATGTTAGAATGCTAGAAACTTGGAGGTATATTGTAATATACTTGAACCCAAAATTTAGAGAAGATATAGAAAAACACAAGAGAGAATATATAAAATAGATAGTTGTGTTGACTTGCCTATTCAAGGGAGAAACCTTCAAGATAAAATATCCAAATATAATGGCAATTCTTGACTTATATACTTAACTTGGTACTCTATAGATAGTGCTTAGATATCTAAAGGCATAACTACTTGTGGTCTCACTTTTAATGATGATTAACCACTTACGGGCCTTTATTCAATAAGGAAGGCCCTTTTACATTAAGACACTACCCACCAACTAACTAATGGACCTTATGGCCTTGTACATTGATAAAGTAGGGGGGTTAGGTTAGGGCCCTAACATTCCCTCCCCTTTAAAAAGTATCCTTGTCCCCAAGGCTAGATATGGGAAATTATTATAAAAGTGATGATGGTTCCCAAGTAGCATCTTCTAACTACATATCCTTCCACTTGGGTATAACTTATTTGACTGTGCACTGGTGTAAGTGATGCTCTCATGTGGCCAAAACAACTACAGGATTAAGCGAAATAGAGTTGTTTGCATCAAGTTCTGGTAATGGAGTTTGAACTCTAACAATTCTAACCCACACCTTTCTTCAAACAAAACGCATGAAATACTAGGTAGATATTAAAGTGTGATTGGAGCACTAAGTTGTAAGCCACATGACCCTTACATTGAACAATCTAATATGGGGTGTAACTTTGGTAAAGTGGTGTTGGGTAGCTGGTCAATGTTGGGATCTTCCTCAAGTTGCTTGATGAGTTGAGATGTAGTAACATTGGTGATCCATTCTTGTTGTGTGTTTTATAACCATTCTTGTACCCAAGAAGATAAGTCGAAGAGGTATCCCTAATGCTCATATTTCCTCAATAAAGCATATTCCGCAACATTATCTTTTTCCTTTCTTAGTTTATCGTGTAATCATATCCAAGCATCTTGGTGGCCCATTTATGTTCCTTTGGGGATGACAACCTTTTTTCCAAAAAATATTTCAAGATGTGGTGATATATCTAGAAATGTTTCCCTATGAGATATTGTTACCATGTGTCGATTACATGTAGGATGGCCATCATTTATTTCTTGTAGTTAAAGTTTTCCAAATCGCTATTATTCCACTACTCACTAGTGAATGCTAAGGGTCTTCTATATTGCATTAAGATTGCACCCAAACATTTTTTGGAAACATCAAATTTCACTACAAAGGTCTTAGTAAAATAAAGCATGGCTAAGACATGAGTGGTGCACATGACATGCTTTAGAACTGCAAAGGCTCTTTCTACTGCTTCATTCCATGCAAAGGTACAAAAATCAAGATACATGCACCCATTCCATTCTTTATTTAAAACCATGATCACTGGGGATGAATATGGGCTATTGCTAGGACAACTAAATCCTTCCTCCAATAGGTCCTAAGTGATCCTTCCAATTTCATCTTTTATGCAAATATGTACCTATACAGGTGTAAATTTGGTGGTTGTATCCCTAAAATCAAGGGTATATCATGATCATGCTCACCTCTATATGGGAGTGAACCCTTAAATGTCTCAAAGACCTAATGATGTTTTTCCAAAACCTTTTGTAATTTAGGATGGATTTCTGGTGTGGTGTTGTTTAGAGCCTATACTACATGGAAGTGAGCAATAATTCTAGAGTGACCTTTCTTCAATAACTTTTCCATGTGATGAGAACTTATGATTCCAGGGGAGCTTTCGTGACCCTTTGATGGTGTGAGTGTGAAATTCCTAAGTAAATATCAAGTATAATTCCTTGAAGTCCATGGTAACTAGCCCCAATGTGCATATACATACTCCTTATAAAACTATATCATAATAACTCCTATCTATAACCAACATATGAGTTTTGAGATGATAATCACACAATCGGAGCCTAATATTTTCATAACACCACCCACATTTTATCATCCCTCTATTTGTTATCATAATATGAAAGTTGGGCATCAAGTGGAAATAAGAGTAGAGTCCTCTATCCATGCATTGGTGAAAAACATTGTGGGTGATACCACTATCAACCAAGACTACCACTTTGCAGTACTTGATGTAACCTGAAAGTTTCAAGGTTTGTTAGGTTGAAATATCATATAAAGAATGAAGATAACTGAGTGTTTCTTATTGATAAACTTCACTTTCCACTTATTATTGCATGGGATAAGTATGGTCAACAATGTCCAACTTAGGGATATCTTCCATAACAATATCTTAATAGTGGGTAGGAGTAGACACATCAATTTGAAATAAATCATACTCTTTGCATTTATGACCAGTAGCAATATACTTTTCATCACAATTATAGTAGAGTATCCATATTTGTTGATTTGTTATTTATATTGGAGACGCCCTATAGCCTTTCAAGGGAGGAGAACGACCTTTTATTGATGAATTAATCTCTATAGGGTGTGAATGGAGAATGTAAGGTGGTTCGTTGGATTGTGCATTAATCATTGTCTTTATTTCTAGATCCCTCTAATATGCCTCCAACCAGGTAGCATGATGTTGCATTCTGGTTTGTGCTTGAATAACCTCCTTGAAGCCACTAATGAAACATTATTTTATAAAGAATCTATTAAGTTCTATGTACGAATGGATAATTGCTCAAAGGTTGAGATAAATTCTAAAACTAACCCTATTTGGAATAAAGTAGAAATCATAGGACTTTTTATGCCACTCCCACCATTTCCATTGTTATGGATCCAAATACAAGACCCCGCCCTAAGTTTCATCATGTCATCAGTAATACCATGAAAGGAAAAGTAATATTCCATTTGAGTGACCCATCTCGATGCATTAGAACCATCAAACTTGTTCAAGTCTAGTACTTTAGGAAAATGGTTCCATGTGTTAGCGTCCATGGAGGGTGGTTTATGGGTAAGAAGACCCGAAGGGGGTTGCTAGTTTATAATGTCCCAAGTGAGAAGTTTCTTCTTGGTGTGGATCACTATGTTGTGTATTCCCATGGTCTTCTGCTTGTGTGCCACTAATGATCAAATATGTAAAATTCTCATCCAAATTATTTTCCAATTGGTATATTTTTGTCTTCAACTTCTTATCCCATGTCTAATCCTTATTGTTGATGGTTTGTTAAATATGTTGAATCTATCCATTAATATTTGTGTAATAGGATTCCAAGTTTTCCAACATGATAGTAGTATAGAGGGTGGTCATATTATTAGGGGTGTTGGTGTGAATTTGTTTATAGGGATCTGCTATGGGTGGGTTCTATTAGGTCGTAAGGAAAAGTTAGTGCCAGGTGTTATAGCTCTATGATATAAATCTAGGGTCCAACAATATCACTTGACCCAATATCTCAAGGAACTAACTAAAGAGGCTCAATAATTCCCTTGTCCATACTACTCGACTACCTAGGTAGTAGAGAGTGATATCCGTAGGTGTTTTTCTCGATGTACTATAGCAACAAGATAGACAATCAGTTTTATCTGAAGTTGGCTCTAGGCATACTTAAGGGACTTCTAATATACGTAAGGGAAGTGTGGAAGTGAAATTATGTTTATATATGTTGTCTAATGAGGTATTACTCAAACGGGTACCAATAGAGGTTACAAGGGTGCACAACAATGTGGCTTAAGTACTGCTTATATTTTTTGTGTGTATGCTTCCCCAATTGCAGGTTTACTTATTAAACAAAATATATTTATGTTATTTCAAAATGCTAGAACATATCTCGAAAACAAAAATTGAGCTTGCTAACCCCATAAAATTTCTAAAATCAATGGAAAATAACTTACTTTTGAATGTATGTTTTGAGGCCAAACTTTTGAAATAAGCACAACTTGTAAAATATGTATTTGGAGATGGTATTGCAAGCTCACCTTGAATCTTTGGTAACTTTGAAAAATTTTCACCTTTGAGTCTACAATTTTGTTATATAGTATCATGATAATCTACTTTGCAAAGCCACAGGTTTTACTGAATTATGATGTGCCAAGGAAAAATTAGGGTGATTTTCCCAAAAGATTTTTTCCTTCTTAGAAGGGTGAACTTGTACGACCTTCCACTCATCCAATTTTTCAAGGTTAAATATGAAGTTTTTACTAGAAATAAAACAACTAGTGGAACTCAATTTAGATTTTTAAAACTTCATCTATAATAGGCTTACCCAAAACACATGTTTAAGGCTAGTTTTTGGGGCAATGTAATACCCCGGTTTTGATCTCGTTTGCATTTAAATAAATGATGTAAATAATCATGGTGTGGAGCTCAAGGAAAAATCCCCACCATTGATTAGTAATTATGTTTTGGCGATTAAGGTTGGGCTGATGGTATTTTGTGCTAACTGAACATTAAAACTTGGACATCGTGTTAAATTTGCAATTTTAATTAAAAACCTACAACCAACTATATCAACGCAACAAAATGAGATGGGGGCGTGATTTTTCCTAAGGATAAGGGGGGTAATTGGAAGAGTGGGCAGAAATTCGAAATGGGAGGAGCACCACTTCAGGGAAAAAGTTTTTTTTAATTTTCTTGGGGAAGAAAACACCAAAAACGTCTTCCTTTCCCTCATGCAAGAGCGTTTTCACCTCCCCCTCACGATTTGGACTGTGTGGGACATTTTGGACTGGGTAATCTTCATTCACGCAGCAAGGAAAACCACTCAGAGTCTGAACCCTTCACGATTTTCTCATGTTTGGTGATTTGGACCCTTGACATTTTTGGTTTTCCTATGTGGATTTGTTTCCTTTCACGTTTCCTCCTGTTTTCTAGTCGTTTTCCTGAACCCAGTTGCCCAGAATTCGAATTGTGTCTTGGATTTGAATAACCAGAAAATGTTTTCGTTTTGGTATTTTGTAGCAGTTGGTTTGGCACCGGCAAAGCTCAAAAATTTGTAAATTACTGTGTGCATGTGTATTCCTTGGCTTCTGCTTATGTTTGATAATCCCAAGACTAAGATCACTATGTGTGCATCCTCATTTGGCATCTGAACTAATTTGGGGAATGGAAATGGAGTCTAGACTTGCTTGATAAACCTAGTGTGTGAAGGCACCTCACAGACCGATCTAGAGGGCTGATTTACTTCTTTGCATACACTAAATAGCACTGGAAGGGAATGCATGGCCTGAGGGACTGTGTAGCAGAGAAGGGGATGCTTCCTTGTGTTGGGTGTGTAAATGTTTAGAAGTTAGGCTAGATCTGGTGTGGGCGTTCACATCTCTGGATTGAGCTCACGATCTTAGCAGTCAGCCTTTCTACCTCCTTGGAAGCCTAATAAACCCAACTAGAAGGATGGCTTGGCCTGATAAACCCATATGTTGGCTTGGATGTGTCTCATGTGAAATTGGCTAAGTGTAAATCATTGCCTGTGTAAGTCTGTTAAACCCAACTGTGTTGGCTTGACTGAGTTTTATTGTATCTTTGGTTATGGGGGAAGTCTGCTAGTGTTCCTTATTCCTTGGGGAAAATCATGCCCAGCTCGGGGGTGGAAGTGTTGCTGAGAGATTAAAGAGCACATTGGCCTATAGTTGGGTGGAACGTCGCAGCGATATAGTTGGTTATGGGACAAGCTTCTTTCAAATATAAGTATTCTCTTATATTTTATTTTCCGCAACTGTAAATGTTTTATGAATTAATATGAACATGATGAATGCTTGAATGAATGATTTTGCTTCCTCTATATGTTAATAATTTATGCATCTGTGTATGTTTTCAGTTCAATGCATTTTTATATATATTATGTTCATGGGGCTTAGATTGTCCAGGTTGATAGATGCTAGTCGCATCCTCTCCATCGGGTAGAGGGTTGGGGACGTGACAGTGTGGTATCAGAGCTCAAGGTTGCAGTTATGGGCCTCAATGGGCCATGAAGACCTAGCCTCTGAGTTCAGGAGGAAGGAGCTAACAACAAAAAATATGAATTTTTTCTAAGTATGGAAATTTATTCCTTGTCGGCTGAGAAAGCTGAAGTGAGCCTACTGTAGCGGGTGGTTTCCCAAGAGCTGAGCCGCAATGGCGGTGGACAAAGGAACTTTGAGCCAATGCGTGGGTGGCAATAGAGACCCGAGCCACAACGGTGGGTGGAAACTAATACTTGAGCCGCAATAGCAGGTGGAATCTAGGACTCGAGCCGCAACGACGAGTGGAAGCCGATATTTTTGCTGCAGAAGAAAAATGCCAAAATTCGTCTAAGTGCTGGCTTGGCGGCGGCGAGCAAAAAAAAGTCTTGAGCTGATACACGGCGGGTGGAAGTGGATATTCGGGCCACAGTGGCGGCTGGGTCGCCAAAAGTTGAGATGAAACATAGCGCTAGGAAGGAGAAGACAGAGCCGTAACGATGGCGGAAGGAAGTGGAAGATCGAGTCGCAACGTGGCGAATGAGAACTCAAGAAGGAGCTTATGAGTGTCGGTCGGGTCGAGCCAATGCACGGCAGGTGAAAGAGAAAGAATGAGTTGCGACGGAGGTGGGTGGAATAGGAAGAAAGATCCGGTGAAGTAGCGGATGAAGGATGAAGACGGAGTTGCAACGACGGGAGAAAGAAGAAGATAGAGCCGACGAAGCGGCGCAAGGAAAAGGAATATAGAGTCGACATAGCGGCCAGTGAGAAAGGAAGATGGATCCACTATGGTGGATGAAAGATGAAGATCTAGTCACTACGGTAGATGAAAGTCAAACATTTTTTCGACGTAGCAGAAGGAGATGTCGAAAGGCATTTTAGTGGGATTTCAGGGGCCAAAAAAATGAAAAAAATGGCAGTGAGTTGTGCACCAAATTGCGTGAAATAGAAATATTTACAAAAAAAAATGAGGGTGCTACCCTCCACCCCCCTGCCACATGGGGAAAATCCCCCTTGACCTCCGTTGTCCCCTTCAAACAGTCGTTCTTTGTGAAAGGAAAATTCTTTGTTTTGACAAAGTTGTCAATATATGAGATTTTTTCCAAATGAAGGTAAGTAGTTATGAATTTTTGAGAATGCTATAAATTTATAATTTAGCAACTGTGTTATTAACACATTTTGCAGAATCCTAGTCACCTCCAAAGGCAGCATTCCACATAGTGCAGTTCGTTAAAATTGGGTTTTGGTTCAGCCATGAGAACCAACAATATGCATGATGATGCACAGAACCCCAATGAATACGAGGAAGATGCTATGGGGGAAAATGTCCAAGTTGGAAATGTTGAGACAGAGTCTAATGGGAGGAGATTGCAAGGGACTCCCCTAGATTTTGCAGCCACCATGAGAAGCCTAATGGTGGAGATGCAAAGTTACAAGGAAGATAATGAAATATTGGTTAAGGCTCGGGAGGAGAAGAATTAGTTGAATGCAGCCATGCTGCAAAGTTTGACAGGCATCCATAGGCAGATGAACTCTGGGGACTAGACAGAAAGACCATAAGGTAGTAAGAGCACTGCTAGATGAAGAAAGAGATCTCCTAGTGGGTCATCTGACTCTGAAGGATCCAATGGTGGTTCAAGTTCTTCTTCTCACGAGAATAAGAGAAAGAGGCACTACCAAAACTGTTCACGCAATGAATTTAAGAAGGCACGGCTTCCTACCTTCAATGGTGAGGTAAAGAATGGTCAAGAAGCTGAAGCTTGGCTTCTTGGGATGAGAAAATATTTTCAAGTCAAAGACTATTCAAGAAATATGAAGGCTAGGGTAGCCATATTCAATTTGATTGGAAGAGCATCCATATGGTGGGAGCATTTCAAGAAAGTAAAGAAGATCAATGAAAGGAATATTGAGTGGAAGTAGTTCCAGAATTATTTCAAGCAGAAGTACCTCTCTGACAGGTACTATGATGACAAGATTAAAGAGTTCCATGCGTTGAGATTGGGACAGTAGACCATGGAGGAATATGCGAACAAATTCTTGGAACTGCTAAGGTATGTCAGGTGTATTAAAGATGAGAAGGTAAAAATCCAACACTTTCTGAGTGGATTGCCTCAGTCCTACAAAGACCGAATTGAGTTCTATGAACCTAGAACTCTGGAAGAAGCAATAAGAAAAGCTAAGTATCACTACGAGAAAAGCAAGAACAAACCTGACTACCAGAAGGTGTGGAAGAACAAGATGAATGAGAATTTGGATCAAAGGAAGAAAGTTTTCAAACCTTCTAACTTCAAGAATCAGCAGAGGCAGCCATCCCAAGTTGAGAAGCAACTAGCTAGAGCAGTGGGAGAAGAGCCAAGAAATACACAACTGAACAGAGCACCACTCCAATGTTGGAAATGTGGAGGACCCCACATATGCAAGTACTGTCCACTTTAGAATGGGAATGCAAGGCCAGCGTACAATATTCAAGAGCCAGAAACACTGGGACAAGTAGCAAGGGTCATACCTAGAATTTATGCAGCATTGGAAGACCGCCAAGCAGATCACCAGTCAACGATGGTTGAAGTTACAGGTAATATTGTTGAGCAATCTATTTCTATTTTGATTGAACCTGGTTCTACTCACATTTATATTGCTCCTAGAGTAGTGGAGGTTTGTGCTCTTAAGAAAGCAAAGCATAGCAAGTCATGGTTAGTTCAGCTAGGCACTGGGACTAAGAGAAAAGTTAATGAGGTGGTGGAGAAATGTCCATTGGTGATGAATGGATTGGTCACTTGTGTAGATTTGAATGTTCTACCACTTGGTTCCTATGATGTTCTCATTAGAATGGACTAGTTAGAAGCTCACAGAGTGAATCTTGACTATTATAACAAGACTTTTGAATGCATGGATGAAGAAGGGAACCCAGTAGTTGTAAGAGGAATTCCAAAGGTAATATCGGTAAGGAATATTTCAGCGATGCAATTAAACAAGTTTTGTAGAAAAGGTTGTCAGTTGCATGCAGCCCATATTGAGGAGGCAGCAAAGAATGAAAATCCTAGGTTGGAGTAATTTCACGTGTTGCAAGACTTCAGGAATGTTTTTCCTGATGAGGATCCAGGACTTCCTCCAAACAGGGACATAGATTTCACAATTGAACCTGTTCCAGGAGTAGCACCAGTGTCAAGGGCACCATACAGAATGAGTACACCATAAATGTTAGAACTGAAGATGCAGCAACAAAAATTATTGGAGAAAAATTATATCAGGCCAAGTGTGTCTCCTTGGGGAGCACTAGTCTTGTTCGTAAAGAAGAAAGATGGTACACTCAGATTGTGTATTGATTACAGGCATCTGAACAAAGTCACAGTGAAGAACAAATATCCCTTTCCAAGAATTGATGACCTCGTTGATCAAATGAAAGGAGTGAAGGTATTTTCCAAGATTGACTTGAGGTCTTGGTACCATCAGGTGAGAATCAAGGATGAAGACATTCATAAGACAGCCTTTAGAACAAGGTATGGACATTATGAGTTTGTAGTGGTACCATTTGGTCTCACAAATGCACCCGTGACATTTATGTGCCTCATGAATAGTGTCTTCGGCAGGTATTTGGACAAATTCGTTCTTGTTTTCTTTGATGACATTCTTGTTTATTCTAAGAATGAAGAAGAGCATGAATAACATTTGAGACTAAAATTTCAATTTCTCAAAGAACATCAGTTGTATGCAAAGCTGAGCAAGTGTGACTTCTATAAGGATAGAATTCAGTACTTGGGTCACATTATTTCAAAAGAGGGTATATCTGTGGACCCTGACAAGATTGAAGCTATTAAGAATTGGCCTACTCCAAATAATGTGACAAAGGTAAGATCTTTTATGGGGCTTGCAGGATACTACAGGAGATTCATTGAAGGATTCTCCAAGGTTGCACATGCTATCACTTCCTTGCAAAGGAAGGGTATAAAATTCAAATGGACCTCGAAGTGTGAAGAAATTTTCCAGCGGTTGAAGTATCTTCTCACCAGTGCACCAGTCTTAAAAGTTGCAGACCTAGAGAAAGATTTTTTGGTATGTACGAATGCATGCGGTTAAAGACTTGGAGGAGTTCTTATGCAAGACAACCACATCATATGTTATGAGCCAAGAAAATTAAAGGAGCACGCAAAGAACTATGCCACACATGATCTAGAACTTGTAGCCATAGTACATGCTCTCAAGATGTCGAGACATTACTTGATGGGGAAAAGATTTGAGCTAAGGACAGACCATTGTGGTCTAAAGTATTTGTTTGATCAGCCTACTCTGAATACTAGGCAAGTGAGATGGTTGGAGTTTTATGTGAGTTTGATTTTGAAATTAAGCACATTAAAGGAAAGAAAAATAAGGTAGCTGATGCACTCAATAGGAAGGTGCAGGAAATGAATGTGGCATCCATTAGTATTTTCCAATCAGGGTTGAGGCAGCAGATTGCTAATCATGTTGTTGAAGATGAATTGTATGCACAGGTCAAGGACAAGTTGCAGCAGCAAATCCTTGAAAAGAAGTATGATGGATATAAATTGGAAGGAGATAGACTTCTTACCTGTAAGAATAGAATTTATATTCCAAATGTAGCAGATTTGAGGAGGGTTTTTATGGATGAAATCCATCAAGCTCCATATTCTGGTCACCCAAGATATCAGAAGACGATTGCTACAGCTCAAAAGCAGTACTTTTGGCCAGAAATGAAAAAGGACATGGCTGAATATATCTCAAGGTGCATGAAGTGTCAGCAGGTGAAGGTTGAGCATCAACACCCAGTAGGTTTGTTGCAGCCTTTGTCAGTTCCAGAATGGAAATGGAATTTATTTCCATGGATTTTATTACAGGATTTCCAATGACTTGGAGACAACATGATTTCATCATGGTTCTGGTAGACAAGTTGACAAACGCAGCACATTTTATACCGGTTAAGTCTACGCATAAGACTGATGACATTGCAAAGATATTCATGAAGGATATTTTCAAACTGCATGGATTGCCTAAGGCAATAGTCTATAACAGAGATGTCAAGTTCACTTCCAATTTTTGGAAGGGGTTGTTTGCAGATTTGGGTGCAGAGTTGAATTTCAGCACTGCCTACCATCCTCAAATGGATGGACAGACTAAGAGAGTTAACCAAGTGTTGGAAGACATGCTTTGCATCTATGTGATGGACAAACCATCCAAGTGGGAAGACTATTTACACCTGGTAGAGTTTGCTTATAACAATGGATAACAAGTGTCCTTAGGAATGAGTCCATATGAAGCTTTGTATGGCAGAAGGTGTAGGACACCGGTGACTTAGGATAATCCAGTGAATAGGGCTGTGCTTGGTCCAAAATTACTCAAGGAGATGGAGTGGGAAGTTGTAAAGATCAAGCAGAATTTGAAGGAAGCTCAGCACAGACAGAACAATTCTGCAAATAAGCATAGGGTGAACAAAGAGTTCAGTGTTGGAGATCATGTTTAGCTCAGAGTGAAGGCAAAGAAGAGTTCCTTGAAGCTTGGAAGTTGTGCGAAGTTGTCACCTAGATATTATGGGTTGTTTGAAGTGCTTGAAAGAATAGGGCCAGTTGCATATAGACTTGCATTGCCTGTTGGAACTAGAGATCATAATTGTTTTCATGTTTCTTTGCTTAAGAAATATGTACATGATCCTAACCATGTAATAAATTGGGATGTGATACAGGTGGAACCAGAGGGAGAGTTCCAAATTGAGCCTATGTGCATCCTTGCCAGAAAGGTCACAATGCTCCGGAACCGAGCAATAGGACAGGTGAAGGTGCAATGGGAGCACTACAGTCTTGAAGAAGCTATGTGGGAGCTAGAGGATGCCAAGCAATTGGCACATCCATTTTTGTTCGAATCTGCGAATTGCTGAGGACAGTACCAACAAACATTCTTGTTCAATATTGTAAAGCACCAAGGACAGTGTTGTTGAAGGGGGAGGGGAATGTAATACCTCGGTTTTGACCTCGTTTTCATTTAAATAAATTATGTAAATAATCATGGTGTGGAGCACAAGGAAAAATACCCACCATTGATTAGTAATTATGTTTCAACGATTAAGGTTGGGCCAATGGTATTTTGTGCTAGCTGAACATTAAAAATTGGACATCATGTTAAATTTGCAATTTTAATTAAAAACCTACAGTCAGCTATGTCAATGCAAAAAAATGATATGGGAGCATGATTTTTCCTAAGGATAAGGGGGGGGATTGGAAGAGTGGGAAGAAATTCGAAATGGGAAGAGCACCACTTTGGGAAAAACGTTTTTTAAATTTTCTTAGGGAAGATAACACCAAAAACATCTGCCTTTCCCTCATGCAAGAGCATTTTCACCTCCCCCTCACGATTTGGATAGTGTGGGATGTTTTGGACTGGGTAATCTTCAATCACGCAATAAGAAAAACCACTCAGAGTCTGAACCCTTCGTAATTTTCTCCTGTTCTGCGATCTGGACCCTTGACGTTTTTTGTTTTCCTGTGTGGATTTATTTCCTTTCATGTTTCCTCCTATTTTCTAGTCGTTTTCTTGAACCCGATTGCCCAAAATCCGAATTGTGTCTTGGATTTGAATAACCAGTAGACATTTTCGTTTTGGTATTTTGCAGCAGTCGGTCTGGCACCGACACATATTATAAATTCATAAATTACTCTGTGCATGTGTATTCCTTGGCTTTTGCTTATGTTTGATAA
Source organism: Pseudotsuga menziesii (assembly GCA_001517045.1). Classification (NCBI taxonomy): domain Eukaryota; kingdom Viridiplantae; phylum Streptophyta; class Pinopsida; order Pinales; family Pinaceae; genus Pseudotsuga; species Pseudotsuga menziesii. The sequence continues at coordinate 130,819 of LPNX010892060.1, read as the reverse complement.
TCCCATGATTGAGATCACTATGTGTGCATCCTCATTTGGCATCTGAACTAATTTAGGGAATGGATATGGAGTCTGTACTTGCTTGATAAACCTAGTGTGTGAAGGCACCTCACAGGCCGATCTAGAGGGATGATTTTCTTCTTTGCATACACTGAATAGAACTGGAAGGGAATGCATGGCCTGAGGGACTGTGTAGCAGAGAAGGGGACGCTTCCTTGTGTTGGGTGTTTAAATGTTTAGAAGTCGGGCTATATCCGGTGTGGGCGTTCACAGCTCTGGATTGAGCTTGCTAGCTTAGTAGTTAGCCTTTCTACCTCCTTGGCAGCTTGATAAACCCAACTGGAAGGATGGATTAGCTGGTAGCCTGGTAAACCCATCTGTTGGCTTGGTTATGTCTCATGTGAAATTGGCTAAGTGTAAATCATTGCCTATGTAAGTCTGTTAATCCCAACGGTGTTGGATTTACTGAGTTTTATTGTATCCTTGGCTATAGGGGGAAGTCTACTAGTGTTCCTTATTCCTTGGGGAAAATCATGCCCAGCTCAGGGGTGGCAGTGTTGCTAAGAGATTAAAGAGCACAATGGCCTATGGTTGGGTGGAACATTTCAGCGACGTAGTTGGTTGCGATACAATCTTATTTCAAAGATAAGTATTCTCTTATATTTTATTTTCCGCAACTGTAATTATTTTATGAATTACTATGAACATGATGAATGCTTGAATGAATGATTTTGCTTCCGCTATATGTTAATAATTTATGCAGCTATGTATGTTTTCAGTTCAATGCATTTTATATATATTATGTTCATGGTGCTTAGATTTCCCGGGTTGATAGATGTTAGTCACGTCCTCTCAGCCGAGTAGAGGGTTGGGGACATGACAGACAGTCAAAATGCTTACCTTACATAGAGTGTATCTTTGAAAGTACAGTGACATGAAAGCTAAACTTTTCATACATGTTGCTTATGTGCATTCTCTCTATAACTTGAAAATTTCAGACCTTGAAACTTCACAAAAAAATTGGAGCAAAAATGCCAATATTACTCATTGAAGGAGCCAAACCTTCTAGACAATTGACAAACTCGAGCTTACAGAAAGTGTATCTTCGAAATTATAGTGACCCGTGTCCTAAAATTTTGATAGTAGTTACTTTCTTATCTCCTTTCTATACCCTAAAAATTTTAGACCTTGAAACTTCACAGAAACAAAAAATGGAGTGAAAATAAGATGGATAGTTTGAAAGAGCCAAACCCTAGTTTTAAAAATTCTTCCATTTTGGTCCAAGAAAAAGATCTCATACCACTTGTAATATACTTGAACCCATAAATTCAAAGAAAATATATAAAAACACAAAATATATTGGATAAAATAGATAGCTATGTTGACTTGCCTCTTCAAGGGGGAAACCTCCAATAGAAAATCTCCAAATAAAATGACAATTCTTGACTCACATTACATAACTTACTACTCTATATATAGTGCTACAATAACCAAAGTCCTAACTACTTTTGGTCCCACTATTAATGAGGTTCAACCACCTAGGATCCTTTATTCAATTAGGAAGGTCCTTTACATTAAGACACTACCCACTGACTACCCAATGGGCCTTATGGCCTTGTACAATAATAAAGTAGGGGGTTAGGGTAGGACCCTAACATATACCAATACATTGAAGAAGATAACATTGCACGTATAGCTTAAGAATGAAGACACAAAATATTATTTAAAAGAAGAAAACACCAAAGATGGTGTTATTCCATGGAGGTGGCATGTAATGTCTCAATTTTGACCCTTTAAATGTTTTGACCTAATTATGTATATGCTTTAAATTATTTTAATGTCATAATTTCCTAGTGTAGATCTGAAATCCATGGCCCAACTAGTGAATGTCTACACATGTGCTTTCGGTAATAATATTTTTGAAATTTTAAAACAGATAAAATAGTAATAGTAATGGTCCAAGGAAATATGACTAAGGAGCACCTTAAGGGGCTATGATAGCACTAGAGGGGAAAGCTAAGGGGGTTTGCAAGATGTTTATAAGTTTAGACACCTATGTCATTGGTACATATCCTTTCTATCAACCATACCATTCCTCCAACTCTTCACCATTTTATAATATTAATGTTGAGCCCACCCTTCAATTAATTGGAGATATGAAAAATGGAGTAGCAAGATTCCATCCTTTCTGGGCCCTAACCACCTCCTGAATTTAGGTAACCATATCCTACATCCTAAAATCATATCCCCTACATTATGGAACAAAAGAAAAGTTGGATTAGAACTCTCTCATCCCATCTCCACAAATATGCAAAGAGAGTAATTTGAATTGGAGAAGGGGGACACATTCATAAAAAGAAGATAATCTGAATTGGAAAGGTAAGCTAGGGTAGGAGTTCATTATTGGAAAAGAATATCTTAATAGAGGAATTCAAATAAATAATGTAGAAGCATATTCGTGGAGGCATTCAAATAGACAAGGAAGAAGGATCTTCTTGGAATTTGATTCTATACTAAATGGTTGTTTTTCCCCGTGGAAAATAACCAACAAAACCTTGTGAAGAGAAATAGAATAAAATGGAGAAAAATAAAAATATTGAAAGGAGAATTGAGTGTGGAAAATAACTAGGTTTATTAGTAAAGCTTCATCATCCATAACCGTGTAGAATATGTTGTTCATTATTTGTTTAAAATACCAAGTTCTATTGGAGTTTAGATGGAAACAAATAACAACTTGGACCTTTTATGCGCATACTAAAGAGCATTGAAGGGAGGGTTTCTGGGGGTTGTTGAGAAGAGAAGGAAGTATCCTCCTTATGTTGTGTGGGGAAAGTATTATGAGTGCCAAAAGATAACCTAATTAAATAACTCAATAGTGGGTTGCTTAGTTTATATTTCTTTGGATTTTGAGATGAGAAGGATTACCTAATAATTATGCTTCATCTTCTTCACCATGGTGCTATCATAGCTTAAATAAGAGGTAGCATCTACAATATACTGCTTATAATTGGGTGAAAAATTGCTTTATCTTGATCAATTACTTAGTATTCATCTAATGGAAAAGATAAATACATCTCCTTCGTTATGAAATTCATTAACATTTCATGAGTATAATACTTTACCATTCATTAATAAATGTATTGCAACTCGTGTAAGAGTTAATGAACACATTTTCCATCTAAAATTACTTTGTCTACAAATTGTTTGTAGAGAGGAACGATGTATGCCAAAGATGTGTTTTATATAAAGATATTTAAAATAGGGATCCCCTAATTATCATATAGATTCCTAATTAGAATCTCAAGAGATTGTTGTACTTGTGTGCATTAGAAAATTTAAATAGATGACGAATCGTCTTTAATCACTTGAGATTTGGTAAGAATTTGTTGTATGTACATCCTTTAGATGAAGTACCTATAAAGAAGGTGCCCATGCAATATTGGATATTATCTTAATATAACATTAGGAAAAGAGACTAACCATGGAAAATGTCAATTTATTACTATTCAATAGAGAATATTATTCAAAATAGAGAATATTATCCATGTTTTTTTTGTTATTAGGGAAAATTTTAGGGATGAAATTTATCCTATAGTATAATTTTTTATATTATTTTTCAAAAAAGATTTACCAATTTCCATATTTTTATAAAATTATTTGCCTAATTCCACATGATTAAAATATTTTACTCTAAAAATCATCGAAATTGTCCAAAAACTATATTAAATTCTTAGAAATTTGAATATTTTTACAAAAATATCGCCAAATATTTTATGGTTGGAAACTTAAGAACTAGTAAGATTTTCCAAGGTTTCTAGACTTTAAGAAAATTATGGATCCTTAAAAATTTTCTTGAAACTGTTTTTTCCATCTTCAAAGAAAAATTATAGATGTAACATAAAAACTCTAGTTAAATTATTTCTAACAATACAATAGTGACAATTTTCTGATAATAAAAACCACACAACTTCTTGGTTAAGAAAAAAGGAATGTGTAGTAGACACCCCCACAATCCTAAATAGTCTTTGGAAACCAAATTCTCATTAAATATAGTGAAACACAACCCAACATGAATGCCCATTAAACTATAATGGACAACTATTTATTAACCTTTACTCAAAAAGTCGATGAAATGGGGGTTTATGAAGAAAAGTTGAAACTAAAAACAAAATAAATTTATGAAGAAAGTTGCACCGGCTAAATCAGATAGAAAAACCTATGATTAATTTTATATAACCTTTTAATGAATATATATATATGGGGAACAAACAATTTCTTTAAGCTCCACAATATCATCTATATAAGTGGGAAACAATGTTTCATCATAATGTGGTAATAGGCACTAAGCTTTTGACATATAAGTTTATCCATGAATTTGATTTTGTTTTTGGATGTAAGAGAAAATCTAGGGTTAGATATGTTAATACAGTTAAATGCTTTTGTTTTTGGAACAATGTTGTTTTTCCTACAATTTTTCAGCATTAATATTGAAGAAACGTTTACACGTAACTCATGCCTAATGACATGACATTTAATTTGAAAGAAAAGTGTGATTTGTGTAGTGTTTTTCCCCGGTGTGGAATATTCACACTATGGACATAGTTCCCATAAAACCCAACCCTAGAGGGTGATACACATTCAACATTGAAAGGGTTTGCAAAACCTTAATTTAGCCAACACGGTTTCTTTTTATCAAAAAGGAATTTGTATTGTTAATTTTTTATTTAAAAGGACACACAGAGGTTTTATAGTAGATTTCATTGCACTTTGGAACAATTCTAACTTTGACATAGATCAGTTGGAACCAATCTTGTAGAATAATGCAAACTGGTTGTCAATGGTTTTGGAAAAGCACCATGTGTTGTTTGTTAAAATAAATAGGCCGTGGACAAGAAACGAGAGAGAATTGCTGGTTAGAAGGACGTTGCCCAGACAATGGTGATTCCAGGAAGAGTATGGAGAACGACTATTGTTTCAGTGCAGGCCTCTCATGGTGTTCCCCTGTTCTAATCCTGTGCTTGGTTGCTGCGGGTCTCTTTCGCTCCTGGACTCACCCCTCTTCTTTTTCTGGTTCTGGTCTTCATTGTCTTCCATCTTTCTTGTCTGGTCTCCTATTTGGTTTTTTGGTTCGCAGGGTGGTTTTTGTGCGGGAAACCCTCTTGGAGTCCCTCCCCTTCACTGGGGGACTAGTACCAACCAAGATAAAAACAAGTGGGAAGGACATCGCCTTATGGTTGACTGCGCGAATATTTGTTTTGGGTTCACCGCCTCTGCATGGCTTTCTCGTTGTTGTTTTTTTATTTCTCTGTTGTAAGCCCATCGGCACGTTCTGGGTTGACCTTGGTTAACCAAAGACATACTTGGGGTTTAGGGTTTTCTTATACCAGCATTTTTTCTCCCTGTCGTGTCGCTTGATTCACGGCTTTAACTTGGGGTCACTCCACTGGAATCCCTGGACGTGTTGTCAGTGGTCAGTACCTCTACCGTTTCTTGTAGGATATTTAGCGGTTTGTCTGTCTGGCTAGGGTTTCTTCATCAGGGTTAGGGTCTCATCATTTTCGGGAATGGTGGGCTGACTAACTGCTTTCTGTTGGGTCTGGGGTTTGTGGGTTGACCTATGGTCTTCTTTGTTTTGTCCTGGGGTATGGTGTTTTTACCCTTTGTTTTATTGTCGAACCTCCGGGTATCACTGTTTCTCAGTCGGTCACTTGGGGCTCTTATGCTTCCCTGCTTGGGGCATGACTGTTTCGGGGTCCCCTCCTTTGTGGGGTTTTGTTTTCGGGGCTTCGTATTCCTCTCGGGGGTCTTTCTTCCTTGTTTAGCGTGACTGTGGTTCAGGGTTGGGTATCTTGTTCTACACTTTGTGCCATTTGACTCTGGATACCTCACCACATGTCTGAGCTGGCTAATCCTTCCCGCTTCCGCCGCAAGAGGAATGCCAAGTGTATAAAATCCCAGGAAGGGCACTATCGCTATGTTCTCAGACACGACATTTACATGGACAGATTCGCCACTCTCTGCTCCCGTGCCTTGGTCGGGCATCTGCAGTACTGTAGGACAGGCAAGTCAGCATGGGTGGAGTGGGCTACTGAAAAATGGAAGCCCCTCATTGATTATGTACCTACCATCAGCTTGTTATCTAGGGGGTGGATTGTTTTTGTTTTTTTAGAGGAGGCACATTGCACTCGCATCCTGGATGGAATATGGCGCATGGCGGTCGGTTCCCTGGTCCTTGATCGATGGAACCCTCGATTTGACCCTCTCCAGGAAAGAACCACGAAGCGCCACCTATGGGTTTTGCTCTCTCACCTGTCGTTCCCTCTGTGGAATAAACATGTGCTGGAAGGCATTGCAGACTCCATTGGCCGGTTCGTTGCTGTTGAGGCTGACTTTCTCCTTGCTTTTGACAAGAGGATTGCGCGAGTACTTGTTGAGATGGACGTATCTCGGGGTTTACCTGCAGAAGTTGAAATCCTCTGCGGCGAACGACTTTTAGTCCAGAGGCTCGACTACCTCCATGTACTGTTCAGATGCAGCATATGGCGTGAGACTGGACATCTTCGGTGTCAATGTCACTCTCTCTGATCAGTAGACATAGACTTAGGCTTGGATGTCTCCCTGACCATTGCTAATTTGAACAAGTCCAACGTACTTGCACCTACTCCAGGTACTCTCAATGATTCTCATTCTCCTACTGAAGTTGTATCGACCTCTTATTTGGATGCCATTGATGAATTGATACTCTCTCATTCGAAAGGACCTCAGCCAGAACGATCTCAGGCTCCCATTACATCATCGGATTCTCTGTCCACTTTTCTCGACCAATCCCCCGATAGGGTTTCTCCTGGCGAGCCCATATCCCCTGCTTCAAGCCCCCACAATGCTTGTGTTTCTCCACTGGATTTGGATAGCCCTCGTCCTCTTCAAACTATGGCAATGATGCCTAACTCTCTTCTGTCTTCGACCTCACTCACTTCGAAACTTCCTTTTCCATCTTTGTCCTCGCTTGTCGAGTTACCGCCTCTTCCACACCCTCGATCGCCCCCGTCGCATCCTCCTTCCTCCAATAGCCCCACTACCTCTCCATCTTTCACTGACCCCCCCCCTAAAAAAATCCCTCTCCATTTTCACAGCTACAACACCGACCTCTCCTTCTACTCTTCACTTGAACTCCATTCATTTTGCCAATGTTACAGTCGGGAAAAAAAGGGATAAGAAGGACAAGTTGCAGGTGGACCTTTCCTCTGCATCCCCTCCATACATTCCTCTCTCTGTTTGCATTAAGGATGCAGCCCGTAGCTTACCTTCTCAGGGACTTAGAGCAGTGTCTCCCCACCTTATTGATCCTTAATGAAGCTTGTCTCCCTCAACGTCGGGGGTCTTGGAGGTAAGGCAAAAACACACTACCTCCGTACTCTCTTCCACTCTCTTAGTCTGGATATGATCCTCCTTCAGGAAACCATGTGCAGCTCATCCCCTGCTTTACTTGCCTTCTCAAAACTTCTCCCTTCTTGGGAATTTTGTGCTATTGGTGCGTCGGGCCTTTCGGGTGGTCTCCTTATGGCTTGGAATCCTCATAAGGTCAGATGCCGAGCCTTCCATACTTGTGCTGGCCTTCTGGTTCAGGCCTCCTTCCATGGACTCTCATATCCCATCACTGTTCTAAATGTTTATGGCCCCTATAAAGACCGTGAAATCTTCTGGGAAAAAGTGCACAAAAGTGGTTTTCTCAGCCTTCCAAATCTGGTTTTGGGTAGGGACCTAAACCTCACACTGCACTCTTCAGAGTTTTGGGGTCAAAAGGATTCTCCTGATCCCCTCTCTTGCCATTTCTTATCCCTGTTTGATTCGCTGGGTCTGGTGGACCTGGCTCCTCCGTTTGCTGGTCTAACGTGGTGTAATGGTCGTGCAGGAGCTGAGGGTATTAGTAAGAGATTAGACATATTTTTTATCTTGGCTTCTTTGATTCCTTCTTTGGGGATCCATAGGGTATGGACATAGTGTTCCGACATTTCTGACCACTACCCTATTGTCTTGGAATGGAACAAGCAGAGAGCATCCTGCAACTATCCATTCAAGTTTAACTGCTCTTGGCTCAATGACCCTGCTTTCACTGATTGGTTGTTGGTGAGATGGTCCCTCCTCCCCTAGGGTGACCATGCCTCTGGTCTCAACTCACTCCACCACAAGCTCTGTATCCTTAAAAATCAAGCCAAAGTTTGGATCAAGGATAAACAGGCTCGGATTGATAATGATCACTGCAAAATCGATCAGGCCATCACTGCTCTCCTCTCAGGCTCATCCAACGGTATCCTATCCATTGAGGATTTGGCCCATTTAGCCCAACTGAGGTCTGAAAGAAAACTGATCTTGAATCATTATCTTCTAACTTGGAAATTAAAAAGCAAATCAAAGTGGGCCCTACAGGGAGATTCGAATACTAAATACTTCCACATGCTGGCTTCTAGCCAGCATAATCAAAATTTGATATGGTCTCTGTCAGATGAGGATGGAATCATATATGAGGATGAGGCGGCTCTCAAAGATCTGGGTCTATCTCATTTTGCTAATATATTTAAAGATGATGGAGAAACCTGTTTATCACAACAACTCAAGGTTGTCCTGCTATATCCTAGGATGATTCCAGAGGTGAATGCTTCAAGTCTTACTTGCCCAGTATCTCTTGGGGAAATTGAGTCTGCTCTGAAATCTTTCAAAAAAGATAGAAGCCCGGGCCCGGATGGCTGGCTTGTCGAGTTCTATCTGCACTTTTTTGAACTCATGGGCAGTGAACTTCTGTCTGTTGTAGACTCCACTAGAGTCTCTGGTATTTTACCTTCCTCTCTAAACTCAACCTTCATGGCTCTGATACCCAAAAGAGATAAGCCCATGACCTTTGTTGACTTTCGACCCATCTCTTTATGCAATCTCCTGTACAAATTGATCTCTAAATTTATCGCGGTCATAATTAAACCCTTCTTGGACTCTGGTATCTCACAGGAACAATTTGGGTTCCTTAAAAATCGACAGATCATTGAGCCTATTGGAATTGTTCAGGAAACCCTCCACTCTGTTAAAACAAAGAATCTCTATGCTTTCATCCTCAAACTAGACTTGATTAAAGCCTTTGACCGTGTCAACTGGACCTTCATCTGTCTCATTCTGATTCAGATAGGGGCCCCCCTCCAGACTGTTAACTGGATTCTAGGTTACCTATCCTCAGCTACCTTTGCAGTATTAATCAATGGTACCCCTTCAAATTTTTTCTCGGCTTCTCGGGGCATCCGTCAAGGATGCCCTCTATCTCCTTTGCTCTTCATCCTGGTCGTAAAAGGTCTCAGCATATTAATTTCCGATGCACAAAATCATGGACTTATTCGTGGTATCCAGATTTCACCCTCTCTTGCAGCTCTGATTCATCTTCTTTTCGTGGATGATGTGATTCTTATGGGTACAGGTACTCTTCAAAAATGGGCAACTTTTGATGTTATTCTTGAAACTTTCTGCAAAGCTTCTGGAATGTGTATCAGTCTAGAAAAGTCTTGTTTCCTCTATAATAATATTGAAGCATCGAATTTCATGGATATCTTCAGATTCCTCCCGTATCAGAAGTCACTGATTCTTATTGGTTTTAAGTATCTTGGTTTCTACATTAAACCCCTTGGATACAGAACCGGGGATTGGAATTGGTTGGTACAAAAATATGAAAAAAAGATCAGTCTTTGGACCCATAAGATGCTCTCACTGGGTTGTCGACTGATACTTATCCAGTTTGTACTCTCTAGTATCCCGGTATACTGGCTGGGACTCGCTCCTATTCTGGTATCTATCCTGCACAAGCTTAGGAGAATTACCTTTGCTTTATTATGGGGATCCTCGGAAAATAAACGCATAGTCCACTTGGCTAGCTAGTTGGATCTCTCTTGGCCAAAGAAATATGAGGGATGGGGGATAAAAAATCTCCATTGGTTCAGTATTGCCCTCCACCTCAAAAATTTATGGAGGGTTCTCTTCAATGACAGTCTGTGGCATCGTGTCCTCTCTACTAAATAATTGAAGCAGCTCTCTGTGGTATCATGGCTTAGAGGCAAAAATTTCAGTACTCATGGTGTATCTGCTATTTGGAGGGGTTTTTTTACAGTCTATTCCCTAGATGGGGTGTCAACTTGCATGGCAGGTAGGAAATGGTGTCGATATTTGGATTGATATTGACCCAGTTATTGGTATCTCCTCATCTTTCCTCCTCTCGGAAGGTCTGAGATCCTATTTAGAAGACCTGGACATTAAAACACTCGCCCAAGCACACAATACTTTACCGGACTGCCAACAATACTGGTACTCGGTCGAGGAGTTATATTTGGATGGAGAATGGAAAGAAGCTTGGAACACTTATACCAGAAATCTGGTTCTCAATGGTATTCGTCTTTCAGCTCATTCTGATTCTCTGGTATGGGAATACAACAAAAAGGACGGTTCCATCTCTGCTGATAAAGTATACGATTGCATTGTAAAATCTTTCTCTCCAGCTATGGGCAACCGGGTGCACAAATATTTATGGTCGGGCACTCTTCCGTGCAAAATTGGATGCTTTTTATTGTTGGTATTAAGGAATAAAGTCCTTACCTGGGATAATTTACAAAAAAGGGGTAGGTCTGGCCCAGGTATTTGTACAATGTGCTTCTCAAATGAGGAGACTGTCATTCACCTTTTCTCACAATGCATGGTTTGGAAGAGTGTTCTTGATCTTATTTGTGATCAGTTCCAACTGACTATTCCTCCTCACGCAAACACCATCGCTGTTTTTATGGATTATTGGGCTGCCACTTACCCACAACACTCTGTCCTTTACTATATCCCACACCATATGATTTGGGAAATCTGGAAAGCTCGGAACCATGCTATTTTTTATGGGAAAAAGAAGGCTGTCCTCGGCATTTTTCATCAGATTATGTACTCTGCTCAGTTGAACTCTTCTCAGTCTATCATAAAGGCCTGTCGCAAAAATGTCAGACAGATTGGGTTTCCTCCCAGCTTTACTTTCCCTTGTGATTTTTTTGATGGTGCTTCTACATCTTCAGCAGCAGGTGTCGGATACAGCTTGTTCTTAAATGAGGCTCATCATCTAGAGTTCGTGTTGGGGGTTGGATATGGCTCCAATACAAAAGCAGAATTACTAGGTCTGTGGGCTCTTCTGCTCTCTTCCCAGATGATGGGGATCCCCTTATCCCACATATTTAGTGACTCACAGGTCATCATCAATTGGGCTAAGGGATCCACTGTTCTCTCCCCACCAGAACTTCTACATTGGTGTCGGGAATCTCAAAAGCTAATTTCTAGCTTTCAGGATCTCTCTTTCAGCCACATCTACTATGAACACAATAGGATTGCAGACCATCTCTCTAAAACTGCTCTCTCACTCTCTATGGGATTTGGTTGTTATTCTGAGTTTATGGAAGACCATTTGGTCACATATGACACCTTTCAGCTCATTTGAGTCATGCTATGGGGAGATTACTCCTCAATTGGATTTTTGCTCTACTACTCATTGAGTGGCTTCTTTTAAAATGTTGATCTGATCCCTTTGGTTCACGGTAGATGGGTTTGGTTGAGATTGATCCCCTATATGATGAGACAGATTACTGATGGGAATCTACACTCTACTGCATGCCTTCCCCCCCGGCTGCGACTGGATGTGATTTTCTCATGACGAGATGTATTCTCTCCGTGATGTAACCATTTCAGGGTCGGTGCTATTAATGCCCTTTGATTCCTAATAAGAATAACAAGGACATGCTTTTTCTTCCTAAAAAAAAATGCCGTGGACACAAAACAATTGAATTGGGACAGGGGAAACACCATTACATAATATTAAATTTATCTCTTAATTACCTAGTATACATAAGTTTTATTTTCTATCAATAGGTAACCGAATTTCTATTAAATTTGACTTTTCAAAAAATGACCAAATTAATAAATTATTACATGTATAGCTCAAAATTACTAACCAAAATTATTACATGTATAACTCAAAATTACTAACCAATCTTTAGGCTTTCTCAAATGATTATCATACTAGAAATCTTGTTTCTAAGAAAAAATATTCTACAAACCTTCTGCATCAAATAGTCTTTCATTGGGACATAAGGATTAATATTTCACATAAATATATCTAAAATATGAATGTCATTAAACACTTATTTTATAGTTATGTCTTTAATAGTCAATATCTGAGATGTGTGTATGTTACATTGATAACATTGGGACAACATGTTAGAAGTTATCTTGCACTTGGTTTAAGAGTCCCAGAATCAAAAGTTAATGCAAGAAATCATAGATAAAGCATTGAAAGAGGTCATGTGGGGAATGGAACCTAAGAAGCACCAAGCCCAAATGAATTCAACACTCACATTTACTAAGATTTTTGGTCAACAATCAAGGATGAGTTTCTTAGGATGTTGGAAGGATTCAAAAGAAAATTAAGGTTTGCAGGTGGCATAAATTTCTCATTCCTAGCTCTCATCCCTAAAGAACTTATTCCTAACTCCTTTAACCACTTTTAGCCAATCTCTTTGTGCAATGTCCCTACAATATTCTCATGAAGATTCTCCCAAATTTTCTTAAACAGCGGCTCCCCATTTCCATCTATAAATAACAAGGTGGATTTGTTAAGGTGGGGTGGATCCCTAATAACATCATTATGGTTTGGGAAACTATCCACTAAAGAACCACAACTTAGAGGAAATGTGTGATTATAAAATTATATAAGGAAAATGCCTTTGGTAGAGTTATGCACAATTCTTGAATGTTTTCTTGAGAAAATTTGGGTTTGCAAAGGAGTTTGTGCACTAGGAAATGACCTATATAGACCACCACTAGACCAACTCTCTTGTAAATTGGAGATTGACCCTTTTTTTCCTACAGGTGAGAGGCCTTCATCAAGCTTGTCCTCTTTTCCTTTCCTCCACATTATGATTGTATGAACTTTAGGAATAACCCTTGAGAAAGAAACATCCCTAGACCTACTAACTTGGATCAACACCATAAAAGGGATCAAGCCATTAAACACACTATTTTTTTAGATTATACCCTCCTCCTTGGTGTATCTTTGGTCACTATAGCATCATGATTCAAGTGACTATTGGAATATTTTTTGAATGCATTGGGGGGCTCGTAAACTACTTGAAATGCAAGATATATTGCTTGTGCACCCCTTCCAAAATTTTGGCCAAAATAGCTCATACATTGGAGTTACATGTTGAGGAAAAATAGAGGTCCTTTAGATACCTTGGCAATCCAATAGCTCAAAAAATAATGTACTCGACCAACTAGTTCCCTATTATACAAAATATCAAGGCTTCAAATCTAGCCAACTTGGGATCCCAGTGGTTGAACCCCCAAACAAGGTTAGTTCTTATAAAGTTATCCCTCTCTTCTTTATCCATTTATTTATGTTCGACCCCTCTAGCTCCATTGAGTGTAGTGAAAGACAATGGGAAATAAATAAGATAATTTCTATGGGTAGGACAAAACACATCCAAAAATAAGGTTCATTTGGTTAATTGGAATATGCTTAGGGTTGTTGGTCAAGGAGGCATAGCTTGAGATCTTGCTCTTTTAAATTGGGCCCTTAGAGCCAAATAAGTGTGGAGATTCATATCATAAAATTCATAATAGTGGAAGGAATTTCATAAGAAAACCACTTATGGGGAAGCTCAATATAATTATGATCCTTGGGTATCCCTCTCTCAGATACTAAATGTTTTACCATATGGAGACTCTTCATGGAAACTACCTTGTTAATCTAATCCCACTAATCATTGCATTCTGGAAATGATAAGGAAATTCAAATATTGGAATATAAGTTAATGGGTAGAACTCCTCTCTCTCAAGAAGAAGGAAACAAAAAAATCCAAACATTATCTCCTAAGAAGTGTGCACTCCTCTAAATTATCATAATGAAAATCAAGGGAAGCAAGACGATAGCATGGCCAAAAATAGATTGGTGTGTTTTATAACCTTAAGGGAGAATCAGACTCTATAATAAAATCACTCAGAGGGGTTACACAAATCAATCAATCAAAGAAGGATGTTAGAGGTTGGGGGATAATTTTGAACATTTATATTGTCAATAAGGCTTAAGAGACTACATTGTCACAATGCCATTTCCCTCCAAAATTAGCACTCTAACAATGGGGGAAAAGGCCCTCCCAAAGATTTAAAAAATTGTTGTTTTTTGGCACAAAATATGAGATTGAAATTGGAAAAACTTCAACAAAGAGGCATTCAAGGACCTACTATTTATGTTCTATGCAAAGTAGTGAAAGAATCATCCCACCATATATTTCATGTACATTTCCAATGGAACTATGGAGACTTGACCTCCAAGATTTGTATGGGTAGGTGGAGGACCCCCCTTGCTTTAGGAACCTACAAAGAGTAGACCACGTGTCTAGAATTCTCCCACTTGTTGTAAACTTTGAAGCAAGGGGTCAAAGGGGAAGCATTCATGAAATCAGTTTCTAAGGGAAACAATGCCCATTGATTAATACCAAGAGAACTTTTCAAAACTAATAGACTTTCTCAATGAATCTGCAACATTCTTCAATGTAGGAACCTTCTCCAACAATACTTTGTTCTCCTAAATCCCGTCTCTAACAAAATGGCACTAAGCATCAATATGCTTTGTCTTGGAATGATAAGAAAGGTTCTTTGCTAGAAAAAATGCACTTGAGCTATTACAACCTATTTTCAGTACATCTTGAACAGGGATGATTTTAAGCAATGATACTTATTTAAAAGTGTATAAATCTTGGCGAATCTTACCAATTCTTAAAACGCCAACTATAAAATGTTTGGCGATATTTTTCAAAAAATATTTTAATTTCCAAGGATTTTATATCGTTTATATAATAATTTGGCGATTTTTAGGGTGAAAAAAGTTTACCCCATCAAAATTGGGCAAAACAGGGCTTCAAAAAATGCAAAATGGCTAATCTTTTTTTGGAGAAAAACCCCTAAAAATAGCCCATGGGCTAAATTTCGCCCCTAAAATTATCCCTGGTCTTGAACAAAACCAATACTTGAACATAGTATTTGCAACCATATGGCTTCCTACCTCCACAAGTGCATTCCATGTATTCTTATTTTGTAGTTAACAATGCAACTACACCCTGTCTTATACTCATCCAACCGATTTCTTCATCGAATAAGTTAAGATCATAACCACTTGTAGGTTTTTGGTGGTCTAGACCTCTATACTAGTCAGCATTAATAAAAATTTGTATATCTATCTCCTTGTGAGGTCTATGCCTTCCTTGGTAGTATATTATGTAATATGAAGTCCCATAAAAATATATGAAGACCCTATTTATTGTTGTCCAATGTTACTTTCCTAGCTTTGACATATATCTACTCAAAAATCCCATTGCATGGGAAATGCTTGGTCTAATACATACCATAACATATATCAAACTTGCAATAGATCTAGCATAGGAAACATGTGACGTGTCTTTTACCTCTTCTTAAGTCTTAAAACATTAATCTACAAATAACTTTACACCTACAAGAATAGGAACCTTTACCAGTTTACATTCATGCATGTTAAACCTTTGAAATACTATCTCAACGTATTTCCTCTAACTTGGCCATAGTATTTTATTGCCTCGGTCTCTTTTAAATTCCATGGCCAAAGTAAAATTTGTAGTGCCAAGGTCTTTCATATCAAACTTAGAAAATAACTAGCTTTGACATCCTTGAGGATTTCCTTATTGTTTCCATTCATCAACATACAATACAAAATACATAAAATCATCACCAACTAGCTTGGAACACACATAGTGATAAACTTTGCTTCTTGAGAAACCAAGTCCCATTATATAAGTATCAAACTTTTAATACCACGTTCTTGGTGATTGTTTTAATCCATGCAAGAACTTCTTTATCTTTCAAACCGGTTCTTTCTTTCCCTTCACCACAAAACCTTTTGGACATTTCATGTAGATTTATTATTCCAAATCACCATGTATAAATGATATGTTCACATTTGTTTCTCTACTTCAAGACCAAAAGAAGCAATAATATACAAAAATAAATTTAATAAAATTTAGTTTAGCAACAAAAGAAAAAATATATCAATTCCCTCCACCTTGAAATATCCCTTAGCTACTAGGTGAGATTTATACTTCTCCACCATACCTTCTGCATTCAAATTCTTCTTATACTCCCTTGCTACCAATAGGTTTTCTTCCAGCTGACAACTCAACTAGATCCCAAGTATTACTTTTATACAAGGAATCCATCTCTTTAACTGTGACCTTCTTCCAAAGTTTACTATCCTCCACCTATCCTCTAAGTCCATTTCATCCCTAATATATAGAGGATCACCATCAATAATAGATAAGCAAAATTAGAGCGGAAATCAGGAGAGATTTACCCTTATAGTTTGCTTCTTTCAGGAAATGATCTCCTCAAGGTTGGAACTTGAGGTTCTTCCTCTTTTGGTTCATATTATTTTGTTGAGTCAAATTCTCCACACTCCAACTCAATCTTTATTTTCTTTGTTTCTTCTTCCTTGGGTTCAACTTCCTATTTAGGAGGAACTCTAACCTCTCTCAATACAACATCCCAACAATAAACATTCTTCTTAGTTACTAGGTTCCAAAATTTATAATCTTTTATACCATCTTTATAACCCATAAAGATACATTTTTCAACTTTATTATCCAACTTACTCCTATTTTCCTTTGGAACATGCACAAGAGCATCACAACTAAAAAATCTGAGTTGTTTAAGAGAGGTATTTTTTCCAACCCACGCCTCATGTGGATTTTTTTAACCAATGCTGATGTAGGTGATCGATTTACCATGTAACATGCAATATCCACTACCTTTGTCCATAATCTGTGTGATAATCTTGAACCATTGAGCATACTCCTTGCCTTATTAATAAGTGCCCTATTCATCCTTTCTACATGTCCATTCTGTTGAGGTGTGCATAGAGTATCTTTGTGCCTTATTATTTCATACTTCTTACATAATTCTTCAAACTCATTTCCACAAAACTCTCCAACATTATATGTCTTCAACACCTTTCTTTTCTTCTCTGCCTGGTTTTCTAGTAGAAATTTAAACTCTTTAATTTTATCAAAAACCTCAAATTTATTATGGAGTAAATATACACAGTGTTCCTTTGGAAATCATCAATGAATGAAACATAATACAAAATTTTACCAAGTGATGGAATATGAACAAGTCCAAACACATAACGGTGTATTAACTCCAAGGTTCATTTTTATATTCTAGCATCATATGTGAATCTCACTTAATTATGCTTACAATATATGTAATGTTTACAAATATATAATCTAATGAGTAATTAGACATACTTTCAACCATACCTTTATAATGCAATTGTCGAAGGCCCTTTTCTCCAATATGACCCAATCTTTGATGTCATAGCATTGTCTTATCTATATTGACTGTTAAGGGTCCTATCTTTTGCATTGTTATCCTTGGGAACAATAGAATTGTTACACCCATCAATGAAACTGCTTCCCAACAACTTGTACAAAGTTCCAATTCAAACTCCCCACATTAACACCATTTCTCATTGAACCATCTTGCATGTGTCCTTTTTAAATACAATATGCACACCTACATCACCCATATTAACTAAGTATATAAGGTTTTTGGTCTAATCTGGAATGTGTGAAACCATAAGAAGAGTTATAATCCTTCCATCTTTGAGACCCTTTCCCGTTCTATGATTTTGGTTGTCAATCCATCTCTTAGGAAAACATCACCTCCATTGTAGTTTTCATATTCACAAAACCACTACTTATGAGGAGTCATATGAAATGAAGCACCTAGGTTGATCAACCATAGATCATGATCTGTATGTGTACCTGTAGATCCCAAGTAAACACCACTTAATTCATCTGCAGAGGGTTTGTTTTTGTGGAAGGAGCATCATCAGATACCTTACCTTTATCACCATTCATAGATTTGTAATTTTTCTTATAATGCCTAGATTTACTACATTTTCAACATTTTTTTTCAAATTGTGTTGGAAATGTAGATCTACCTTTAGACTTAGTTTCCCCCCCATAAGACCTATTTTTTTATCTCTTGGGAATAACCTTTCACAGATAAAACATCCTTGGTCACACCCTCCATAAATTTTCTCCTAATTTCATCTGATAACAAGGATGTAATAATATCCTCAAACTTTAGCATGAATTGAGTGGCACTAATAATTGCTACAACCATATTATCCCAAGGGTCCATGAAAGAACAAAGCAATGTAACACACTCATCTTCTTCCTCCATCTTAATATCAACAAACGCCATTTGACTTACACAAGTATTAAATTCATTTAGATGATCTTTCATGGTGTCACCATCCTCCATCCTAAGGTGAAACAACTTTTTTCAAATAAATAAACTTGTTTACCAAGGACTTTGACTGATACAAAATTCCATAGCTTATCCCACATCTTCTATGCAGTGTCTTATCCTAAAATGTTCAATAACACTAAATCTAAGAGACATAGTATAATCATGCTTCTTGATTTTTTCTCTATATTTTCTCAATCTTATTTCCACATACTAGTGGGTTTTGTACATGGATCCACATCAATCCATTGGTCTATTTACAAGAAGATGTTCCATCTTCATCTTCCATAACTCAAAGCTCTAGTTGTTAATCTTCTCAATTTCTATTCTTGATTCGCTCGCCATTTCCTTACACAAGATTCACTATGCTAAGATCCCTCTCCAACATAGGTTTATCATAGACCCAAGATACCCTTTCTCTTCATAGGATGAGATAAAACCTACCAACAAAGACATCCCCTAAATCTAATAACCTTGCTCTGATACCAAATGAAGAACTTTGATAAACCTGTGTAAAGAAAAACAATACCAAATAGAATCTAAAACACAACAATCAACAATGACTCACACACATATTACATAAAAATTTAGCCTAGAAATCAAAAACTGGGAAAACCAACATTCGTGAGAGTTTATCCACTCTCTATCTCATTGTGTTATCTTTTTTGTTTAAAATACAATATTATAGCATCTAAAACATGATCTATTAACCCAAATTAGACTACGATGCCAATTCCTTGGCCAAAATTAGTTTACAACAAGCCACAAAACATTAGGTGAAAAATAGTTCAAAATGGATAAAAAAAATTCTTTTGGGGGAGTTTCCATTAATACCCTAGCGAGGGGCTTACTACTCCCCCTAGCTTCCTATATAAGGGGACTAATCAACCCCCCCAAACCCCTTGCTATGGGAATCTATGAAGAGTAGAACACATGTCCAACAATATAAACCCATTTTCCAAGATAAAACCTAAAAACAAGGAAGGAAATAGAGGGAGCTCATAGTCTTTTGAAAGAGGTCATCATATCCAATGGCATACCACGCTCTTAGAGTTCCAACTACTTTCCTTCTGAAAATTCTTGGCTTGAACCCCTCCTCACTACTCCTATTCAAGTGTTGAATATTGCATTTAGGCTTGCCAGGGGAAGAAAATGAAAGATCCGAATAGGGAAGGAATAATTTCATAATTGGATGCTTTCCCATCTACAAGACACTTTGTTCTTTGATGAAGCCTTACATAGCATTGGAGTGGTAGGCATGCCTAGGGTTGGGTAGGGGGAGTGGGGGTTCCTTTTGGCCATTATGGACAAAAGGTACTTGAGCTAGCATGGAGACTTGACACTACAAATATGCATTACACAAAAAGAATTAAATACCTTTGCTCGACAATCTTTCTCAAAATGAATTGCTGTCTTAATTAAGAGAAAATATTCATCCAATCTTCCCACATGTGAGCTCATTGAAATTGGTTTATGTTTATTACTTGTCTAGTCTAATCTTCATGTGTTTGAGCTCAATTGAATCAACCCGTGTTTAATACTTGTCTTGTTTGACATTGGACATTGTGAGGGAATTCAAGATAAATGGTTTGAAAAGAAGGCAGGTTGTTTCGTATTCCTTTGTGGATTCAACTTACACTTTGATTCTCTAGTGTAGTGTTGAGTGACAAGAGAAAGAACTTGAGCAAAGGGTGACATAGGTCATTGGCATCCCTAGGTGGCCCTCTGGTGCTTTTGGAGTCATAGAAGGATTAGAAGGAAATGAAGGGAGGGGTGACATGGATCACCATTGTTGTTGTTCTCTGCATGGGAAAATGAGAGCATTATGGTGAGACCTCCATCAATGTGAAAAAGGATATTGTAGAAGCCATGGCAATTGCTACTAGTTTGACTTTGGAGTGGGGAAGGTGGTAGAAGGGAATTTATAAAAAAAACATGAAGGTTAATCCAATGAGGATAAGCATGCATTGGAGGTCAACAAGCACAACATCGACCTTCCAACATTGAGAGAAGGAATCCCAAGTGACTATGGTCCTCCTTGGAAAGCAATTGGAACAATCAACCACCTTTGATGCCCTCTATGAACTTGTTGCATGAATCCCAACCTCCCTGTGGCTCTTACCTCACCTAAAGTTTATGAAAACTCTATTGATCATGATCTATTTGAAAACTCTATTTCCCTTTTTGTGGGTGTATTGAAAATGTGGAGACCTTGGTGAGACTCATTGCTACAATAAATTTTAATTTCTGAACTTTCGTAAATATTTTATTAAATAATACTTTTATTAAATCAATGTATTATAATATACCTTTCAAACTATATTAAATACAATAATTTGGTTAAACACTTTATATAAGTTATTAATGTCCTTTTAGCAGTGAAACAATACCATCTACTTTTCCAATACATCCATACATATATATATTAAAAATATTTAACTTTGTTTTAAAAATATATAATTACTTTTTTCAATATACATATCTGGGCTTATATTTGTCTATATTTGAATTTTCATTTTTTTTTACAATGCTCCGCCCTAATATTGAAAGTGAAAAAAATGTGAATGCAGGTATGCATTTTGACCAGTCTTCCTTTTCATTGTCAATAAAGAGTTTGGAAAATCTATGAAGATGGATGTGTTTTTTACCCATTTGAATGTTAATGACGATGAAATGTGCATTTTAACTCATTCAAATGTTAATTTTTACATATAAGATAGTAAGAAAGTAATACTAAGTTTGCAAATAGATAAATTCAAAATTTTAAAATGTAAAGTCTTGTTTGGATAGGTAAAGTTTGATTGTGATCTGGTCAATTGTTTGAGATTTAACCACAAAAAACCAAAATGTATGGTCAAAATTCTGATCGTTAAAATGATCGAATTTATATGTACATAACATTGAAGTTTATAGCAGAACGTATCTACCAAGTTTATGAATCCGAACCCACATTGGACTGTTTTAGTCAGGGTCCTCAGTCCGGGCAGCGGCCTAGTCTAGTAGCTAGTAGCTATGGCCTCCTCTTAATGCGTTTCCATTTATATATTCAGTGTCTCACAGATATTCAAATATAAACCACACTGCCCATTGACGTAAACCTGCCACTGCGGTAACCCTCGTGCTTTTGAATGAGTATGGGCCATGCCTGATGCCTCCATTATTATTTTTTATCCATACAACCAGACAAGATTGCACGAAACGCAACAAGCACACTGCCACTGCCAATGGCATGGATCCTGTCTTGTACATAATAATTATTATAGCTATTACCAGCAATAATAAGTTGGCATCAAGATTAAGTGTCACTTGCATTTCCAACTTGCCAGGAAGCTGAAGCTGAATGGCACTGGCACAGACTTCATGTAGACAGAATATGAATCTATCAGTATCGAAAATAGTAATAATAATAATAGTATTGCTCCGCTGCATATAATATGGGGATCAAGGCTTGTCTCAATCTACAAACGAGCGCCTTCTTTGGCCGAGTCAAAACGTCAGAAACAGCCAGATAGAAGGGCTCGATTGAATGCTGCGGCCCTTTTTCTTAAACATGGATTTCCATGTGACTATACCGCATTTTACTCTTTTATGGGGAATTTGATGGCAAACAAAGTAGAAAGCTAAGCTTAGGTTTCGTTTAATTCGAACCACATCACTCGGCAGATCTGCAGGCCTCAAATTTATGCCCAAGCTTCTTAGACAGATGTGCCAATCCTTGTTATCATCCTGAACAGGTTATTCAAGGGGAATCATGGTGTAGTATAAGGACTGGAGATACAAGTCAGTAACGATGAAGGCAAGGCAAAGGCAAAGGCAAAGGCAGCTGATAATGAAATATTCTCTGGATGGCACAAGAGATGACAGTCCCAACTCTGTGATTGCTCACAGTGCTACACTGAGCCACACTTCTTCTGCATCAGGTAGCATGGAGCACCACATGTTTCATCCAAACCCCCGAGAGCAGCGCTCCTCTTTATCGGATGAAGCATTGTGTGTCGAATGTGCAGGGATGTCCAATACTTTTAACAAGGTAAGTTCATAAGCATAACAAAACCATAACTGTTCTCGCCATCTCTCTCTATATGCTTTTTAAAATCTGGATCTTGGCCCATATATATATTTTTTAAATCAGGATCTTGGCCCATTCTATGATGGAAACTTCGACAAATATTACAAATTCTTTAACTATATTTTTTAAAATCAGGATCTTGGCCCATTCTATGATGGAAACTTTGACAAATATTACAAATTCTTCAAATATATTTTTTTAAATCAGGATCTTGCCCCCATTCTATGATGGAAACTTTGACAAATTGGGGGATATTTATTTTGAATCTGTGAATCAGGTTTTTCAAATCAATAAAATGCCAAAATTTAGCATCTAGGATTTCCAATGATAAAAGCAAACTTTAACAGTTAAAATTCCCCATACCTTTCTTATACAGGCAGATCCTGTAGACTCCTCAGCTGAATCAGATCTTGATTCAGCTAAGCTTCTTATACAGAAAAGATCTACACAGAACAGTAATAGTGAGCAGAGTTCACCGGATTACAAGAGTAACCCTTGTGGTACGAAAGATTCAAAAGGCTTTGATCAATCTCCTAGACTCCAAAGCACAACTATTGATATGATTAAACCCCAAGGAGCTCCAGCTCGCATGCCCAAAGGTATACGTGATATATTTCTAGAAAGCTAGATAGGAATTACTGTACAGTGTACAGTCTATAGAAATCTAGATAGGCAATTCTGTACAGCTTATGTCAATCCGTATTTCACTGTATATCCAGAGAAGTCTTACTATATCATCTCAATGGTTGTCTCTGCAGAGCACAGTGATGCCCCCATGTATTCCTTTTCTGAGGCCATAAAAGGTATTATATTACATATTAGAGTTGTTACCATGACGCTAGGCTCCGCATATTTGTATACCAATTGATCTGATTTTATATATGTCCGTTTCTTAACATTACTGCAGAATGCCATACCAAGAAATTACAGACAAGGTTTGATGTGAATAAAGTCAGCACAACCACATTTGCAGAGTACGAAGATTTGCTGAAGGATTTTGCTCTGATCCCAACACCTCACAGAATCAAGGAAAGGAAACGCCCGGCTTCAATGGACTTGATTCAAGAGATTAATTCCAGTTCTAGTTCTAAAGATGGATATCACTATTCTCAAGTTGGGAACGTTAATGCACTAAGAGAATCCCCAAGCACTGATGCAGAAAATACAGCAAGTCCAAGCCTAAATGAATCGCACTATATTTATGCTAAAGAGGATTTACAGAAGAAGCGCCATGATTCTCAGAACTCAACCAGTGGCAGAGTCCGGACTTTCCCAAGTCCAGGCACTCCATCGACATCGACACATTCAAACTCATGGAGTTTGGAAAGAGTTTCAATGGCAGCCAATTCTTACAGAAACGGGCTCTTGGCTCGCCAAAATATCATGTACACAAAGAACATGAAGAGTAGTTTGCCATCAAAATGGGATGATGCAGAGAAATGGTTATGCAGTCCTGCTTCAGGTGACAACATAACCAATACAGTACACAAAAATGGAGAGAATTCCCGCAACCCCAAGTCTAAGAGTGGGCCTCTTGTAGCACTGGGATCTGCTTCACCTGCTAGGCCATTATATTATAGTAAGAATAGGGCATCCACTATCCAAGCTATCCATCAATACTCACCGCGCAGTGCTTTCGAGAATGGGCTTATAGGGCCAGGAATCAGAAGATCCGGGAGCACTGGTGCTGATAATTTGCAGGGACAAAATCCATCAGAGAATTCTAGTTGCTCGCATCTAGATAGTGGGGATACTAATTTGGTAGTCAAGTCCTGTATAATCCGTTCTGCTAGTGTGGACGGATGGTCATTCCAACCCAAAGAACTGCCCAGAATCGAAACGAGAAGCGTACAAGCAGCACCTGCAAAACTTGAAAACTATATTCCCGAGCTTCCTGAACAGAAAACAAGGAATGCGGGCACTCAGATATCACTGAACAGAAGCCAGTCTACAAGAGAGTTTCTTCCAGTGCCCATCTTCAGTCAAGGTCTGCATTATCATCTCTAATAACATAAGCTTTCCTTTATAATTATAACAAAGTTAGCTGATAGCGAATCATATGTTTGCTGTCTGTTTAAGCATATAGAAATAGTGTTTTATCCGTCTAAGCCTAAGCCTATGAAACATACTTGGAGTGAATCACACAAAAGATTTCACATGATTTTTTTTTCACATGTTTTGAATTTACTTTTTGTGTCAAGGCTTTGCCAAAATCAATGGCAATCAAATATAGATATCAAATATAGATCTGCTTAGATCTAAGTTACATATTTCAACCAAAATCAAACATAAGTCTGCTGAGTTACATACTTTCAAACTGACGAATAAAACTAAAACAAAATATAGAATAACCTGTCTCTCTTTTGCCCCTCTTTTGATTTGTCCTTACCCGAATCTCTTTTGCCCCTCTTTTGATTTGTCCTTACCCGAATCCAGGGATACACTATTTAAGGGATACACTATTTAAGAAAGTTTATCATGGAATAGACTGGAATTGCAGATTCTGATCATACACACAGTAGATTCAGTGCCCTCAATTAGGATGATGCAATCCATGTATTTGATATATTGAACTTCATGAAAGAAATTTTTTTGACCCAATTTCTTTCCATTTAGTCTTTTAACCTCGGGGCCAAAATGTTTGGCCCGTTATCCTACTCCATCAAAACCGATCCCTATCTCATCTAAATCTTGAAATCTATGATATTATTTACTGTCATTTAAATCTTGAAATCTATGATGTTATTTACTGTCATTTAAATCATATGGTTTCATTAGTACTATTCGTTGAAGCGAATCATTCTGATTATATGGATATAGCTGTTTTGATTGAATCAGGGTGTCTTGAAAACTAATTGGGTACACATTGTTTTGTTTCCCCAGATAAATATGCTGACATGGTCTTGGAGACTCCAAGATTATTTGGATCAACTTCTTCTTCACTTAAAAAAGAGATGGTGGTGGTTCAGAGTCTGGAACAAGAGGATTGCGAATCAATGTCCATATCCATGAAAGATGCAGCCACGGAAATATCCCCAACTGTTTCAAGGAGAGACATGGCGACTCAGATAACTCCTCTTGGAAGTTCGAGAACATCCCGATCCACAACTCCGAAGAAGTGCAATTCTCCTGCAAGACACAACACTCCTGCTAGATCAGACTCTGGAAATGGAAATAATTCCACACTAGATGTTTTACAATTGCCAACTTGTCATTTAGCCAAACTGGAAATT
Organism: Pseudotsuga menziesii; assembly: GCA_001517045.1. Lineage (NCBI taxonomy): Eukaryota > Viridiplantae > Streptophyta > Pinopsida > Pinales > Pinaceae > Pseudotsuga > Pseudotsuga menziesii. The sequence goes on along the minus strand of LPNX010892060.1, from coordinate 105,124 downwards.
GGCAATGTAGATCATAATCGTCAGCATCCTAATCAAGTATTCACCTCTAACCCAGGTAAAAAGCAGATTAATTCAAGCTGGAGTACGAAAGAAGAGGAGGAAGAGGAAAGCTCAAAATGCCTTAGGTACTTTGAGAGCGGAGACTGGAGGAAGAATATCATGGAAGCAAGGGCTCATGCATGGGAAGAAGCTGAACGTTCAAAGTGCTTGACCAGGTAATTCCATGATTTCAAAACATTATCATTTTGTACAAATCAACAATCGGGCTAGACTCTGCGGTTAAATTTTTATATGATTACTTGTTTACAGGTTCAAAAGAGAGGAAGCGAAGATTACAGCGTGGGAGAATCATCAAAAAGCAAAAGCTGAAGCAGAGTTGAAAAAACTTGAGGTATACACATAGCTCTTTTTGTTTCTCCTTTCCAAGTAATTTGTCATAGTCGGCTCTGAGTAAAGGAGTAGGTTTTTAGTGGAGTAAACATGGTCAATATTTGATGGGAATTCTTTATTTGACGACTGTTAATGAAAACCTAAAACTCCATTAACAATGTGTGAAATTGCAAATTTTGATGGTCAAAATTACCAAGTTTCATTCATACCATTTATAATCTGCACCACGTCTGACAAGCTATGCTACCATCTGGCCTAACATCACAGATAGTTTTCCGAATTTCAAATTTTTGGGTTGATTCATACTCCAGAGTCCAGAGAGTACCAAAACCCTAGGGCAGAGTTCCTTCGTAAACAGTGTATCAGATTATTGTCAGATGTCATTTATACAGCTGTTATACTATTTATTGGAGCTGTCTAACTAGGGTACGATTTTGACTTTCCGGTTGATTTCAGTCGGAATCAGGTGAATTTAACTCATAAAATTTTGTATTTTTTTTTGTTGTTGTTTGTTGAGTGATTATAATTGCAGAAATGAAATCATGTGACATAAAACCCCAAGCGCACATTTTAAAAATTCAGTGAAGATTCATAGCCGGAAACAAATAAAATCACCCAAAAATAGAGAGGAAATCGTCCGTAGTTAGACAACTCGCTATTTATTTACATACTGCAATCTAGGTGATTGTTGAGTAGATTTATAGTGATGAAATTGTGGTGTAAGAACATCAGGTGAAGCTGGCGAAAGTGAGGTCACACACAACAGAGAAGATAATGAACAATGTGGCAGCAGCTCATAAGAGGGCAGAAGACATGAGAGCTACAATAGCTGTACAACAAGCAGAGCAATTGGCCAAAACCATGGATCGTGCTGCATCCGTCCGTAAAACTGGCCACGTTGGTACACTGGGCGCCTGCTTTTCATTCTCCTGCAATGTGTGACACAGATCTAATTAATTTTATTTAATTTAAGTTTTCTGAGACTGACAGAGTCTTAGTGTAATCTTCAAAATTTGATTGGAATCCGCGTCTCACGAAGTCCTAATGTATTTGTCAGAGCTTTGAAATCCAAGTGTAATATGCTTCCCACAATATAAAATATTCTTTATTTGTCCTCAGTCATCGTAACTCGCAACTATATCTGCATTATATATTTGAGGATGCGAGAAAAATGTCGGAACATGGTTGCGCACTGCATTATATTTTTGTGGGGAAAGTATCACGATTCCCGACTATATTTCTGCAATCATAGGGCACTGTGGCTGGATACTTTCTTAATCTAATTATTGCCTGGCCTGTCTTTTGACAAGAGAAGCGGCCAAAGCTAAAGTTATAATGGTACCTTCGGATAGTTCTCGCCATCTTTGGCTTTGGCTGTGGACACATATGGAATTACTGACATGAAAAAAGCATCTATGACTGACTGAAGGGACATCCTGCCCTGCCCTGCCCTATGACTGACTGAAGGGACATATTTTCTTAATTGATTAAGGGCACATTTAATAGCTTTCTTGAGAGTTCGAGAATCTTCCATCTTTTACTTTATGTTAGCATTATATAGATGGCATGCTGGACACAAGCAATAGCAAGAAAATAAGCTGTTAGTAGCAGTGTTTTAATGTCATTGTTGGCATATTAATTTTTAGATTTGAAATAGTTTGATATTTTTGTAACAATAATATTAAATGCACTGTTGCATGGTGTTTATTGGTTACCGTAGGTTGTTTTAAAGGTATTATTCTCAACATTAAATGCATTGCTGTATATATTATTTTTAATATTAAATGCATTGTTGTAGGGTGTTTTTGTTTTAAAGGTATTATTCTTAATATTAAATGCATTGCTGTATATATTATTCTTAATATTAAATGCATTGTTGTAGGGTGTTTATTGCTTGCCTTAGGTTGTCTCAAAGATATCATTCTCAATGTTGGGTTGGTTGGGCTTCTACATTTCATGCCTACGCCTATCTCTAATAACGTCCTACCATCCCCATCTTCGAGAAGCTTGTCATCAATGCCCCCTACTCCATCCTTGTTACTTTCTACTACTTATCATCATCAACCCTTCTACCTTCCTACCCTTGTCATCACAATCCCTTTCATCATCATTGTTACTTTCCACCACCACCACCATAGCTTTGCATTGGTATATAAGTTAAGGATTTACATGGATATACTAGGTCCATGGCAATCTACTGTCATCACCACTTCCCACTACCTACAATCATTGCACCATCCCTCATTATCATAGTTGTTTCACACCACTTTCGATCACTACCCCCTGCCATCATGGCAACATCTCATTGTTTTCCATCACTAACCCCCTGTTCCATCAGTGCTACTTCCCACCGCCATTGCCATACCCTAGCATCCATGGTATATATCTTTCCACAAAGGATGCCTAACTATGGCAATGGATACCATCACCACTACAACTGCCTTTACCATTGTGGTTGTTTCCCAATGCCATGCCATCACCACCGCCACTAACATTGCCACTGCCATACATTGGCATCCTTCCCCATACCCTAGCATCCCTTGTATATGCTTCTCACCACTACCACCATAGCTTAGCATTTTTGGTATGCATCACAGGGATGTCATGGTATGATGAAGCCAAGGTATGATACATATTCCAGGGATGCTTAGGCATGGAGTGCCTCGAGGATACTAGGGTATGGAAATGGTGGTTGTGGGAAGTATCAATGATTGTGGAGGTAGTGGGATGAAACAACAATGGCAGCAAAGGGGTATTGATGGTAGGGGGTGGTGGTGGTGATGGTGATGGTGATGGGAGGGACAAAATTATCTTTGATGGACATGGATGTTATGTGCATGGAGCTTGCATGTAGAAGAACAATTACCCAAACATGTGAGGTGCTTAAGGCATCAACAACAATGTCTTAAAGGCATCTCATATTGGTTGCTTGGTTTTGGGTTGTGTGTGTAATTTAATTATAGATTTCTAAGAGATGGATAATGCTCATTTTTTTATATTTTTCATCATGGAATGGATAATATTCATTTTTTATATTTTTCATCATTTTTTTATAATACAAAGTAACTGATATTTAAAAACATTTTTTTATAATCTTAATTAAAATAATAAAAATACTAAATTAATTTTAATATCATCTAAATTTATATTTTAAAAGTTATGAATTTATTTATGACTTTTAAACCTAAAATCTAATAAATTTATAAAATCTTTAAATACCAAAATTTAATCAAATTTATCATCAAATTTTTTCAATACATTTATCCGACTCAACTCATTTCCATAATAAAGACACTACATGATACACGATTTAATGTGTTGATTCCATCTTTGAGTTCTCATTGTATGGATCACATCTACACATGGAAACTAAACGACATTGTGTTTTCATTAAATTTCATGGTTCATTTTAATTGATATTTCAAACATATTTGGATATGTTATACCAATTTTTTTCACAAAAAAAGATGGTTGTGGTCGAACCAAACAACCAAAGAATACATTTTGCTAATCTCTAATATGAGCATCAGAAATAGTAAACTCCAAATTTAACAAGATGTAAAGTCCATTCTCCTTGCTACATTCGAGGAAGGAAACTCCCAAATTTTTCTCTTACATTTTTTCATCGTTCTCATCTCTGATTACAAGAATATACTCTAATGAACTGAATGGATAGCAAGGTACATAAATAATATATTAAACTTTATTGGGATGGGAGGAAAGCCTTCCCTTAAGCACATAATCTAACCTTTTTTTTAGAGCACAGAGATACATTTTTTTTTGGCCTCTCTCTACCTTTTTTCCCTATTTGTCCTATGTCCCTTGTGTGAGGAGGAGAGAGGAGAGAAGCATTAGATGGCTCAATAGAGAAGTGAAGTGTTTTTTGCTAATAATTCCTCATCTCGACACACTTCATGATGGTCTTCCAAGGTTTTTTGCTTCCAAGATGTACTTTGATGTCCTCATTCGTCGAGACTATCATTGTCGCATGGGCCTCTTCTTCAATCGGATTTGGACCACTTTCTTCTCCTGGTCCTCTGGATCTTGAAGGACTGGCAAATTTGTTATTGGTGAGGGATCAGATTGTGCCACAACATGAGAGCTTCTTCTTTTTTTGTTCTAGCGCCAGTTAACTACTTATTAAAAGGCACCCTGCTCTTCTTAAGGAGATGTTTCTTGAGTTTTTGGGAAGCTCTTGACAAAGCATCCATATTCATGAAATAGATTCCATTTGAAAGGGATGTGCTCGTAGTCGAGGGGCTAAAGATGATCATAGCCTTCCAGTCCAAGTTTGATTGCCTCTAGAAGAAGCCCCAATTCTCTAGGTTTATTTCCACATAGATTATGGCACAAGAGTAAATTCTTCCTTTTGGCTCTGCACTGTCTATGAATTGTCCTAGCTTGTTCCCAATTCTCGAAGGGAGTCTTTTCCCCATAAGAACATGAGTAGATTCGATAATATGACCCATACAAGAACGATGGTTAGCTCCATTTCTAGGTCAAAATCTAGGGACCAGAGGGCAAGAAACATGTCTTTGGAACCCCTAAAGTATGGTCCAGATATGAAAATCTCGTCTTTTTCCTCCTTGTAGCTGAATATAAATATTAAGAAACCTCGCCCATAAGAGTAAATAAATGGGGCATTTTGATTCTTTGGAGTCTAGTGCTCATGAATCCATTCACTCATCGTGCGGGGTTGAGCCATAGCTCAATAAATTTACCAATGAGAGCATTCTAATGGAGAAGAAGGGCTATGTTCATTGACTCAAGAGAAAGATATAGAGATGGGACTTTGTCTACCCTTTTTACAAAGCAAGATGGAGGGCGTCTTTGAGCTATGGTTGTGACTTTCACCATATTTGTAAAAGAAGGGGGGAATCCATTGTTTTGCATGTTGCTTAAGGTCTCTAGCTTGGGCGAGAGTCCTTCCAACAAGAAATGGCAACGACTAGGGAAGAAACCCTAGCCATAGGCCTTGCACAACTCTTCCATTCCCATGGATGTGGATGAAAATATTTGTTAGACCAAAATTTTACCAAATTTCATTTTAAGAATATATATTACATGACCTTATTTTAAAAATAATATTTGGTTGGCTACTATTAATTTCACCAAAAATTTACAAAACCTTTTTTGAAATACTATATTTGGTTGGTTGTTTCATTCTCTCTTAAATATCAAGGTTTGAAAATGATTATGTTTTTCTTTATTTCATCCATTCAAACATTTACTAAGAGTTCATCTTCTTCAAACGTAAGGAATCAAATTAATGACCCAAGACCTAGAGGCATTTGGAAGGAGTGGAATCCTACCCCTTACAAACCACCAACGAGTTATTTCAAGTGACGTGTCTGGCAATGCTAGGTTGACAACTAAGTTATGATAGGTTTTATCATCTTCCTAAAAAGCCAAAAACAAAATAAAACAAACATTCCCATTAAAGAAAACATGTATAAAAAAGATAATGCCAATGTTCACCAATTATTGAGTGAGGGATGTTGAAATATAGAACAAGCAAGCCCAATACAAAAGCTAGAGAAAAAGGCTTGAACCATTCTCAATATTGATTGCCATACCAATGATGGTATTATATAGTACATGGATCATAGTCACCTCTAGATCTCGAACTCACTAATAACTCATCAATGGATAGGCATGACAACTCATAATGTGATAAGAATAGCAACTCACATGAGAGGTGATCTGTGATTTTTTTATTGTATATGGACTCACATTCTAACATTCCCCTTTCAACCACAAGTCTGAATAATTATACCAAAAATATGTGTGAAACCCCACCGATATGGATGTTGAAATTTGAATGAGAGCTAAAGTTTTGGAAGTGNATATATATATATAATTTGATTTGAATGATTGGACTTCGAATCTTGAAGCATGACTATCATGATTGATTTATATTTCCCCCTCTTAGGGGCAAGGTAAGAAGAATGTGGAACAATCGTTGAATTTGATACCATGTTTCTGACAAGGAAAATTGTAAGAATTCATAATTTTCTTAAAGTACAAAAACCTTGGGGAACCTTATTATTCTTAAATTTCCAACCATAAAATGTTGGGCAATATTTTTCTATAAAAATTCAAATTTTAAAGAGTTTTATATAGTTTCTAGACAATTTTGATGTTTTTAGAGATAATTTTTTTAAAAGACCATTCAATTTACAAAATGATGGAAATTGATTAATGTGTTTGGAAAAAAAGCAAAAAATTATCTAATAAACTAAAATTGGCCCTAAAATTCTTTTTCTTTTTAGTAGTTTTTGGATTACCGCCAACCAATTTTATCAAAATAGATCATATGGAACCTGCAGCCTCTCGTTATCCGGCAATTGAAAGCATATTATTTGGCCATCAAAACACTTTCTCATATTTTGCGCAAGCCATTGGAGCAAATCGTGAGGAGCGGATCGCTGGTGCTTGGCCCAAAGATTCTTGGTTGCAGATCATTGTCCAATGTTTAAAAGCATGCAATTTGATGTGTTCTTGTTTTTGGGTAAACCGAAGCAATCTTGATCTGAGCAACAGGAGAAGACCATGTAGTTGAAAATGATAATCTCCGTCAGTTGCAGTTGCTGTTGCAGTGTCAAGGATCAATTTTATTTTTTTCGATTGCCCCCGAATAAATCCCGGTTTGTATCCACCATTTCACAGCGGTGCCTATTTCTGACCAGAAGAATAGTCGTGCTCGCTTTTCAAGCTCCCACAGGTTGATCATCGGATAATCTGAGGTCGCAACCAAATCCTTCAGGCATTCACCATAGATCTGCGCACTAGCATCAAATTTCACTTCAACCAATTAATCAAATTCATACCTGATTCGGCTATAGGATCCTGTTACATGACTAAACTTTTGCATATTGTTGTTTTGTTATGAGGGTGCTACTGGATTCATTTCATTTCCAGACTACTCGTACAACATCAAGGGCATCTGGATGAGCTTGCTACATTCTTGTCAAACACGTCCAAAACCTTTCCTTTTTGGTGGACCAATCCATCATGGAGTAAACAGAATGACCCGATTCTGAGACAGTTTCTGTATACAAGAGGGCGATTATGCATATCACTGGTTGTTGGGATCTGAACAAATAGACAGTATCTTTTTCTTAGCTTTTATTTTTACAACACTACCTTGTTCATATCCCTTTTTCAAATGATAGATTTAAGTCGTCTTCAACATGCCAACAACAAAAAAATGTAGAAATTTTTCAATATAGGTCTTCACATTAAGAAATAGATCTATTCACTCAACAAGCATCCAAGAGGTTGTCTTGTATTGCATTCACTTTTCAAATCAAGATTGAAACAATAGATCTATTCACTCAACAAGCATCCAAGAGGTTGTCTCTGTATTGCATTCACTTTTCAAATCAAGATTGAAACAATAGATCCATATTCATGTTGCAATGATAGAATTTACAAGATTTTCCTTTTAAACCCAAAAGAGAAGAAGAATAAGGATTTATTCTGACTTTCTCATGTTAGAACCTTTCATTTGTTTGAATTTGCTTGGATATCAAACCTCCGACTAACCACTACCATGGAGTACTCACAACACCTCACCTTCCATGGATTTAAATCTCTCAACATCTCATGGACTACTATCACAGAGAGACCGGGCCCTTAAGACTCACGGAGTTGTAATATGCTTAACATTCTCTTACCATAGCTCTGATACCATGTTAAATTATTAAATCAAGCAAGCACAACACAAAATTTGTAGAAAAGGCTTGAGCCATTCTTAACATTGATCTTCATACCAATGATGGTATTATGTAGTACATGGATTATAGTCGCCTCTAGATGTAGATCTTGTCACGTCCTCTGCCACCTCGGGTGTCTTTTTAGGTGAAGAGAAACTCTTCCTCCAACCCAAATACAAAATCTCTTGCTATGAATTCATTATGTAACGTGCCCATTGCTTGATTTGACCCTTGGAGGGCCTTATTCCAAATCAGGCTTGTGACTTACGCCCAACCAATCAATTCAGCTCCACAATTCATGTACATAATTAATCCACATTCTTAAACTCACTTAATTAGTTTCGTAATTAAGTTTAAGACCAATCTTGACCATTAATTAAGCTCTTGGAGGCTTCATATTCCCTAAGCACTGGCGCGTGGTTAATAATCACCTTAATCCTAATTATTCAGTCCCTTAAATGACTTTATCACGGTCCTGACCACTTAATTTGGCTTAACAATCAGATCCAACAGTCCTGGTGCAATCCCGACTTCTTAATTAGGCTCAGTAATCGAATTTGACGGCTTATAAGCGATCTTGACGGCTTAATCAAGCTTCCTCGACATGATCCCGACTCTTTCATGCCAATCTCGAGTTTTCCATATAGTTGGAAGTAGGGACCAACGATGAGTGTAACAAAATTACACTCTTGACTTCTGATTCCCAACTTCGGAAGTCGAAAGTTAGAACCAACAACGAGCGTAGCAGATTTACGCTACCAACTTCAGAAGTCAGAATTCGAAAGTCAAAACCAACAATGAGCGTAACAAATTATGCTCCTGATTTCAAAAGTCGGAAGTCAGAAGTTGGAACGAACAACGAGCATAACAAATTTATGCTCCTGACTTCCGATTCCCGACTTCGCAAGGTGGAAGTCGGAAGTCGGAACAAACAATGAGCGTAACAAATTTAAGCTCCCAAATTCTGATTCCCGACTTCGAAAGTCAGAAATCAGAAGTCAGAACCAACAATGTGCGTAATAAATTTACTCTCCCGACTTCGGAAGTCAAAAGTCGGAACCAACTCATCGGAGTTATAATCAACGACTCAGACTGCGTCTGACTCAACGATCGACGACCAAGATTTCTCCCATTCTCATAGGCCAACACTTAGCCCAATTTCATGTTTGGCCCTATGCATTGACCCAGTCATTCAGCCATGGAATCTCGACAAATTTCTTACGATTCAGAGGCTAATTCTTTGGACTAATCCACACTCGACCATGAAGATTCATTCACCATATTTTTGATGCAAATGTTTATCACCGAGCCCTGCCAAAACATGAGTAAGGCATAAATATGAACGACTGATATCCCTGTCATGACTTCCTAAAACATAAAGATAGTCACAGATGTCCGCAAACATCTCCAACAAGGTTATAAATACTTCATCTATGCAATTTATGTAAATACAACATGACTAAGAGAATGCATCCATTCAATATGCCCCAATTCAATTTCATAGGGACTTTCAACCCTAACCACATAGACTCAAACCTTGAATGCCAGGCTAAGACTTTTGCAAGTACAATGCAACATATACAACATAATGCATAAAGAAGCTACAAGGAAATTCATGATTATACTAGTTTGTTCATAACAACAAAGGACACACACATCGATTGTCTCAATTACACATTCACAACACTTCGAGAATTTGTGCAAGGTTATTAAACATACACAATGATTATACAAGGAAGCTACAAAGCTATTCATCACAGACATAATAACAAAAATAATAAGCACAAAGATAACTCATTTCAAGCATTGGGCAAGCATCTTTAATGGACCATACAAGTTATCATCTCATATCATTCAACCATGAATAAATATTCATCCCTCACATAAAAAATATGGACATTCATACACAAAAACACTTATCTTTTGAGTTGTAAATGTCCAAGCAACTCAATATGTGGGTGCAATGTTCCACCCAACCATAGCTCTCTGTCTAGTTTATATTATTTCAACACTTAGAGACCACCCTCGAGCTGGGCTATGTTATCCACTAAGGAGGACTACACTCAAGCTCATTCACATCACTGGTTATACTCACATTCAGGTTAATCCAGTCACAAATGGGTTAAACAATTTCCACAAAGGGATAGGAATAGTGGTTGTTAAGCCTGTGAGCTCAACGATGGAGCTACAAGCATCTCTACTAGCCTCATTCAGCCTTGGCACCTCTATCACTTTCCACACTTAGCCCAAGAAAGGTCCCCTTCACTACAACACAGTACCTCCAGCGTTCCTCTCCTTTGGGGAAATTCCGGATAAACATAGCAGATCTGGGCTGCTAGACACCTACATGGATTTTGTGCCTTCACCAGTTTTCACAACCTACAAAAAATTCCAGCCTTTTCCACCCTTATAGAAAAGGATAATCATTGATCTTCCTTTGGGGTGTCTATTCTTTTCTCTATTCTCTAGCACTAATGATCACCCTCCTTCTCACGACTACTTTGGCTGCATGTATGACCCCTCCCAACCCCCACACACATACCTCTTAGGCGAACAAGAATTCCATGTAGGTTAAGGATGGTCAGGAAACATACTTTCCACGGTTCAATTGGGCCATCTCGTTCCTGCAACGGAGTTTCCCAAGGTGAAATTTACTTTTTCCCCAAGCTATTCTCCCATACCCTAACCACGTCGACTATAACACCCAACCCATACTCCATTAAAACAAGAGATGATTTCTCATCTACCCTCTTACATTAGAGTTAATGGTTGACAAATAAGCAATCAAGGGTTATTTTGGTGACACTTGACAATCAAAAGTTGACTCTCCCACATCCCCCTCACTTCTCCCTAGTGGATAACATACAACCCCCATCGTTCACGTTGCCCCCATAGCCATCATTAGATTTTTATTTGCATTATGAGTATTTACATTCTTTTACATTCTCCATGGCTTAACAACACATGGTCTTCAATATATAAATACTTGCCTCTATAACCACTCATTCACTAGTGGGACCTTGGCCTTAAGCTCCTCACTAGGATTATACATCGCATATATAAAATATTTACATATCAAGTCAATACATACACCATGGATCAAAATGGGGCATTACAATCCCCTACCCCTAAAAAAACACCGTCCTTGATGTTATATTGCTAAGTTATAGATATTTACACAATGTTTACATACTTCAAAATTCAAAAAAGGTTGTAGGCTCTTTTTCTGTCGTGCATCCTTCAATTTGGATTTTCAAGGTCAGGTTCCTCGGCCCCTGCATGCTGCTCCTACTGGTTTTGACCTTCCAGCTCAATCTGTGGAATGTTCCCTTCTACAATTCTTTCTTCTTCTTTACTTTCCAACTCATTCATAAATTTGGGAACTTTGTAGCTACCATGCTTCCTGTCACTTATGGTTGGACATCCACGAAGGAGGTGATCACCTCCACAATTCCATCATTTTAATTGAGACGACTTCTTATGATCCCCAAGCTTGGCCATCTTTGATTCCCTTGATATTAGGTGTTTCTTACATGACCATTCCAATGGATGCTTCTCTTGAGGATCGCTATTCTTTTTTGTGTTGATCGCTTCTAGGATATCCTTCACCTCCTTCTGCAGACAAACCAAATCCTACAAAACTCCAAGGTTCATCTCATTTCGTCGCCCTTGCTACTTGATCATTTCCCCAAGTTTATCTTGGGTCATTGTAATTGTTTGAAGTAGTTCTTCATCCAGGTAAGAGAACCTATTGTTAGCTGACATAATCAATGTATGCAGTTTCCCACACTTTTTATTACCAACGAAACTTCTCCTGCTTCTGCAGAAGCTACAACTGTTACACCTAAAATTGGTTTCTATGCTCAATCCCCTGAAGTGATATGGCCAATACATCTTTTGAAGAATTTTTTGCCCAATTTTAAGAGGTCTGACGCACCTTGCCTCCTGACATAGGGGGTGAGATCCATCTGATGCTTCTTTCCTTTTGACAGAGTGCGTCGATGACACTTGTTTCCTTAATAAAATGGGCATCGACACATCTATCCCATGTACAAGGAGCATCAACACTGTAAAAAAGGTGAAAAAGGAATATTTCTAGAACCTTCTAGACAAAACTCCCCATGGAGGCTTATCCTAACTACTTGGAGTATGTGAAATTCGTGCCCCTATCCTCTAGGGATCATTCCTCACCTTCCTCCCAAAAGATCTCAACCCCTTTGGGATTTCTTTGGACTATATATATGAGTTTCCCTTCATGGATAGGGAGAGGTAAGATAACCAAGAGAGCACCTTAATGCTGTTGGAATCACTGATGGTATAGGAGGCAAAGAGTGTGGTTGTGAGTGAGGCTTGTAAAGCTTATAGAGTGTGTGTGAAAGTGATGTCAAAGGCATTGTGAGAACAAAGCTTCAACACCAAGGCTTTGGTTGAATATTTCTTCTTTTATATTGTTAACACAAACATGTTCCCCTTTTCCATGGATGATTTGTGTCAATATAGATTGTTCATTACTTTTCTCCTTGACTATTGGTATAGATCATTGAATTGTCTTGTTGCTTTCACCATTGTATCTTGTTCTTCATCTTCTTTTACAAGGAAATGATCACCTTCATCATTGAGGTAAGAAATATTCACATTCAAGTAGTTCCATGACCTAGGGAAAGGATGCATCACTGTGACTTTTTGTTCTAAATTTTCCCCATGTAAACTAGGGAAACAATATTTGTTTGCATTCATTGAGAATTTCCAATAACAAAATTGGCGACCATACTGGGGACAACTAATCAGATCTATGATTTTTTATTTTTCTTTTGATTACAAGCTTACTAAATTTTTTCTATCGCTCATTCAAGGATATAAGGTGATAAATCCGTCTTATTTCAACCCTATTTTCCTTGTTTGGTTTGTGTCTACACTTACCATAATTCTAGTTTGATTTACAATGGATTATTCTAGAGGCTATTTGTTTCTTTTGGCTTTCTAGATCCGCTGACGCACCTAGGTGTATTTGACAAAACATCGGACTGTCCTTGATGCCTTTTTCCCACTATCAAGGAGTGTCGTTGATGCCTTCTATCTAGAATCAAGGAGCACCGTTGACGTCGTTCACTGGGAATAAAAAATCACCAGCTACTGCACGACGCCTTGGTTCCACCCTGTAGAGTGCGCCGAGGTAGGCCATCTCCAACTCTAGGATATTTCTTTTGAAATTTTTTCTTTTGTTTGGGTTTTGTCATTCTGCTTTTCTTCTCATTGACAGGTTTGATAGTGTGTGTTTAGCCTGAATGTACTTTTCAAGTTCAGATCTTGAAAAGTTGTCTTAGTAAAAGATATGAAATCGAATGGTTTTGTGTGGAAATTTGGTCTTGGGTGTATGGTTTGTATGATTGAGCCCTTACAAGCTCTTTATAGATTTGTAGAAAGGAAAAATAGTATGTTTTTTTGCATTCCTTTTTCCGAAATTACATAAAAAAACAAAATAAAAAGTTTGATTGCTTGTTGTTGGTTTGATTAAATGATTAGAAGTGTTTCCTTTTTGAAGCTTGATTAAGAAAAGCATAGGCATTTATCCATTAGAGATCTTTTCGCTTTTCATATTAGAGAGATTTTAAGCATTAGCATTAGAGGTTTTGCTTGTTTGAAATTTTTTGAAGTTTGAGGAACAAGTTGTTTGAATCGCATGGCGTTTTCATTTCATAATTTAAAAAGGAAGAACCTCTCCCTTACTCTAGATAGAATTCATCAAAATTAAAATTGCATTGCATTTTGATAATTTAATCTTGCAATTACCTCACATTCCACAAACATTCACTAACCATCAAGATAAAATTGAACTGTAGCTTAGGATAAAATTATTAGTAATTTGAGTGATAGGTTAGAAGACGTGTTCCAACGTTTATAAACATAGGAGCTGTCATTTTTTTCCTACACTGCATATCAGGGATAGTGTGGTTCTTCCACGTATCAAATGGTATATCGAACGATTTTCAAGTATCCTCGAGGTATATTGAAAAGTTCTTCACATACTCGATAGTATATCGGAAGGTCCCTTTCGAACGGTTGTGCATCAACCAACACTAACACGGATTTGAGCTCCCACATACCTTGTGTATATCGAGAGACCCTTATAGGAACCGATACCAACTGAGAAAATCCTTTTGGTCGTATTGATGAAGCTATACACCGAGAACAACACTCAAGGAGATACTACGCACACGCCATCTAGGTAGTTGGGTATTCGGGAAAGGGTACATTCCCAATCCTCCTTGTCACATTTTACTGCTGGACCATGCTGTATATAGCGAGTTGCAACAACTTGCATTCCTAGTGATGTTCCAGATTTTTCAGCCCCTCTTATCACTTAAGTTTTCTTCTAACCTTAGCTTGCATAACATTGTTTGTGTGTTACTTTTTTTACTAGAAGACCTTTACAGTAAGAGTGTTCATCCATCATTCTGGACGAACCACCTTTGAGTAAATCTCGTATATTGTAGGGTTTACCAGTTGAATTTCCTCCTACCGTGGAAGAGAGACATGGGGTGACCATGGAATAACCTGTCGCAACTGATCCTTCTATGGAGGGTGTTTCGGTTATCAAATTGGGAGAAGAATATTCTTCTTTGGAGAATCCCTCTGCATCTACCCCGGTACTGGCACAATCACCTCCTTCACATGATTCAACCTTTCATTTCCCTATAGAAGGAAATTATGGCGCACAAGATTGGGTGTTTTCCCCACCCTAAGATGACCCCGTGGCACCAGAATTTGGTCCAGCTGCCCCTTTTTGGGAGACTTCCTTGGGACGAACAATTTTTAAATACAGAACTACAAATTTATCTTATGCCACTCCCCACCTAACCTGAGATTATTATTATCAAATGATGATTATTTTAGACCTATCCATGATATGATTTCCAATTTACGCACGGAGGGGAAATCATAAGAAGGACAAGTCTCTCTCCTTTGCCTGACCATTCGTAAAGAGCCATTTTAGAATATCATGCCCTTGTTCAGTCTTATGCTTCTACCATATCTGGAATATCGTTCAAAGTGTAGTTTATTACCATATGGGTCAACCTTCTATCCCTACTCTATCAGCTCAATCTCTCCCATCTATTCCTAGTTCTCATATGAACCCTGTGGTTGGGGGGTAGTCCCCAGAATAAGTGGTCACTAGAACTGTGAGAACTAGTTTAAATCTTGGGCAGTGTGTTGCTTTAGGGAAGCCCATGGCTAAACTATCCTCCATGACTGCAAATGTGATTGTTCCTTCCTCTTCACTAAGACAACCATCGTGGGTTCAAACGATGTCTAATCAACCTACATGGGGGTACCTTTACCTAGGAAATCAACATGTAATGGCTTCCCAAAATTACCAACCCATTTCTTCAAGAAATGTTTTTCCCAACATCCCTTATCCTGTAAACCCTAATACCCCATGGGGGAAACCTAATTGGTCGAATGTCCCTACATACAGAATCCCTTTTGTAAACATGTGTGGAAACCCACTAGGAGGTCCTCCACCTTAAGGTCCATTTGGAGGTCTACCATCAGGAGGTTTTCCACCTGGAGGCCCCCCACTTGTAGGTCCACCGTCCAAAGGCCCTCCACCTAGAGGTCCACCACCGAGAGGTCCACCATCCGAAGGTCCACCATCCAAAGGTCCCCACCCGGAGGTCCACCATCCGGAGGGCCACCGAGATGTCCACCACTTGGATGTCCACCACTTAGAGGTCCCCCATTAGTATCCCCCCCCCTACAAGACCACGAGGTGGAACATCATGGAAACCACCCACAACCACAACCGAACCAACCTATTATCAGAGGATCATCGACACTCGTTTATCAATATGCTTACGACCTTAATGGTATTGAGATGCCTTATCAATATCACCAATACCCGCAACCTAATCAAAATATTCCCTTTCTGGATACACTTGATTTGACGGATTGGTCATGATTGGTCAACAACCCTATTCACCATGATCCTATTAATCTTGCACATTGATCTAGGGACTAAACATCAGTCTCATCAAAGATTAATCAACAAATAACTCATGAAATGGTGTAATCGGTCTACAGAATGAGTAGCCGCTCTATATAATCAGATGAAAGAATGATAATACAATACAATGTCATGCTACAAGCATGAATGAATGAGCAATTCAAATCCTCAAGGAGGTCATTCAAATTGAATGAGTGAGTCTAGCTTAACTGAATGTAAGCCATAGTTAACACTCCAGTTAACCACTGATAAAAACCCTAATTGACTCAACTGAGCCCTAACTAAAGTCGGAGTGCAATGAATGACTAAGTCTCTACTGAAAGAGATCGGACACATGTCATAGCAAGCCAACCATCAAGTGCTAGCGCTTCAATGACTCCAATGAACCCCGATGAGGTTAACTGAAGTTGAACTGAACATCAAAAGTTGGTGGAGGCCCCCCTGTTGACTCCAGTTCATTAATTAATCATTAAATAATCAATTAAATGAAAGGAGGCAACTTCACTGCCTTGTTAACTGATTGTAACCATCAGTTAGCAATTAGGTGCATTAATATCACTCAGATCACCCCCGGAGTGCTCCCGTTAGCCTCCCGGAATGTAGGAGAAGGATAAGTTAGCCTCCTTGACTGAAGGTAGGCGTGGGTGTGACTGGATGATGTCAATTAATGCTCCACTGATGTCAATTTATGTCAATAATACTTAGGATAGTGGTTTAACTAGGCCAATTTGAACAAAAAGAGTGTGTATGGTGGTAAATGTCTCCAACACCCCCCCCCTTAAGCTATACTCAAGAGGAGTTAGAAAACAAAATCCATAAAAATGCTAGGGCCTCGACAACTAAGGCCATAGGTCACCCTGTACAATGCTGAAACTGAAACAATGCTCAAAACAAACTAAGTGAGGAAAAGAGGGAAAACCCAGTGGGAAAAAACCTCCCCTCAAGCTGAACACTGAAAGTAGTTTGAATCACCCTGATGAACTCACCCCCAATAGTGAATGAAGATAAGTGAACTTCTTTTCTGAAAATCTCTTGGTGAAGATGTCTGCAATCTGCTCATCAGTCAGGCAGTATTGCAGAATGATGGTCCTGTCATGCACTAGCTCCCTGATATAGTGCATGTGGATCTCTACATGCTTGGTCCTTTGCCTAGTAACTGGATCCATGGAAATATTAATAGCACTTTGATTGTCACAAAAGAGGACAGTGGACAATGTACTACCAAGATCAAACTCTGAAAGAATGCCTTGCAACCAAACTGCTTGGATGCAAGTATTCACCGCTCCTCGATACTCGGCCTCTGCTAAAGATAGTGCTATGGAAGCCTGCTTTTTGCTTGACCAGCAAATGGGGCCACCACCAAATATGAATACATATCCAAAAGTATACTTTCGATCAATAGAATCACCTGCCCAATCAGAATCTGTGTATCCAACCAGCTCTAGCTCAGAGTCTGCAGCATAGTGAATGCCGTAGGTCCCGGTTCCCTGAATATACTGGAGGATCCTCTTGGCTGCCTTTCAATGAAGATCATGAGGCTGCTGCATGTATCTTGAGACAACATTCATGGCATAACAAATATCAGGCCAAGAATGTGTCAAGTACAACAAGCTACCAATCAGCTGTCGATAGATAGTGCAGTCCATGGGAGGTGTGCTTTTTCCTTCTTCAAGGCTGATCCCTGAAAGGAAAGGGAATGGGGAAGGCCTAAAATCAGCCATGTTAAACTTGAATAATAGGTATGAAATGTATTTGGAATGAGTGACCATAATCCCATTAGAATTTTGCTCAATTTCGAGCCCCAAAAATTGTTTTAGAAGCCCCAAATCACTCATTTCAAAGGCATTGTGGAGAGCAGTTTTGATGGCTGAAATGGAGGGGCAACCGTGCTACTTGTGATTAGTAAGTCATAAAAATATAAAAAATTATATTTAGATGACCATCAGACTTCTATAAATACACATTTGTATCTGATCTACACCTTTGAAAGTTTTGCGAGAGAAGGAAGGCATCCATCTTGGAATACCACTCTCTTGGGGCCTGTTTTAACCCGTATAGCGACTTTTTTAGCCTGCAAACCAAAGATGGATCAGTGATGTAGCCCTTAGGATGCTTCATGTATATCTCTTCATGAATATCTCCATGCAGAAAGGCTGACTTAACATCCATGTGATGCACTTCCCAGTGCTTGGATGCTGAAATTGCCAAAACAAGGCGAGTCCATTTTTGCAACCGGTGCAAAGGTCTCATGGTAGTCCACACCTTGGACCTGAGAGAAACCTTTTGCCACCAGCCTTGCCTTATATTTGCAGGTGCTTCCATCAGCAACAAACTTGTTTCGAAACACCCACTTGCATTGAACCAATTTCCTTCCCCGAGGAAGAGAAACTAGCTCCCAAGTAGTGTTTTTCTGAAGAGAATTCATCTCTTCATCCATGGCAAATTGCCATCTCGGATCCTTCCGAGCATGACAGTAGGATTTTGGATCTGAACTAATCATAAAATATCAAGTTTCGGACAGCAAATTATCATAACAAGAGAGCGCAATACCTTCTCTTTGGAAATCAGACCGGGTTCTCCTTGGATCATCCGGATTTCCAATGTTGTCTCCTGTGGAGGAGAGTGTCTGTCGGGCCCATGTAGGAAGATGATTTTTCACTTTAGGTTCTGATTCAGCATTTGATGATTGCTGCACACTGATATCAGAAATAATAGGATCCAAATCATGGTCATCACCCCCAATTTCATCATCCAAATATTCAGTAGAATAGGAAGGAAATTCAACAGTTTTCTCCTTCACTAGTTCCACCTCCTAAAGAGGCTCATCGAAATTGACACTTCTCTCGATGATGATATGTTTGGTCTTGAGATCCAGTAGCTTGAAACCTTTATATTCATCAAGATACCCAATAAACAAACATTCTATGCTTTGCGGTTGCAAAGCCCTTCCTTTATCAAGCGGAATCCGGGCCCATGCAGTGGACCCAAACACCCTTAGGTTTGACACATCCGGCTTGTGTCCGAAGTATGCTTCGAAGGGAGTATTCCCTTTCGCAAATGAGTGTAGCACCCTATTTTGAATGTATGCTACAGCATGCATGGCTTCAGCCCACAAATTTGCATCAAGCTTCTTTGATTCCAACATACAGGTGGTCATCTCCTTGAGAGACCGATTCTTCCTTTTCGCTACTCCGTTCTGCTGGGGAGTGTAGGGAATTGAATGTTGGACCTGAATACCACTTTGGGAGAATATGTGCAGAAACTCATTACTTCCATACTCCCCTCCATTATCATATCTCAAGATCTTGATATTAAGCCTAGAGGCATTTTCAATCAAGGCCTTCAATTTAGAAATTTTTTCACATACTTCAGACTTCTTTTTGAGAAATAAGACCCATGTGTACCTTGAAAAATCATCAATAAAAGTAAGAATATACCTTGATCCATTCATGGATGTGATAGGCATTGGAATGCTAATATCAGAATGTATCAGCCGCAATATGCATGTAGCTCGGTTTGCCTTCCCCCGATCGAACTTGTGCTCAGGGTGTTTTCCAATCACACAACCCTTGCAAATTCCTATGGTTGCCTTGATGACCGGGAGGCCTTCAACCATGGAGTTTTTCTGTAATTGCTGCGAATATTTGAAATTAAGATGGCCAAACCTCTCATGCCATAGCCTACTAACCTCATTTCAATGAGTTAGCAGAGTGGTGGGCTTTGCATCCGCAACAAAGTGAGAGAACTCATAGGTTTTTGCATGATGGTTTGCAAGGCCTTTAGCAATGAGTTTCCTGGATGCAATTTCTATTATCTCAACATCATTTGGCTTGAAAGAAACTCTCTTAGGCACTCCTATATTTGTCATCTGATAGACACTAAGGAGATTTGATGCCAGAGACAGTACATACAAAACATTTGAAAAAAAACCATTTTCAAGATCAACAGTACCTTGTCCTTCTGAAATGATGGTGGAGTCATCTCCCATGTGGATGGGGATGGATTTGTCAGTCTCCAAGGATGAAAAGGAGTCTCTTTCAGCCATCATGTGGTTCGAAGCTCCAGAATCAATCAAGAGTGCTTTGGAATTCGAAGTTCTTGCCATGAGGGCATGACCTTTTTCATGCTATGGTCCCCAATCTTGCTGATCTCTCCTCCGAAAGCTCTCCGAAAGATTGATGTGATTTCTCTCAAGGAGAGAGGTTGCTTCATCAATCTTCTTCTTCATGCAGGCATGTTCAGGGTGGAAGCCCTTCCCACAATAAGAACACTTGAATTTTTCCTTGCCATGATGCCCTTTTCCTTTGTTCTTCCTTGAGCTGGAAGACTCATCATGCTGCTGGTTTTCAACTCTAGGTTTAGGAGCATCAAATTTAGTTTTTGGGTTTTTCTGCTCCTTTCCTTTACCCTTCAGATCTTTGGGCCCTAAGACATGGAGGGCTTGATCATGGGAAGATTTGATGATCCCCATCTTGGACAAGATTGTCATGTTCACTTGTTAGGGACTCAATGAAGGCATTGAGTGTAGGCATCTTCCATTCAGGGGTTGTGAGCTTCCCCACATAGAATGTTGAAACAAAAACTGAATAATCAGCCCCAAGTTTGGAGAGTATGGCGAGGATGAGCTGATCATCCTCCTTCTCCACTTTGCATTGCTTCAAGAGTAAAACAATATGCTTGAACTTTGTGAAAAAGTCATTCAGAGTCTTGAAATTGGAGGGCTGGAGAGACATTAATTCATTTTTGAGTTTGTAAACTCTCAAGTCATCATGCTTTCCATATAGAATTTCCAATTTGTCCCATATTTCTTTTGGAGTCTTCAATCCCGCAAGATGGAAAAGAAGATCCCGGGAAATAGAGAGGCACAAGAAACCGAAGGCTTCATCCTTCTTGTTCAAGAATCTTGATTTTTCTATGGTAGAACTAGGCTCATATTCAGTTTCCATGGTGACTCTAAAGAGTCCTCTGGAGCACAGCTAAATCTCCATATCACCTTTCCATGAGTGGAAATTGTATGGAGTCAAGAGATCTACTAAGGATGCCATCTGGATCTGCTAGAGCGAATGCTTCGCTTGTAGAAAACCTGAAAATCAAAACAAAAAGGGCAATGTAAGGTCGGACAGCTTGCACATTTTAGGATTTTATCACAGCCATCATAGTCAATCAAGCAAGCTTGATCAACAAGTTCTTTACTTGGGGTATTAAGTGGTAATCCTTGGCTTCTGGTGCAATGCTGGATTTTTGAGCTATTGCTCAATTTTCATGCAGAAATCTGTCAAAAGGCTTGTTTTTGAGAGATAGAGCTTCGTCCGGCTGTGAGATCTGATACCATATTAATCTTGCACATTGATCTAGGGACTAAACATTAGTCTCATCAACGATTAATCAACAAATAACTCATGAAATGGTGTAATCGGTCTACAGAATGAGTAGCTGCTCTATATAATCAGATGAAAGAATGATAATACAATACAATGTCATGCTACAAGCATGAATGAATGAGAAATTTGAATCCTTAAGGAGGTCATTCGAATTGAATGAGTGAGTCTAGCTTAACTGAATGTAAGCCATAGTCAACACTTCAGTTAACCACTGATCAAAACCCTAATTGACTCAACTGAGCCCTAACTGAAGTCGGAGTGCAATAAATGACTGAGTCTCAAATGAAAGAGATCAGACACATGTCATAGCGAGCCAACCATCAAGTGCTAGTGCTTCAATGACTCCAATGAACCCTGATGAGGTTAACTAAAGTTGAACTGAACATCAGAAATTGGTGGAGGCACCCTTGTTGACTCCAGTTCATTAATTAATCATTAAATAATCAATTAAATGAAAGGAGGCACATTCACTACCCTGTTAACTGATTGTAACCATCAGTTAGCAATTAGGTGCATTAATATCACTCAGATCACCCCCAGAGTGCTCCAGTTAGCCTCCTTGAATGTAGGAGAAGGCTAAGTTAGCCTCCTTGACTGAAGGTAGGCGTGGGTGTGACTGGATGATGTCAATTAATGCTCCACTGATGTCAATTTATGTCAATAATACTTAGGATAATGGTTTAACTAGGCCAATTTGACCAAAAAGAGTGTGTATGGTGGTAAATGTCTCCAACAGATCCTTCATGGTCTGCTATTCCGGTAAAGTTACCTTTAGATATACCCAAATTTGACGACAAAACTAGCGATGACCCCAAAAACCACATTATGACCTATCGTTTGTGGTGGTCATCCAATTCTCTAATGGATGGTTCTATCCATTTGAGACTATTTCAAAAGACTCTCAACAGAACTACCGCCAAGTGGTATATAGAATTGCCTCAGCACTCTTTTTGGGATTTTAACACCTTAGCAATTTCATTTTTAACACATTTTCAACTCCCAATTCGGTACAAAATGGGTACGAATATTTTAACCTCACTTTGTCAAACCACTTCCACCCATATATTTTATCACATACATCAGTGGAGACGATGACACAGATTGATTAAAGCACCTATATCGACCAATTACTCGTTGATTGGTTCATTAAGTCATTGCTTCTGCCCATTGCTCGGGATGTTGCCATGGGATGTGTTGTCACCGAAGTACAAGCCATTATCTGAGCTTAGTACCTGGACTTGGTTTATTCCCAGTTAGACACTCTGTATGACTTGATCCCACCTACTCCTCATCCTACTTCGGACCCCTCAAGTCCTTCAACAAAACCACCATCCGATGGTGTACCTGGTTCGGTTTAGAAATAGTTGACGATTAAATCCTCAAAGAAACAAAACCCATTTACTAGCTATTACGTCACAAATCCCAAGACCACTTCTACTCATGTTTCCTCTACCGAGGTAAATGCCATTCAATCCTCAAAATATTCGGGAACAAAGAATAAAGGAAAGAATAAATTGAAGAAGTTTGAAAAAAAACAAGAGAGTAATAAAACACAAAACACGGATGTCGAATCCAAGAATAGGAGAAAGGAAAATTTTCCCTGCCTCATATGTGGAGGTGACCGCTTCACCAAAGAATGTCCTCAACGTGAAGAGGTTAGCAAGTTTTTAAAAAACACTCCCACCCCGACAGTCTTGATGGATCCTTTCCTTGTGGAAACAACAATTGATTGACCATCAATCCTTGCATGCACTAGTAAAAAATGAAGAATTAATGACTAAAAAATGATTCGACTATAAACTATTTTTGAGTCAGTGACTAATAGTATCTAATTTTCACTATCTTATAGCTTGACTAACTTAGTCGCATTTCACTTAGTCATTAATAGGTTGACTTATTAGTCATTAGTTTAGTCATTGATTTAGTCATTGATAGTGATTGATTTAGTCACAGATTTAGTCATTGATTGCAACAATTAATGACCAAATATACGACTAAATAAAATACTAGATGATAACATATTAATGACTAATCTAAATACGACTAAACGTTAGCCGCGCTATAAGATACGAGAGATTAACTACTGTAGTTTTATATGCGAATTTAGTCATTTTTCGTAGTCACAAATTTATGATAGGGCACGAAGGAATCGAACCACCAACCTCCTGCTTATAATTGGGCAGGCGCTCTACCATTGAGCTAGCACCCTTTAAGAAGTTGTTATTGCTTGATAATGATGACATTCAAACAAATTTTACATCATTCAAGCATACAAAATAATGATTATCAAGTTACTATAGATCCATAATGGCTTACCCTATACTAGTCCTTTAAGTTTTTTTTGCACTTAATAAATGCATTTGAAAGACTTGAAGGACTATTACAAGGTAAGTCATTATGTATCTATAGTAACTTGATAATCATTATTTTGTATGCTTGAATGATGCAAAATGTAAAATGCAAAAATCCCAAAAATTTATAGGAATGACAAGCATTCATCATTGCATAACCCTTTCATGGTGATCGACAGAATCAATAGTGAGCCAATACCTTGGGTCCCTCCCTCCACCTTGGTCATCAGAACTAGTAGGATTTGACATCATCTCCATCTTGAGCCCTTTTTTTGTATTACTACACTTATGCCACTGGTGTCTTTTGGTTGGACTTAGTGTTTTGATAAGGTAGACATTTAATTATGCTAAACTCATTTTCTTTTAGTATTGATATAGGATTTGCTTTTGCACAACCACACCATATTCACACTAGATTACCTTTTAGTTTGATTGACCTATTTTTATGGTCATTTGTTGGACAACAATAATTTTCTCATCTTATCAAACTCAAAGGATCCAGTGTTTCATGACTGCTCCAAGCACATAGATATCTGATAGCATTTTCTTAGGGATAGAGTTCAAAAGGGTGCAGTGATGCTAGAGTATGTTCCTTAAGATTTTAGGTTACATTCATTTTAATTAAACCCCATGCAAAGGGGAAGTTTCATATGTTTAGGGAGAAACTTGGCTTGGTAGTGAATTCCTTCCTTGCAAAGAGGGAGTGTTGGAGTTTTTATGTGGTTGTTTGGTATTTGTTTTATGACATAGTGGTGACAACTTAGCCATACCTCTAGATTCAACTACATCATTGATGATTGTTGGAGCTAGGAGAGTCACTAATTGCTTTGGTAAGTGAGTTGTTGTTATATAGGGGTGAGTTAGGAGGGCATGCAAGTGGCAGTGTCTAGTTCTGACTCAGTTGAGTTAATCTCTGCATGCATTTCCATAATTATCTAGAGGACACATGCTTGAGGAGTTTTTCAGTTTTAGTTGCAAATCCCAAGGAGGGCATGCATGCATCAACATATCCTCAAGTTGAGTTTCTCTTCATTTCGAACTCCAATCCTTGCAAGGGGGTGCACTAGGTGAGTATATTAGGATTAGGTTTTTTCATGTTTCTAAATTCATTGTATTTTCCCTCAACTTCCTATTCTCTATAGGAGATGCAGGGTACAACACTATGTTGGTTGGTGAGTTTGAGTCATGTTGTCATGCCCTGATGTTACGATTGGGAGGATAAATAATGTAAACAAGTCATGTCAAGTCATAGTGGGTAACCCTCCGATTGTCTAAGTGTTAAAGTCCCCACAGTTCTGGGTCACTAGGGTTATTAGACTCTCCTAGTAGAGGTCAGCCCTAGTAGGGTTTTAGTCATGTTGGGATTAGTATAAATAGAGAACTGGAGTCTCTATTTATCACACAAGTCATACACACTCAAGTGTAACGCATAGTTGAGGAAGGAGAAGACACTGGGGCTAGCCAAGAAGAAGATTACTGTTGTTGGGAGATCACTTACTGTTTTGGGGATTTTACTATTTTGGTGCTGATTCTATCTCTGAGGAAGTTGCGGGGTTTTCTCCTTTATGGTTTCCCCGAGGAAAAACACTGTGTTCATTGTCTCTTATGTTTGATTGTTGTGCTTGTTATTCTCTCAGTTAAAGATCCTAATAATGCTAGCTTAATGTTGAAAAACTAACATGGTATCAGAGCTAACCTGAGAAGAAGACACTGTGCAGCTGCGGGAACTAGGGCTTCCTAGTTTGTGGATCTTCCTCCATAGATTTTCAGCAAAAGTAAGGTGGAACAACTCTCCTCCTTAGGGCGCATCTTTCTGTCGAAGCAGAATCCAATTCTGAGGTTTTCCAGTTTTGGACCTGTCACTATCGTTGGAAATTAGGGCTTTTCACAGAAGAGGAATTTTTCAGTGAGCCCAGGCTTGGATTGATATCCTCCCCAAAATCGAAGTTAGGGACAAATTTCAAGGCATTTGGATAGACAGATCTTCGGAAAAGCAAAACCCTAATTTTCTCCTAAACCAGCTCTACAGGATTTCAGCTCAAGTCTCAGATCTGACATTTTGACCTGGTAAGATCTAAAATCTCTTGTATTTCCATTTGAGATTCTCATCTTAAGATGTCTCATCATACCAAGCTTGATGAAAAACTTGAGGGAGTTGATAACTTCCGAGCCTGGAAGTATAGGATCTCCCTGGTCCTGGAAGAGAATGAATTAGACTCCTACATTCATGAGGAGGTTCCAGTCCCAGAGGGAGATGAGGCAAAGGCCTTACATAAGAAGAATATGGTTATGGCAAAGAGGATCATTGCTGATTCTATCAAGGATCACCCTATCCCACAGGTGTCCTCTCTCAAGACACCTAAAGCTATGTTTGATGCCCTAACCAAATTGTTTGAAGGGAAGAATATAAATCAGAAGATGACTCTAAGGAATCAACTGAAGAATGTGAAGATTCAAAATGTGAAGACCATCCAATATTACTTCACAAGGGTTTCTCAGATCAAGGAACAATTAGAAGCTGTAGATGAAGAAGTGGAGAATGCAGAGATTGTGATGACTACTTTGAATGGCCTTCCTAGGTCATGGGATGCTTTCATTCAAGGAATCTGTGCTAGAAAGAAGTTAGTCAAATTCAGCAGAATATGGGAAGAATGTTCTCAAGAAGAAGCACGGATAGCAGCTCAAGAAGAGAATATGGGAAGTGAAGACCAAGCTCTCACAGTTCACTCCAAGAGAAGCAGAAGAAAACCTCATTACTCCAAAGGTAACGATCCTCATCATAAAGATAACATTAGAAGAGACCTATCTAAAATAATATGTTATACATGTGATGAAAAAGGAAACTTTGCAAAAGACTGTCCTAAGAACAAAGTCCACTCTCATAAGAAGAAGGGGAACAAAAGAAGACATCATGCTCATGCTGTAGAGGATGATGAACCATCCAAGAAGAGATCCAGATATGAAAGTGAAGATTCTTCAAGCGAGGATGAATATGTTTTGATCCTCTCTCTCACGGGGAACATTACTCATGGTAGTGATGATTGGATTATAGAAAGTGGGGCTTCCAAACATATGACGGGATTCAAGGAATCCTTTGTAAGACTGTCAGAACATGAATCACCTCACAAAGTGAAGCTAGGAGATGACTACCAATATCCAATAAAAGGTAGTGGGGAATCTTCATATAAACTAGACTCTGGTAAGTCTCTAATAAGGAAAGAAGTATTGTTTGTGTCAGGACTCAAGAAGAACCTTCTCTCCATATCAGCATTGGATGCAAAAGTAATGAGGGTTGCATTCATAGATGGTCAAGTCATTATGTGGCCTAGAGGAAAGACTATCGATGATGCAGTAGTGATTGGAGAACAAGAATGAGGTATGTACAAATTGAAGGGCCATCTAGAACAAGACTTGGTCCATGACATAGTAGATCCAAATGAGCTTTGGAATAGAAGGCTTGCACATGTGCATTACAGAGCACTACCTATTGCAAGCAAAGTTGTTGAAGGTCTTCCAGAATTTCAAGCAAAACATGATGGGGTCTGCAAAGGATGTGCGAGAGGGAAGAATACAAAGAAGACATTTCCTAGCAGTGAAAGCAAAGCCAAAAGCATACTAGAAATCATCCACTCCGATGTATGTGGTCCTATGTCAGCAAACTCACTAAGCGGGTATGCATACTATGTTTCTTTTATTGATGATTTTTCTAGAAAGACATGGGTTTACTTCATGAAGAACAAAGACGAAGTATTCGGTAAGTTCAAGGAATTCAAAGGCTTGATCGAGAATCACACTGAGAAGAAGAACAAGACTTTTCGATCAGATAATGGTGGGGAATTCACTTCAAATGAATTCAAAGAGCTATGTAAAGAATCAGGGATTAAGAGGGAGTTGTCCACTGCTTATAATCAATGACAGAATGGGATTGTAGAACTGAAGAATAGAACCATCATGGAAGCTACAAGAGAAATGCTTCATGATCAAGATATTCCTATGCATCTTTGGACTGAAGCTGCTAGAACAACAATGTATGTACAGAACCGTACTCCACATAGAGTACTCGAGAACAAGACTCCTGAAGAAGTCTTCTCCGGCAAGAAACCAGAAGTCAGCCATATCAGAATATTCGGCTGTCCTGTGTACATACACATTCCAAAAGAAAAGAGAACAAAATTAGATCCTTCAGGAAAGAAGGGCATATTTGTGGGATACTCTGAAAGCTCGAAGGCTTACAGAATCTATTTCCCAGGATACAAGAAGATTGACATCAGCAGGGATGTGACATTTGATGAAGACACAACTTACAACAAATCCAGAAAGAGACCTGCTGAAGAACCTGAAGAAACAGAAGCAGAAGTACCCAGAATTCATGATACAACCATAAACAAAGAAGCTCAAGAAGAAGATCAAGATTTCGAGGAACCACAAATACCTGTAGATCCACCTCTGGAGAAGAATCCTCATAAGAGGAAACCTACTTGGGTATGTGAACTTATCCAAGGTGCGGAAAGATATGGGGCTCCAGAAGAGAATCATAGAGAAAGAAAGAGGACCATATCCTGCACCGGGTATGTAGCTTTACTATGTGATTTCATTGATAAAGAACCTTCCAGTTATGAAGAAGTGGCAGAACAAAAAGAATGGAAGGATGCTATGATCGAAGAATATCAATCGATCATGAAGAATGATGTTTGGTATGTTGTCCCAAGACCAGAAGGGAAGTTAGTTGTAACTTCCAAATGGATCTACAAGATCAAGCATGCTGCAGATGGTAGCATTGAAAATTATAAGGCAAGATTTGTAGCTCAGGGTTTCTCTCAGAAAGAAGGAATAGACTATGAAGAAACCTTTGCACCTATAGCCAGATACACTTCCATCAGATCAATACTTGCTCTGGCTGCAGTGATGAAATGGAAGATACACCAGATGGATGTCAAGACTGCTTTCTTGAATGGTGAAGTAGAAGAGGAATTGTATGTAGAACAACCACTATAGAGAGTCTCATGTATGTAGATTGAAGAAAGCCATGTACGGTTTGAAACAGGCACCCAGGACCTGGTACAGTAGAATTGATAGCTTTCTATCCAGTTTGGGATTTACCAAGAGTAAATCAGATTCCAACCTTTACTATAAGGTTGAGGATGGCAACCTAGTGATGCTTCTACTATATGTTGATGATCTATTTGTGACGGGTACAGATGGGTTGATTGCTGATACGAAGAGAAAGCTTGCTACTGAGTTCGAAATGAAGGACTTGGGGATGATGCATTACTTTGTAGGTATGGAGGTGTGGCAGAGTACAGATGGAATCTTCCTTGGACAAGGAAAGTATGCAGTAGATATCCTGAAGAGGTTTGGGATGATGGATTGCAAGGCTATGACCACACCTATGGCATCGAACCTGAAGCCATTGAGTGATGCTTCATCAGAGTCAGTTGATGCTACGATGTATCGTCAGATGATTGGGTCATTGATGTACCTGACGAACACGAGACCAGACATTTGCTTTGATGTGAACACCTTGAGCCAGTTCTTGACAGATCCGAGAAGTGTTCACTTGATTGCTGCAAAGCATATTCTGAGGTACCTGAAGGGTACAGTTGATTATGGGCTCAAGTACGATGCGAATCAAAAGATTAACCTGGAGGGTTATGTTGATTCATATTGGGCAGGCAGTGCCATTGATAAAAAGAGCACTTCAGGTTGTTGCTTCAGTATGGGATCAGGTGTGATCTCTTGGTTTAGTAGGAAGCAATACTGTGTGGCACTGAGTACAGCTGAAGCAGAGTATGTCATAGCTTGTTCAGCTAGTTGTGAGGTAGTATGGATGCGGAAGCTACTGTTTGATATATTTGATCTCCAGTTGGATGCTACTTGTATACATTGTGACAACCAAAGTTGCGTGAAGTTGTCAGAGAATCCAGTGTTCCATGACAAGTCGAAGCATATCGAGATCAAGTATCACTATATCTGGGATATGGTGCAGAAGGGAGTAGTGAAGCTCCAGTATGTTGCGGCGGAGGAACATATAGCTGATGTATTGATGAAGCCATTGGCTAGAGTGAAGTTTGAGTACTTCAGGGAGAAGCTTGGTGTTCTCCAGATTGAGGTTTCCTCCAAGAGAAAGTGATGAGACGTGGATGAGACCCATATCCATTCTGTCATGGTGAGAGGATTGGTTCCTTCCATGGTCAGATATAAGGGCTAATCCATTCTGTCATGGTGAGAGGATTGCTTCCTTCCATGTCAGATATGAGTGCTGGCCATTCTGTCGAGCAGGACAGATGTAAGGGAAATTGCCATTGTAGGAATGGAGGCACCTGGTCAGTTACCAAGAACACTCAGTATAGGATTGAGTAGCCATTCTGATGTGATAGAGGGATGTGTTCCCACTTGATCAGATGTAAGGGCTGAACAATTATATCATGGCTAAAGGATTAAGTTCCTTCCATGTCAGATGTGAGTGTTGGCCATTTCGATGAGCAGGTCGGATGTAAGGGCAACTGCCATTCTCTAGGAGAATGGAGGCACCTGGTCAGTTACCAGGTAGCTCAGTCGAGGACTGGGGGACATTCTGATATGACTGTAGAATTGGTTCCTACAAGATAAGATATGAGTGCAAGCCCTTCCATCACTGTGAGTAGGATGTGTTCCCGCCTGGATGGATGTAAGTGCAGAGCCTTTCCATAGATGATAGTAGGTGTGTCCTATCATGCTGATGGATGTGAGTGCTGTGCCTTTTCATAGATGATAGTAGGTATGTGCTATCATGCTCGTGATTGTAAGTGTAGTGCCTTTTCACAGATGGTAGTAGGTGTGTCCTACCATGCTGGTGATTGTAAGTGCTGAGCCTTTCCACAGATGGTAGTAGGTGTGTCCTACCATGCTGGTGATTGTAAGTGCTGAGCCTTTCCACAGATGGTAGTAGGTGTGTCCTACCATGCTGGTGGATGTGAGTGCTGTGCCTTTCCACAGGTTATAGTAGGTGTGTCCTATCATGTTGGTGGTTGTAACTGCTGAGCCTTTTCACAGATGATAGTAGGTGTGTCCTATCATGCTGGTGAATGTGAGTGTTGGTCCTTTCTAATATGATTATAGGATTAGTTCCTACATGATCAGATGTGAGTGCTGGGCGTGCCTTTTTGACGAGTAGGTCAGATGTAAGTGCTGGGCGTGCCATTCTTCGTATCATGTGTTGATCAGATGTAAGTGTAGTATCTATCTTCGCATCATGTGTTGATCAGATAGAAATGATGAGCCATTCTTCGTATCATGTGTTAATCAAGATATAAGTGTTGGAAAAGACCTACATGATGGCTAGGCCTACAACCAACATGAAAAAGGGCTGGCTCTGTAGAAATTCCTATGACAAGAAGAATCATGAGATAGCACCCGTGATGATCCAGATCAAGTGATAATCCAGATCCAGTGATGATAGCCAATGATGATCCAGATCCAGTGATGATCTAGATCTAGTGATGATAGCCAGTGATGATCCATATCGAGTGATGATCCAGATCGAGTGATGATCCAGATCCAGTGATGATGTCCCATGATGATCCGGATCCCATGACGAGACAAGGATGACTTGAATACAATGACTTGAAGACTCAAAAGACTTGAGATGCAGAAGATGAGATGATCCAGCTGATACCGAGAAGAAGACCAGTGCTGAAAATTGTGTCGAAAGAATACCTTCCTAGTTAAGAGGGAATGTTGATGTATTTGTAACTTCGGAATGTATTCATCTATGTATCTTATGTATTGTAACCCGATGTTTATTCCGGGATGTATCTATTATGTATTTGAGTCATGTTGTCATGCCCCGATGTTCTGATCAAGAGGATCAATAATGTAAATAAGTCATGTCAATTCATAGTGGGTAACCCTCCGATTGTCTAAGTGTTAAAGTCCCCACAGTTTCGGGGC
Organism: Pseudotsuga menziesii; assembly: GCA_001517045.1. Lineage (NCBI taxonomy): Eukaryota > Viridiplantae > Streptophyta > Pinopsida > Pinales > Pinaceae > Pseudotsuga > Pseudotsuga menziesii. Next base: position 73,350 of record LPNX010892060.1, on the reverse strand, counting down.
ACTAGGGTTATTAGACTCTCCTAGTAGAGTTCGGCCATAGTAGGGTTTTAGTCATGTCGGGATTAGTATAAATAGAGAACTGGAGTCTCTATTTATCACACAAGTCATACACATTCAAGTGTAGCGCATAGTTGAGGAAGGAGAAGACACTGGGGCTAGACAAGAAGAAGATTACTGCTGTTGGGAGATCACTTACTGTTTTGGGGATTTTACTATTTTCGTGCTGATTCTATCTCTGAGGAAGTTGCGGGGTTTTCTCCTTTATGGTTTCCCCAAGGAAAAACAATGTGTTCATTGTCTCTTGTGTTTGATTGCTGTGCTTGTTATTCTCTCAGTTAAAAATCCTAATAATGCTAGCTTAATGTTGAAAAACTAACAAGTTCCACATTGTTTGTTTGTTGTTTGTAATTTCCAGTAGTATCTATTTGTAGAATACTGTATTCAAATATTGTTATTTTGATTAAGGTTTTCAGTATTTAATATACCCGGGTTTAAGTTAATTTATACAAGTGCAAAATCTGCTTACCATGGCCTGAAAATTAATAAGAAGGATACTTCCTTGTCCTTTTTTGTGAATCTTGTCACACATTGCATGCCAACTATATTTATTCTTTTTATGCATCATGAAATACACCTTCAGGAATATTAAACACCACATCTAAAATAATAGATAAATCTTAGAGGCTATTTTCCTCTCATTAACTAATTATGTTTGCTCATTTCATCAAACATTGTGTCTGTACCCTAATACAACTTGTTCAACAGCTGACCATTCCACAGTCTAATCTGCATTTGGATGTTCTGTTCTGCGTTTCAATGAAACTCATTCTTAAATACTACAGGGAACATACATTTCAGAATCCATATTCGTTTTATGATTACAACGTTGTTCAACTTCTTTTCGAGATAGGTATTAACAATGGGACATTGAACAACATTAAAAAAAATCCAGTACATGGTTGATGCTAACTACAATATTGCCTTAAGCGACAGATGATTTGCAAACTGAACATGTTCTGCGTGTTGAATGTCGCTTGTTTCAAGTTTTCAACCTTGTTATGTGAAAACCTAGCCCTTGTGGCATGTTTTTGGATGCTTATCTGTAGGGTGTTATTTCCAGTAGCATGGAAACTTGTCCAATGCTGCAATGTCCACATCAATGAGAAAGGTAGGACAATATTTACCTGTCATCAGGGCTGCTAGTTATATCCATCTTTTCTCTAGATAAGTTGGCCTATGTAGAATAAGTGCTTGAGAAAATCTACCCATGGGATTAGTGATGTTGTACATTGTTTCTTTCAATGTAACAGGTGGATTAAAGATAAGTATAACCACCGACATAATCTTGCAAATTGGGTGGTCCAGTCCTCTTTCATCCTTCATTATTAGAGAAATTTAACATGTTTTAGATGGCTGAATCAAGTCGCTCGTGGATGCTTGTATGATGTACTCCATGACTATTTCTATAGAACAAAAAAGGAACCATATTTCTCAAAGGTGTATTCACTGCAGAAGAATTAAGAGAATTGCTAGAGGTGAACATTGCCCTTAAATTTGAGGCTAATATTGTCCCTTTATTTTTTAGGCACTTTGAGGTGATTCTTCTGAACTCATCACTGTTTTCTTTCAGGTCACAACCCAACTTAGCAGCCCAAAAAGGTCACGACTTAGTCCAAACAGCTCAGACAGGTCACGACTATGTACATGTAACAAAATTAGAAATGAACAAAAAGAAAAATTCCATTGCTATCACATACAAGCCTGGTTCAACACTTTGGTAAGAATTTTAGTTGTAAACAACATCTATGCTATGTAACTAAATATGACATAAAATTTCTTTCAAAACCTTTCAGTCACATATGACTAATATAGATTACATCTTCATTGGATTTTTTTAGAACTACTTTCCCTGCAACAAATAGGTACTGTGCATTATCTTCAACATCTCCATTTGTTGAATTCTATTGTGGAATCTCCAATTTAGAGTGTACCAACCACATTTCCCACTCTGTACTACGGTCTTCATCCCATACACCCCACAAGTATTCCATTATTTCTGTCCTATACATCCTGCAAAATGTATCGTACATGGAGAAATCATTGAATTTGTCATATCATATGGAATCATGAATTCATTTCAAGAACATAAAGTTAGCACACCAAAATGACATGGGCATGAAAATTTCCTTCGTTTCAGACAAGAAGCTTTGCAAAATATCATATCCTGTTCAAATTTTAAAGGAACGAGTGCAAAATAGAACTTGATACTATTTATTCATTCACAATACAAGTTTTAAGAAATTTCCTCTCAAATACAAAGTTTCAAGGACCTCTAGATGGAAGGAAATTAGCTTGTAGTTCCAACTAAGAAGCGAGTTTTCACAATTAAGGACAAGAGAACATCCAACTGTTTCTAAAGAAAATGAAACTAAATTATCTAAGTAAATCAACAGTACATGTGAAACCTCAAGAATGCATTCCAAATACAAGTAATTTGATTCCCTAATTCTTGGAATCCTTGCAGTATTTCAACATTGGATACCACTTAATAGTGCCCATTTCTGGCGTCAAATGATCTACTATCTTGCTGCAAAAAATTTACAGAGTCCAAAATAAATGTCCAATTACCATATCAAGAGGAATAAAAATAATAGTACTTAATGTCACAACCTAATAAATGTTCACATAAATACACCTGACCATGTTCTATATTAACCACAAAAGACATCAAACCTTGTCCTAATATTTTTCATAATACACACACAAAGGGAACCCTGCTAGATGAGAAAAAATGGTGCCTTTACCTCTGAGGCACTCATTGACACATCTACTGATCCATTCGACATTGAATTCTCCTTTTCAACTACTTTACCATTTCCAAAGCTCATGGCTTGTGTTCTCATTCAATCAAGTTTCCTTGTAACTGACTGTATAATCACCTGTTCTGTTTCATCCAGATCATCAATTCTTTTATCAATTTCCTTGCTAATATTATGCAATTCATTCAGAAGAGTATCTTGCGTAGTGCAAAGTGCTTTCCATAAGGAAATATCTTTGGAATCAAATCCAGGTTATTCATTTCTTACAACTTGCAATCTCAAAAAATTGGTTCTAAAATGCCATTGGAGTAACGATAATTGTTTATCATTAAAAGAATTAAACAAGCATAAAGTGCATCATAACCAATTTAAACAAAGACATGATAACCATACTGAGATTAAACATAAAAAGTACGTCTGACCTCACATTATGTTAAAATCCATTATACTGTTCTTTTTCCCAATTAGAATAAAAAGAGAGAATTTATATGGTGAAAATATAATAAGATCCGTGATAGAAGCATATAGACTATTTTCACCTAGAAATTGAATAGATATAGATATAGATTACAAATTTATAAGCATGTTTTCTTTTATCATAGACAAATTTTTATACAGTCAGAAACAACTTAAATAAGGAACTCATGGAATGTGATATTCTCTGTCAAAAATCAAACAATGGTAAGCAGATTTTGCATTCTGGAATCTAACTTAAAACTATAGATCATTAAAACTGAAACACTGACCAAATTTTCTGCAATATAGTACATCAAATTTCAAGCACATACTGCTAGTAATTAAAACAGCAAGCATGCAAATCTAAACACTCAAAACAACCTCACTGATTTTCTTTTAAATATGAAAACAGAAAGATAAATGCTACAACTCAAAACTCAACTCTCAAACCATAAAGCAATGCACCTTGCTTCTCCTTTATAGATTAGGAAGAAGAACACGTACAATGAATTTGAACGTATGTGCAATAGTGCCTCCAATGGAAGTATTAACTCCTAACCTTAATGAAACTTTGTATCATGGATAACCGAGCCAAATAAGGTGTGCCTCTACTTGGAGATAAAAAAAAGTCGTTGTATTGTAGAGGCCATAAATTTCTACTAGAAAATCAAATTGAGGTGATATTTGTCTTGTTGGAAACTAGAGTCAAAGGAGCTCCAATTGAGCTGTCAATTCTTTTGTTATCTTGATTGAACCATTACTTGGAGCCTTCTAACCCTGTTTATCATTTTCAGCAGAGTACAATGAATGATTCCATTGAGTTCATAAAAAAACCTCTTCTCCAAGATTCTATCCATTTGAGTGCATGCAAATGAATTATCTAGCAAAGGATGAAAACAATGTAGAAAGAAGAAGACACATAGTTGAGATCCTCTTTGGTCTTGAAGCTTTGGGGACAAAGCTTCTTAATAAAATAATTTTTATTGGATGAGTTCCATTTTAGAGATAGCTTCCTCTACCTTTTAGTAATTACATAAGCATTCCAACTTGGGCATGCCTGTGCCCCCAGTCCAAGCACAATAATGTTGTGGAAAATTTCTAAAACTCTCAAAGCTATAAATAAGACTCCAAGCTTCACAATTAACACCGACCTCAACAAAAAACAAAAATTGATGCAGACTACAACCAAGAAACACAAATTACCAAACATTACAAAAAAAATCAAATATAATATTTTCACTCAGAACTCCTTATTCCATAAACAAAAGGAAACTTCTCCAAAGATTGGATCATCCAAGGTGACATGAATAAGAAAGTCATTCATGACTTGAGACACAAGATACAGAACCACCGAGACAAATATTGCATCATACATCAAAAGATGACCTTGCATCATCACAACGAGCCCATACATCTAGACAACATATGAAATATCCCATTCTAGCATAGATATTTGATCATGGGCTTAACATTATATAATTGGAAGAAAACTTGCAAAGGGACACAAACAAGATGGTGGCTCTAAGACAATAAAATCATCCTCTTTAACCTTGCAGGATAAACCACAAAAAACTCAAAAGGAAATTAACTTGAATCTGGAAAAACATCTTACATGAACAAAGCTTTGCAGAAATCCAGTTAAAACTTCAACTAGTATTTACTCGACAGAGCCATACCTGGTTATCACCAAAAGGGAACAAATGAGTTGATGCCAATATAAACATCAAAGCAGAAAACAAGAATCAACCATAACATCATTACCTTTGATCCGTCAACAAGAAGCATTGCATAGATACAAACACATGCAAACTATTACATCATATAATTCAAGAAACAAACCAAAGAAGACTCTCTTGACTTTGATATCATCAGTAGAAAGCCAAAATGGTCAATGTTTGATTCTAACATATGCATTTTATCAAATCAAATTATGTAACCTCTGCAAATTTTTTGTAAATGGTATTAAGTATATATAAGTAAAATAACAATAAGATTATCCATAAGGGTTAGCTCAAGCAATTATGAGCCATATTTTATATGTCTCCTCCAAAGCTGGGGAAGTTAGAGGTTCAACTTTCTTGATCCCTTCAAGGTTAGCTGCCATAGTTAGGGTCGACGATTTACCCTGTTTACCATCCATGACTCATGGGGAAGTACTCATAGAGGCTTTTCTGTGAGGTTTTTACTTGGAAAAATAACTAATATACAATCAAATCCCAATTATTGTGCATTCCAAAAACTGTTTGTCTTTAATTAAATGAGCAATAAAGGGTAAAAAAAAATCCATCAATATTGCATATACACTCATGAAGGGCATTTGGTGGCTCAAGTTTATGTGAGAATCTTGGTTGTACATCACTTGAAGGGCTTGGCATATTATTTCTTAGACCATCATGCCCTTCAATTTTAGTTGCATTGGAGCTAAAGGTTTTATGATGCCAGTTTTCCAGCTAGTACACATTATGCAGTTGGTAAGGAGTTGCCTATTAGCCCTTACAATCCCATGTCATGGCTTCCTAACAGTGGACTTTCATGGGAACTACTGCTCTTTAGGATTTACTGGGTCTCAATGTTGTCAGGATTGTCAGTGCTTTGGGGTGTGGTCTTCCCCACACTCCCTCTTGGCAGTTCATGGGGGATGGGTATTTCTTCTTCTTGGCCAAGAAAATATTGCTCCCTTGCATGTTAACTGAGAAATTGTAAAGGGATGGCTTGTTTGGGTTTCTTTCCTAGGATCATGCTACCACCTTACATGAAGGCATGTGGTTTTGCATTGTATTTTGTATTGGGGGGTGTTGCATTGAATCGTGCCACCTCTTGATACATCTCTTGAACTCAAACTTTTCTTCACAAAATCATCTTCTCTCTTTGAAATGGAATTGGTAAATTGGTTCAAATCTCCATCTTCTTCTAGTAAACCAAGTTTCCTTTTTTGAGCCTATAGACAAAATTTTGAAGTCTTGTTAGCGTTTCCTTTAAAGTTTACACATTTACAAGTATTCCAAGCATTTGGGACAATTGCCTCCACATTTATAAAAGACATGACTTTAAACTTAAAAAAACACTATTAATGTCCAAAGCATGAGAAAAATGTACAATTTCGTATTGAAGCTTCAATATAGATGGATCGACCTTTAATTAATCAGTTTGTCTTCTATTTAATGTCCAAAGCATGAGAAAAATGTATATTCTTGTATTGAAGCTTCAATATAGATGAATTGACCTTCAATTAACCATTTTGACTTCTATTCCCTAGCGGTTCAAATGGACCCTATGCTATATGAATGGAGTGCCAACTCATCATTGTGTTGGATGGTCTAGATCTATCTCCTCCAAGAATTCCATCTTTCTTCAACCCCTGCTTGAATTGTTGTGGGAGTACGTTGGTGTTGTGCGTGACATAATCGAGAATATTTGATTGTCATTAAGATGACATCTTGTGGAGAGTCTACGGAAGGTAATGGTTTAGTGTCTACTTTTCGAGCCATCCTTGTCTCATCTTGAGGACATTATCGATGCCTGAGATGATCTTCAAATCTCCACTTCATATAAATATAGAAAAATCATAAGTAGCCAACACTAGGGTTTTTTAGGTTAGAAATTTCACTTTTATAAAAGTTTATAAATTTATCTATTATATTCTTGATATTCTTTAATATTAATATTAACTTATTTGTAAAAAATATAATTTCAAAATGTTTAATTAAATCACTATTTATTAGTTTTTCTAAGAATGTTATTATGTAGTTATTTATTAACTTATTTTTGTTTTATTAAATTTTTTATTAAGCCAACAAACACTAAACTAATTAATAGCTAAATTAATAAAACCTAAATAAGCTAACCTAAAAACTTAAAGATTGAATAACGCTTATTAGAATTAACATGTAAATTAAAACCTTTATAAACAAAAACATAACATAAATTAATATAATAAACAAAACATAACATAGAATAACATTAATAGTATTAAGTTAAGATAATTTAATAATCATTATTAATAAAACCTATATAAGCTAACCTAAAAACTAAAAAATTAAATAACACATTTCATTAGAATTAACATATAGATTATAACCTTTAATAAACAAAAACATAACCTAAATTAATATAGTAAACAAAAACATAACACAAAATAATATTAATAGTAAATTAAGATAACTTAATAATCATTATTAATAGAACAATATGCTTTAATGAAATGACATGCTTTAATAAAATATAATATAACAAAACAAAAAATATTATTACATAAAATGAAATTTTAAATAAAATTTTTAATAAAACAATATGCTTTAATGAAATAACATGCTTTAATAAAATATAATATAAAAAAACAAAAATATTATTACATAAAATAAAATTTTAAATAAAACAAAATAAGTTAACAAATAACTACATAATAACATTCTTAGAAAAACTAATAAATAGTGATTTAATTAAACATTTTGAAATTATATTTTTTACAAATAAATTAATATTAATATTAAAGAATATTAAGATTATAATAAATAAATTTATAAACTTTTATAAAAAATGAAAATTTTAACCTAAAAAACTTTAGTGTCAGCTTTTTATGACTGTTCTATATTTATATAAAGTGGATATTTGAAGATCATCTTAGGCATCAAACGTAAACCATTACCTACAGCAGAATCTCCACAAGATGCCATTAACGGTTACTGCGGATTTTCAGCCAAAACTATTACTAACCAGTACAAGGCAGATATAGTGAGAAGTCTAAGAGGCCTAAAAAATATTTTAGATCTCCAAAAGTAAGGAAATTGTTCATCTATCGTTGCTTAAAAAATGCAGAAACAATAAAATTATTCTGACATTTGCCAAGGTTTCACACGTCCTAAGAAGTAACCGTAATAATCACACCTTCCACAAAATGAGTTTGATGCTGGTTTGTGACCAAATCAGAGGTTTGCGTTCATCCTTAAGTAAACTAGATTGCGAACTCATGGAACTTCACCTCCGATTATGAAACACACTTGACATAGATATTTGGGAATATTGGGATGGCTGCTCATTTCACAGCCAACGCAACATATGCCAAGACCACTGCTAAACATAAAACAAAAATGAAGATAACGAGGTTAGAATGACAACAAAACAAACAAAACGTCCCAAATATTGATCAGCAGTCTGATGAAAATCATGGGGATGATACACAGAGAACAAAACCAGACATCGACGAACATCAATCATTGGATGATCCACAACGCTGGGAGAATTGAAGGGGGAGGAGTGTCCGTCATGCGATTCTTCCTAACGTCACCCAGCCATATCACGCCTAGCTAGATCGCGCCTAGCCAGACCACGCCCAATCAGATAGTGCCCAGCCTGATTGCAGTAAAAACCGACATATACATCACGTTAACGAAGGCCAAGCTATAGGGAACCAACCTCCTCTTGATCGTGACCAACCAGAGCAACACACCCGGCCTGATTGTAGTAACATCCTGCATATACATCACGTTAATGAAGGCCAAGTTGTAGGGACTAAACAAGAGAACCAACCTCCTCCTAATCGTGACCATCCATAGCATCACCAAAATAACCAACATGATAACCGGGAGCCTCCTCATGATCGTGACCAGCTAGCGCATCACCACAATCACCAACAACAAATAGAATCACTCAAACTAAGAAATCCACCTACAAGCAAACTCACACATCAACACGCTCATTCCAAAACCAGGTCAAGAGACCCCAATTGGCTTGTTGTCAACCTCTATAACACTAAGCTTAATCCATATTCCCGAACACTTCTTGGGAAAGGCCTCAATTTCGCAATTGCTCCCAAAAAGATTCCGGTGGAAGATATCATTTGCATCATAGAAGAAAGCATTAAACATATCCTAAAAAATGAAGCTGAATAGGTACGTAAGAACTGCGCTCTTACCCTAACAAAAGCTAAACCATCCAAAACCAACATTACCAATGAAGAACGCAGGGCCCTCAAGGAACTCATAAAGAATGATCACATTGTCATTTTGAAGGCAGATAAAGGAGGAGCTACAGTTATCCTCAATAAAGAAGACTATATGGCAAATATGAAATCCCATTTGAATCTAAGGGGCTACTATAAAAAACTTAATAAGAATCCTCTCTGTCGCATTACAAAAGAAGTTGCAAAGACCATAAGAAAATTATTGACTCTGTGTTCTCGCCCCTTAATAACATCAGAAAGCTCCTAAAATCAGTTAAGGACCCCATAGACCCATCCCTAAAAAAGAGTGTTTACACGATTCCATATGAATGCGGGAAGGTCTACATTGGTGAAACAGGTAGATCCATTCGAACCAGAGTTAAAGAACACCGCGCTGACATTCGGCTAGATAGAGCGCATAAATATGCTTTGGTCGTACACTCACAAAACACCAAATCAGGATAGAAGACATGAAAGTTCTTGTTAGGTTGATAATTGGTCCTTAAGAAGAATTAGGGAAGCTATTGAAATCACAAAAAACCCCAATTGTTTAAATAAGGATGATGGCCTAACCATCAAGAGGTTATGGCTTCTTAACCTCACTAAATTAAACAAACAAACACTAAACTAATTAATACTTAAATTAATAAAACCTAAATAAGCTAACCTAAAAACTAAAAGATTGATTAACACTCATTAGAATTAACATATAAATTAAAACCTTAATAAACAAAAACATAACATACATTAATATAATAAACAAAAAATAACATAGAATAACATTAATAGCATTAAGTTAAGATAATTTAATAATCATTATTGATAAAACCTATATAAGCTAACCTGAAAACTAAAAGATTAAATAACACATTTCATTAGAATTAACATATAGATTATAGCCTTTAATAAACAAAAATATAACCTAAATTAATATAATAAACAAAAACATAACACAAAATAATATTACTAGTAATTTAAGATAATTTGATAATCATTATTAATAAAACAACACACTTTAATAAAATATAATATAACAAAACACAAAAATATTACCAGCTTAGATCCAAATCCTAGGCTTTATCAAGTGCTGAGATGGATCAAATCTCTCGAGGTGCAAACCTCTTCTTAGGTATCCATTGATTTGATTCAAACCAAAAGACACATATTTTTTTTATAATTTTTTATTTTGTTAGGAACGAACATTGCATCATTTCCCCACACATGGTTTTAAAACCATATGCAAGGCCCTCCTACAATCATGGGTTGTTTAGGAGACCTTGCACATGGTCTTAAAACCATTTGCAAGGCCCTCCTAAACCATGTACAATAAAACCATGGGTTGTTTGGGTTGTTTGGGTTGTTTAGGAGGCCTTGCACATGGTTTAAAAACCATGTGCAAAGCCTCCTAAACCATGAGTTGTTTAGAATGCCTTGCACATGGTTTTAAAACCATGTGCAAGGCCAACATTTTTTGTGTTTTTTTCTTGACCCACATATTTTTTTACGAATAATTAAACTTTTACTTTTTTATTGTTTTGTTAGGTAGGAAGATTACAACATCTCCCCCATATTACATTGTTTTTGTGGCCGACATTTATTTTGGCCTATTAGAAAATTTATTTTTTATTAATAAAAATAACTTTAAAGTGATATTATTTTTTTTTATTTTGTGTTACAAAATCTCCCTCATAATATTCACTATCACTATTATTTTTTGCCGATTACATCACGTTACAAGATCTCTCCCATAATATTCACTATCACTATTATTTTTTGCCGACATGTTACAAACGTTAGTAACGTTACATCAGGTTACAAGATCTCCCCCATACAGCCTCTCCGCTCAATAACATAAAATAAAATTTTAAATAAATTTTTTAACAAAAAAAAATAGGTTAATAAATAACTACAGAATAACATTCCTAGAAAAACTAATAAATAGCGATTTAAAGAATTTTAATAATATAATAAATAAATTTATAAACATTTGAAAAAAATGAAATTTCTAACCTAAAAAATCTTAGTGTCGGCTATTTATGACTATTTTATATTTATATGAAGTGGAGATTTGAAGATCATCTAAGGCATCGATAATGTCCTGAAGATGAGCCAAGGATGGCTGGAAACATAGACACTAAAAAATTACCTAGCACAGAATCTCCACAAGATGCCATTAACGGTTACTATAGATTCTCAGCGAAAACTGACATTAAGATTTTGGCCTTGGAGTGCATAGGGTCTATTTCAAATACGTTGGCTTTTAAATGTGCTCAAATAGGAGTGTGAGATTTTCTCAACCATTCTTGATTAAGGCCTTCAATTGAGTGACTTTGAAATTCAAGGTCGCCAGGCTGAATCTGGGGTGTCCATTCAAAAAAACTTGTGATTTCCCCTTTTTACCCATATTGTGTAACACACACTTGATTTATTGCTTTAATTGATCATAAACCAACCTGCATGAATATTTGAGGAAACATGGAAGATCAGAAACCTGCATCTTAGAGTAATCCACTTGATGCTTCAGGTTTTGAATTTATAGATCTCTCTATTAAGCTCATCCTACACAACAATTACTCGACTTTGGGATAACTTTGCTATCTAGCATAAGTGGATGCTACTGTTCTTTGGGAAGTATCTTATGTCGTAGACAATGTTTGCTCTCTAGTTTCAAGAATAATAGTTTGACCCACCTTCTGCTTGGTTCTTTTATGAATCTGCTTGTTTACAACCTTCTTATTGGGGTCAAACGTGAAGTTCTCTACACCAAGATTTATGACATATGCTTCTGCATGTTCTTGAGAAATCTAAGAAAAAATCAGCTAATAAAGAGAAACCATCAGTGCTCTTTACTTGTTGAAGTCTCCCCTGAACCTTGAATAGATAAATCCATTTAAATATCAGACATTGTGCTTAAACTGTCCATAGAAGTGGTCTCTTGTGTTTTATATAGTTGATCTTTAGGTAAGGGTTGGACTTGAAGGGGAACGATGGAGTCATCCATTTTGTGACTTGGGTTCATGTTTTCTATTGATATTGAGGTATTGAATAGAATTAACAGGATTCCCTTTTGTGGCAACAACTGTAGAAGTTAGATTACATGTACCGAAAGTTCCTGTTGGATTGAATGTACTTCCTGTGCCATGAGCTGATTTTTTCGTTAGATCCTAGAATATTTCTTTTGAAAGAACTGCGAATCTCCTTTTCTATAGGATAATCAACACCTTTAACCAACTAATAAGTTGATTATGTACCCTGCTGCTAGGTTTCTAGGTTGTTTATTTTCTATAGAACTATTTCTGCGAAGGATTTCTTGAAAAGAGGGCAGGTGCCCCATGTTTCCTTTTTTGAGCCTATAGACACAAGGTCCCCCATGTTTTTCTGATAAGGGGGAAGGTGATTGATAAAACAATCATCAACAGACAGGGTAGAAGTACAAATTGCTGACTTTTGGCCCACAACACCTCCCTGGGGGGAGCAAACTAAGAGATTGTCCAGGGTGGGATGTCAATATCACAGGATAAAAATACTAAATACATAGTTAAATTTGTCAATATGAACATAATTATATTTAAATAATTAGCACAATGTGGCATAAATGACAACGGTAGAATCATTTATTGCAGTTTGTTTGCATTTAAAGATTTAAGGAAAGCTTATATGCTGATCCTAAATGTAGGGTAGTCATTGGAATAAGGGAGATCATTTGATAAAGCCAAAGTGTTTCAAGTTTGTACATTACAACATGATAAACAAGTTGTAGCTGAAGATGTTTTTGAACTTCTAAACACCATTAATGCTTCTTTATGTAAGCTTAAAATATTGTGGATGCTTGTAGCAAGAAAAATTATTTCGTCAAGACGCATATGGGGTTGCTTAGCTGTTGGAGTAATGGATATCATCTGGTAAAGCCACAATGGTTCAGGTTTGTACATGATGGAAATAGAGAAAATACGATTTAGTAAGGTAAATTTTGGCTTCACAAATTGGGTATCCTATATGTGCATATCTTCCATTCTACAATCATGGATCTCTTTTCCCCGTTGCACATCTGCAATTAGGCACATGACAATAAAACACTAACAATGGTCACCGTGTTGGGTTTTATATCCTCCTCTTGCATTTAACAAAAGAGCTTCAATGGGACTCTAAGACTTGTTGCAAATGTTGATAGTGAGGATCCAAGTATCTAATTAATGGTATAAAATGAATATGAATTGGAGAGGAGCCATGACTTACCTCGGTGGCCATAAAAATTGCAGTATAGATCCCCAAAACCTCTATTGCGCAGCGTCTCCCCCTTGTCGGATGCCGAATCAATGTGGCTTGATTTGATATGCACAAGTCAGATGTGAAGTATACATTTGATAACTACCCTAGTTTGATTGCTTGAATGGATGTTTCTGTTGCATATTTTTAGAAGGCGGGTTCAAAACCCTATTTATCCTTCATGCGTGATACAACAGGGTACATCTGAGGCATTGGAAGGTGACCTAGCATGAACCATTTCTTCATATCTATCGATGATTCAGTCTTGGGCTTATTCTTAAAACCTCCCTCAGTATATATTTCCATGTCATATGCGCGAGATATCTTTTTCTCAATCAATGACGGGTCCTCAATAGAAAAGAAAACAACATCAATTTGAATAGCAGTAGTGGGAGATTCGATAGGCGGCGAAAGCACTCTGCTGGGTCGACACTGACACTGAGAGACATAAGATCTCTTCTCTCATCATCTGTTGTGGGAACATGGAATGATAAGTTTGAATGGGTGCACCTCACCTCGCTAAAGGATCAACCTCCCTTACCTAGCCAAAACACTTTTTTCGAACGCGGGATCAAAACCCTTTCGAAGGGGAATCAAAACGTTCTTGATGCCAAAACTTTTTTTTCAATGTCTTCATGCACTACTAAAATTTGTGGTGCCAAAACGTTTACCTTAGAATTAGAATTGAAAGTAATTAGTTGTATTATATTTTTTTCAATTTTGATCATATGATTTATATATATTTATTTTCAATTTTGACTATTTGATTTATATATATAATTCATATTAATATTTACTAATGAAAATATAAAATGAACTAACTATCTTATTATGTTTTTAGAATTTAATATTAATATAAATTAATTATATTATATAGGTTATATTATAACTACAACTATATGACATATTAATACTTATGTTAATATATATTAACACAAGAGTTATGAGGTAGAGTTTTTGCTAAAATGTTGCTTTGAAATTTGGAAACTTGTACATTTTTTAAAAGTTCTTTCTAAATTTGGAAACTTGAAACAATGAAGAAATTATGGAATCACTCTTTGAACACCTTTTATTAATTATTTATAAGAAATAAATAATACCTTTTCCTTTATGGAAACTCGAAGAGATTGCTAACTTTTTCCCATGTGATGTTTGTCAGGTTTCTTTGGAGATTGGAGATTCCATGAACAAAACAACTAAAAGTAGCACTTGGGAGACTACAACTTACAAAGCACCTAAATGATTGGCAATAAAAATAACTAAGTCTTTCCCTGCATCGATAAACACAAATAGGCATGTCTCAAGGAGCAAAAGTTAAAATTTGAGTTCTTTAGATAGACCCATCACCTCTGTGGGATGTTTGGACAGAACCATGACCTCCGTGTGCTGTTTGGAAAGAACTGTGACCTTTGTGAGTTGTTTGGACTAAGCCGTGACCTTTTTACAGATAATTTTTGGGCTACTAAGCTGGGTTGTGACTTTTGTCGAGTCTGCTAGATTGAACCACGACTAATTCTTGGGCTCCCTTGACTGGATATGTGGTCTTTTGACTATTTTGAGGTCAATACTTATAAAAGTAGTCCTTCAAATACTACTTGGTTTATTTGATAATACTTCCTTCCATATAGGTGTAAGGAACTATGGAAGAGTTGTTAGGGATATGAGACTGGTTCTGGGTCAGCACCCCATTTTATAACTGAGTCTGAGTCAATTGGTTAAAATATTATTCTTTGTGCTTCCACTAGTTCAATTAATGGATCAACTCTATGACTTCAGGGATGATTTTAAGAACCCCCCCTAGATTTATATGTATAAAAAATGGCGAATCTCTCCGATATATAGGAAATTTTGAAGGCGATTTTTTCAATAATATAATATGTATATATAAAAATTTTGGTGAATATTTCTTTTTATTATATAATGTTGTAAAATCCTGGAGAATATTTCATTTTATTATATAACGTTGTATAATATTGGTGATTCTTTCACTAATTTACGACATATTGTAAAATCTTGGCGAATATTTCACTTCATTATAAAAAAATTGTAAAAACTGGCGAATCTTTCATTGATTTATAAAATATTGTAAAAATAGAGGAACAACAACATTAGTCAAATAACATGAATCACATCATCAACAATAGAACATGTTGACTCACGAATCACAACTAGAAGGTGTCAATGAAACACAACTGTACTGACTAGATTCAGGGTAAGTGGGGACTCCACTTGTTATCTTGTCCCTTAATGGTCCAGTGTACATGTGGGGACCTGAACTTGACAAACCGATAAACTTATAGAATCAGACATTATGCTCCACAATTTGACTTTTTTGAACCTATACTTACTTGAAGTGTCCATACAAAGATCGACCCACTTGCTGAACATGTTAACCTATACTGAAAATGTCACTGTTTACTCTATTCTAAATTCACTGTTTATTTTCTCCTCAATGACTTCAAGAAAGACCAGAGCTAAGATGTATATTCTTGGATGGATCCATAATTAAGGATAAGACTTGTTTTTATAACTTGAAAGGACTTATAAGGGGTCTTTATTCAAACCCAACTTTTAGGATGGTTACCAATAAAATAAAAATAGGCTGACTTAGTATATGGTACCAAAGGTCAAAATGCTCACATAAATTCATACCCGGACAGATCTCTAAAATCCTACACAAGTAAGATTTATATTGTTCAATTCTACATATATTGAATGAGATTGCAAGAGAAATGAATTGTAAAATACATACCTTGGTATTTGTGAAAGAACCTACATGCTTGCAGATACTCTTCAAGTAAAAAGGAAGATGAGTTGTATTCCAATCATTGGCCATGAAGACAACATCCTCCCCTGTACAATTATAAAAGTTTTGATAGAATCATGAAACTTTCGTACATAAAATATCCACGGAATTACCTAATAAGAAGATAAATTGTTTTTCATAGACGACATATGAGAGAACCTAACATAAGTTACACTAAAATATTCACTGCTTGAGAGATTAAGAACCCTTGGAGCTTCATTAGAATCCTACAAAATTAACATCCAAATAAATTTTAATATTTTTTATTCCCTGTCCTCAATAAAGGCAATTATAAGTTATAAACATGGGATGATAGTAGCAGTGTTCCTAAAAAGATGGAAATTGATACAATAAGAATGTTAAAACATGATGTAGGTAAAAAATACTTGGAAAAAGAAAGAAAGAAAACAACCATTGTTGCATTAATTGGTCCAAAACATTCAAGCTATAAATCATGAAAGGTAACTGATGCAAACTACTAGCTTACAAGATTTTTTAGGAGAGTATTGCTACATAACAAAATTTAGAATGAAAGTCACCATTTTGAATGGTGTGCCCCGAAATTAGCCATGAAAAGAAGAAGCTCGGGTCCATGGAAATGATGCATTCTAAAATATCATCTAGTTTTTTGTTTGCTATCCACAGTGTTTTACCATTTCTTGACCATTTTTTTTCCTTTCTTGGCCTCATAAAAGTTCCTTTACAAGTTTTTTGTTGAAAATACGAAGATCGCATGAATATATCAAACAAAATTGTTGCCATCCTTTCATAGATTTCAATTCCATTTACATTTATTACAACTTGTCTTGATTGGTCCTACTCCGCCTATTGGCATTTGCTTCCATTGTATCATTGTCCTTATCCATAGTTGGTTACAATATAGTACTAAATTCCGCACTTGAAAAAGGAAATTAACTCAGAGATTCTTACCATTGGGTATCCCATCTCCTTTTAGGAATTCTTCAACAGTTTAAATACACACTTTAATTTATCCTAAAGACTCTACATTGGTGTCAAGAAACAATGATCTGAATGATACACAAAACTATTAAATTATAAAAAAATGATCCTCTGTTTGCGTCTTGGGAAAGGAACAATCCTCATATGCTATGATAATAGGTTAATAATGTTTTCATACTTTGCTTAAGGAGTATTCATGTCTTATTAAAAATTTCAAATCTATCGTTGAACTTGCTTTGTTCACTTGCAAGCACTAGTTTATAGTCATTTTGATCCAAACTCATTTTTCTTAAAGGAAAATATAGAGTTGGTATTTAGGCCCTCTTGGCAGTGTGTTTATGACAATGATATTTCTTATGGGTTAAATATTTGTAAATGGCATTATATTAAGAATAAACTTAAACCTATTATAATGCCATATTTGTCCTTATTGGAATAGTATGCTTGCATGGTCTAAAGCGTGAATTACTAAGGTCAACCTATCACCTATAATTTTGGTCTTAAATGATACATGAAAACATGTATTTTAACAAGATTTCATAAGAGGTCATTTCAAATCCATACTGTTGTTATACTAGGGACAAATCCTTCCTTACTATTTCCCATGCTCAATTATCAATCCTCTGTTGCCCATACTATGTTTAGCATCCATTAAAAGAGGGCAGATCCATGATATACTTTGTATAATTTGAAGGTCTCTTATTCCTTATTCCATCTTGATTAAGGTACCAACACTTTAAAATTATTTCTCAATTGTTGATAAAAAAAGGCAAATGAGTCTAATACTAAAACAACAATTTGAAACTTGCACTTGAAATCTCTTACCTTTGAAGTAGCCCTTATTATTACCTTGTCTTGTATAATAAATTTGGATTGAGGAAGTGTTATTTTGAGAGGAACAATCCCCATACACTAAGATAATAAGTCAATATTGTTGTCATACTTTACTTAAGGAGTTTTCATGTCTTGTTACAAATTTCAAATCTATTGTTGAACTTGTTCTCTTCACTTGCAAGCACTGGTTTACAATCATTTTGATCCAAACTCAATTTTCTTAAATAAAAAGACAGAGTTGGTATTTAGGCCCTATTGGAAGTGTGTTTATTACAATGATATCATTGCTGGGTTAAAACTTTGCAAATGCAATTATATTAAGCATCAACTTGAATCGGTTATAATGCCATATTTCTCCTCATTGGAATCGTATGCTTGCATGGTCTAAAGACATACTAATTTGTTGATCGCTATCTCAAAAGTAAGACAATAATGAAAGATGCAGGAAAAAACCTAAGAGGGATACATAGGAAGAAAGAAAAGGAACCTTTGCCACATCCCTATAACCGTAGGAAATGGTTGGAGAACTTCAATAGGCCTCTAGCTTGAAAAAGCGGAAGTAGAAGACAAAGATAGAGGGAGAACATGTCTACAATATACTATTAGAGTTCATCGATCAATGAAGGAAGCATGTGGAGAAGAATGACCACACTATGGAAAAATTTGAAGAGAAATTCCTCAACCTTCTCAAGTGAATATAGGAAGACATATTCTAGAATATAGAAGGTGTAGTGATTGTAGAAGAGATTCTACAATCAAGGGAACTAAAGCTCCTTATTCAATTTACAAGGAGAAGTATTCACAATATTTGGTCCGAAAGTGCAAATATGACTAAGTACTTTTCCTTATCCTCTTTTTTTCTAGGGCTCTGTTGAGGCCAGGAAAATTGCAGGTAACAATAGTTAGGGATTCTCCCCAGTAACGTTCCCAACTAGCCCGTTACTGTTTGGTATGGGGAATCCGTCCAGTTTATGGTCTGGCTACCGTAGGTCAAGTAACAAAAATAAAGGGTTTTACCGGTTCCGGCCCGGTCCACCGTGTATGTTTTTAGTTTTTTTATTTAAGTATGAGATGCAAGTGCCTATCTAAAAATGTAGATCGATAGAGAATACGAGGAGTGGTCACAATGTGATGCACAGGTTCTTACCTCTCGTCTTAACTCTCTCGTATCTAAACCACACACAGGAAGAAAAAAAATTAAAACTAACTATCTAACCTATCCCTAGGGAGCAAGATTATTATTCATCAATGAGTAATGTATTTTGTGCATGCATTAAGAAAAATCACAGATAGCTGTTACTTATTTCAAAACAAATGAACATTTATAGATATATGAACAACCATATAGCTAATTGTTTATGAACAACATTCATTACTCATAGTGGAAATTTCATAGAATAAACTAGAGCACATTCATAACAAGAACATAGGTTCAAAGAGTTTGAATGATCTCACAGTTAACGGATAACAACTGAAAACGAAATAGTTCACATTCAACAAATCCAAAGTAGAGCATTTGAAACCTTCCATAAAGCTTTCTCCAACAGGAAACTTGTAATTTCTTTATGCAAAAGGAAATAGTTCTGTTGAGGCCTGGAAAATCACAGGCAACGACAGCAAGGGATTCTCCCCAGTCAACATTCCCAACTAGCCCGGGACTGTTTGGTATAGGGAATCCGTTCGGTTTGTGGTCCGGCTACCGTAGGTCAAGTAACAAAAACAAAAGGTTTTACCGGTTACGGCTCGGTCCACCGTGTATATTTTTGTATTTTTGACTTGAAGTATGATATGCACGTGCCTAATTAACAATGCAGGGTGATAAATATGCAAAGAGTAGTCACAATGTGATGTGCAGGTTCTTCCCTCTCGTCTTAGCACTCACAAGCATCCAAATCATACAAGAAAATAAATACTAACTAAACTATCTCTAGAGAGCTGGGTATTAATTCATGAGTAATGCACCCCTGTTCATGTGTTATGGCAAATCACAGATAGTTGTTCTTATAACCAAACATATAAACATGAATAAAAGTATATATGATAAGATAGCTCATCAATAGTTAAAACTACCATTACTCATAGTGGAAAAAAGACATCATAAGGGTACTGAAAAACATTCAGAAAAGAACATAGTTTCAAGAAATTAGAACGCTCTTATAGCTAATGAGACACAACTGAAAACAAAATAGTTCACATTCAACATTGCTCATTTAATCACATTGACATAGTCCACTGAGAAATTCCTCCAACAGGTAAAATTTGGAGTCTCTGGTTGTAAAATGAAATAGTTCCTCTTACAAGCATCAAGTAACAAGTTTTTCCAGGGAAAAAAGCCCCCATAAGTTCTAACTTTCACATATTTAAGATAAAACAGTTGACCCCTGGGTTGCCCACAAGTGTGCGGCCTTTCAGTTCCCCAAACGCTTCATATCCCTCTATATTTTCTGTCATGAACCAGTTGGTAACTGATCGGTTTTTAGGTCTACGCCTTTGTAGCTACTACTTTTGTCTTCTACTCCACTTGTCCTCCTTGCGATCCTACTGGTTTCGGCTCTACCTTCACCAAACCGCCCATCTCCCTTTGCGCCGCCGTAGTTTGACCAATCTCCGGAGACCACCTGCAATCAAACGACGTACATCATTCATCGGGATTGCATTCAAATCATATCAACTAAAATGGCTAAGTATTAAGAGAGGCCATGTACAACGTTATTGCCACAAGGCTTAACAAACGCCGGCACCACTACTTCGTCTACCTATGGGTTCGAAGGAAAACACCCACGAAAGGAAACGAGAACTCATCGGACACTCAGAGCGCTGGGATTGAAAGCTAAAAGCCCTACCCCAGCCGCAACGACAGAAGAGAAAGAGGTTACGGACATGCGACCGGAGGGTGGGAAAAAAAATCCCAATCGATAATCGGAAGGACATTGACATCGGAAGCCAAAAGCTTAGCACAGTCGCAACGACGGAAGAGAAAATACTATGGACCCGTGACCAAAGGCAGACTCGCATCGGCAGTCGGAGCAATTTACCCTTCGGGTGCTTAACTTCTTTGGGAGCCGCAACGATGGAAGACGAAAGGACAACGGCCTTCGATCAAACATAAATTTGACACCCGATCTATATAAAAAATATTAAGTGTTTCGGACAACTCTTAAAATTTAACAATGGTCACGAGCCTGTTTCACCTTCAAAACAACGGTTTCTTCAAGGAGCAAAAATCTGATTCATCCACGACTAGCAAACCAAGCTCACATCTACGACCCACCAAAATCTCAAACAAAGACAACTTTTGAAACAGGCCGAGAGTCAATTTTTAGAAATCGCCCAAAACTAGAGCATGACCAAGGATTCATAGATCCAAACGATTAAAAAAAACTCTAAATCATGAGGAGGGGACCAAAATTTAAGAAATTTGGGGAAAACAGTTGCGGCCACAACAATTGGCGACTACCTGGTGAACCTAGACCTCTGGACAATTTCTTCCTCGAGTAACAGACTGTTTGATAATAAAACCACCATGTTGAATTCTTCTAGATATATGGATTTCCCAAAGGCAATATATGTACTTTCAAACATTAAGGGTAGTCCAATTTAGGAAAATGGAAACCAAGATTTCAAAGTCAAGATAACTCTTTCGAGGCCAGGAGTATGAGTTTCATTTTTACCTCTGTCTTTGGGTAGCCTCCAGCTTGGACACCACAGGATTGTAACATCTGGTAAACAAAAATATTCATTTGTTCCTCATTCCCATGCCATTTTGCACTTTTTGTGCTTTTGGAATTTTGTCCTTTGAATCTTCCTCATGCCTTTCTTTCTGAATTTTTATTCAGGCTCCTCTATCCATAGTGTCATTTTGTGTGAGAGATGTATTTAATTTTTGGCTCACAGACGGAGAGGAACTTTTGGCAATTTTATACTCATATGATTTAGTAGTTGTTTTGATATACATTGCTTTCTTAGGAGTTTCGACTCTTTTAAGCCTTTTGGATTTCAATTCTTGGCATGGGATCATTTATATATAATATACTGTTTACCCTGCTTCCTTTCCATGGGTCTTTTGCTGTCACCCCCTAGGACATTTTTTAAGTGTGAGAGGGATGGAGCCTCGAAATAGTATTCCAGACCCTTTAATCTTGAGTTACTTTACAGGGATTAAGCAGGACTTCAATGCATTCATAGCCATTTAGGAAAACTGCTAAACTAGAAGAAATTCCATCAGACAAAACCATAATACACAGTCTTATAATCAAGGATTTTAGTCAGTCCATAATTCTAATGCTCTCCATGAAGCCAAAGCTTGCTTCTTTTTATTAAAGTCAAACAGAAAATTTAAACTAAAACAAAATTAAAATTCATGACTCAAAGACTCAAAAAGACGACCAAACCAGATTATTTATATACAAGACATCATAACTCAAATAGAACTCAGGAAAAATAAGGCTTGAGAACCAAACCATTCACTGGTAAGTTCTCTTCCCACCCCTGGAGATCTTGCAATTGATAAGTAGAAGGGCCAAGCTTTGCTGCAATATGAAAAGGGCCTACCCACAACTACTGGAATTTAGTATGCTTTCCTTTCTCATCATGGGGGTGATCCCATTTGAGAACCAAATCTCCTACCTCAAAATCTTTTGCTCCTACCTTATGTTTGTCGAACCATATCTTTACCACCTCTTGCTATTGCTTAAAGCGCTCTCTGGCTTTAGATCGAGCTTCTTCCGCTTTCAGGAGATTATAGATCCTTATTTGCAAAACTTCATGGTCCGATCCTCTAGACTCTTGGGCTATCATGGAAGAAGGTAGCATGATATTGGGAGGGAGAATGGCTTCTTTACCGTAAACAAGGGTATATGGGGACACTCCTATCGAGGACTTAGGGGTGACTCTATCGACCCAAAGGGAATTTAGTAGCACTGAGTTCCAACTCCTCTGGTTCTCTATTACAGTCTTTTTTAAAATTCTAATCAGATTTTTGTTAGAGGATTCAGCCAGGCTATTTCCTTGTGGATAGTAATTAGCAGAATAATGCAATTTTATTCCTTTATCGTGAGCAAAAGCAGTTAATTTAATTGATGAAAAGTATTTAGCGTTATCAAAGACTAACGAAACTGGAAATCCTAACCTGGTCATGATATGATCTTGTAGGAAACTGATGACCGCGTCTTCATTTATCTTGTACAGCGGGACAGCTTTGACCCCGCGAGTGAAATAATCGGTTGCGATCAGAATGTACTTGTGTTGTAGGGAGGAATTCGGTTTTATTTCTCCAATAATATCCAACCCCCATTGCTCGAACGGCTCCATGATCGTCACAGGCTTTAGGGGTGCCACTGCTTTAGGTTGTCTCCCACTACACCTTTGGAAAATATCGCACTTCCTGACATGTGCGTGTGCATCTTTGAAGAGCGTAGGCCAATAGTAACCGGCTCTAAGGATTTTGTGGGCTGTAGTATCTCCTGAATAATGTCCCCAAGCAGGCCCGTCATGCAAATCTGTCATTACTTTCTTCGCATCTTCTTTCTCTAAGCATCTAAGAAGAACTCCGTCATAATTTTTTCTGAATAATACTCCAACAATTTGATAGGCAGCTGATTTAACACGCAATGCTCTTCTTTGCTTAGAATTCCAATTTTCTAGCAACAGTCCTTCCTGCAGGTAATGCACGAGGTCCCTATACCAAGAATCGGGAGCTGTGAACAAAGGGCATACATCCATCAAATGTAGTTCGGCCTCGTCTTCCCAGGCGTGTTGGTTATTGTTCCCATTTTCCGTCATCAGTTTGCACAGTCCCTACCCTTTAACTATAGAAGCTGGCTTAAATTCAAGGTCCTACTCTTGAAGAGCTGTTACCCAATTTCCCCTCCTTTCTCCTAACTCCTTCTGTACAAAAAGGGACCTTACAGCTGGGTATGGTACGATCACCTTGGTTCGATTTTTTAATATATAAGGCCTAAATTGTTTCACTGCTTTGAATACTATGTAAGCTTGTTTATCAATGGCTGGGTAATTTAATTCAGCCCCTTGCAGACCAGTTCTCATGAAAGATATTGGGAATTCATCCCCCCCATCTTCCTTTTGGGTAAGCACAGCTGCCAATGAATCATCGGATGCAAAGGTATACAGAATAAAGTCTTTGTCGAAATCTGGGCTTTTCAGGGAGGGTGCGTGTGCAACAACAGTCTTGATTTTGCTGAAGGCATTCTTTTCAATCTCAGTCCATTTGAATTGTGCATTTTGCTTCACCATTTGCTGCAGAGGCTTGACAATATGAGCGAAATCAGGCACAAATCTTCACACGAAATTAATTGTTCCCATAAATGATTGCATCCCTTTTTTATTATGGGGCAAGGGAATCTGTTCAATGGCCTTGATCCTTTCCGGATCAATAGAAATTCCCTTCTTTGAAACTATGTGACCAAGTAACTTACCCTCCGTGACAGCAAACACACATTTTTTGGGATTGAGTGAGATGCCATATTTCCGACAGCATTCAAAAATATGCCTTAGATGGAACGCGTGTTCTCCTCTCATTTTTGAGAATATTGTAATATCATCAAGGTATATCACCACACTATGTCCAATCAAAGCTCGGAAAGCTATGTCCATAGCCATCTGGAATGTGGCTCCAGCATTTATAAGCTCGAAGGGCATTCTTCTGTACGCGAAAGTTCCCCATTTGGTCCTGAATGTTGTCTTCAACCTGTCTTGTTCAGCTACTAACACTTGATTGTAGCCCGAGAATCCGTCTAGTAATGAAAATAGTTTAGACCCTGATACCATTTGTAGCAGTTGCTCCATGGGTGGGACAGGATAGTTATGTTTGTCTGAAGCACGGTTTAAATTTCTGAAATCCACACATAGCCTGATCTCTCCAGATTTTTTCCTTACCGGTACCAGATTCGAGACCCATATGGAGTGTATGACCTTAAAAATAATTCAGGCATCCAATAATTTCTTAACTTCACTATGAATCAGCAGTTCCAATTTTGGATGCATTTTTCTTAAAGGCTGCTGATACGGTTTGACGCCAGCTCTAATGGGAATAACATGCTTGATGATGCTGGTGTCATATGTTTTCAAATCTTCGTATGTCTAGGCGAAAACATCTTTATATTTTTTGAACAGATTGACGAACTTATCTCTTTCTGCTGGTGAACAAAATTTGCCAAGATTCACGTATTTGGGATTCGTCTCAGTCCCTAAATTTATCAGTTCGAATTGTAGAGTTGAGCTGTGAGTCTTCACGTTTGTTGGTCTTCTGAACTTTTCATTGAGATCAAACATTCTTTCTAAGGTTCTGACTCCTCTTGGGATGAAATTATCATATTTCATCTCGGCCTGATGTTCTTCATCGTCTATAATCGCCCCTTTAAATACCTTGTCATTTGTTAAGCATTCTATTATCTGTTGATCATCGTCGAACACTCGCAGGTTGGTGATCATATCAGGGACCGAGGGCCTGAAAAGCAATTCAACGGAGCATCGATTATTAGTAGGCACAAGTCTAGCAGCGGATGTGGCCAACAAGTCAGCTGCTGCATTTTTAAGTCTGGGAATTGAAACAATATTAAATGCGTTAAAACATTTGAGCAGATCCCAAACCTCATTTTGATAAGATTTTAGGTGAGGGGACACATAATGTATTTGGTTTCGGATCTGTTTAACAATTATTTCATAATCTCCAAAAACTTTGAGATTACTTACCTTTAATTCGATTGCTTTCCTCAAACCTTGCACCAATGCTTCATACTCAGCCGTATTATTTGTACATTCAAACTCTAATCTACAGGAAAGGAAATGTTTATTATTCTTGGGGTCGATCAGGACACAGTCAGCCCCTGACCCTTCTAATGTCTTAGAGCCATCAAAAAACAAAGTCCAAAAATCGCTAACTACTACATGAGAATCTATTCCTACCGCTAAGTTTACTATGTTACAGTTGATTTCATCAGCCTGTGAAAATCGAAGGAGATCAGGCTGGGTGTCTAATGTGTTGCTGGATTCTACTGCTTGGTAATTTCCCGGTTCCAACTCAATAAAATAATTTCCCAACACAGAATCCACTGGTTCATTCTTCTCCTCGAGTTGATTAACATTGTATTTCATGTGAGGCTCCCTCAAAATCTTAATTTGATTCAGACTTCCTTTATACGGCAACCACAGATGTGACCAATCAGAAGCAAAATATCCATTTAGTTTGGCCGACCAATCTCTGCTCAGGACAAGACCATACGCGTCTGGTATATCAACCACCACAATATTAATGACTTGCAAACTTTATCACTTGATGCCAAGCAGACTAGGACATCCTCCATCTCACCAATTACCTTTACATCCGTCCTGTCCAACTGAACAACCCTCCACGTGGATGGCTTAGGCTGCCCATTTATCTTTTTACAGACTGATATTGGCATGACATTAACGGACGCCCCTAAGTCTACCAGACAATTATGTACGTTGTGATTGAAAATTTCAAAAGTGAGGAGGAAAGGTGGTTGTTTTCTCTTAGACTTACCTCCAATGCTGGTTTCTCCGATTTCTTCTTCTTCCTGAGGTTGATTGACAGTGGGAAGCTTCTCGTCCAATGCTTCAAGTGCTTTCAATAGTCTTTCTTTTTGCTGTGGCACTTTACACATTTCAAATAGTGAAACGTTTGCCCTCGCCTTCTTAATATCTTCCACGATGTCATAATCCATCTGCAATTTAGTAGAATGTGGCTTATCAACATTCATTTTCTCTTCAGTGAGCTTGGGGAATGTATCAGTCTGCCTAGGATCCTGGCTGGTAATGGTGAATTCAGGAATTTTATCAGCTGCGGAATTATTTTGAAACTTCTTAACATTTTTCTGCAGCCTTTTGATTTTTGGGAGTATGAGACTGTCTTCTTTAACTGCCCCTTGGCTCCTTGTTGTAACGTTGGTTTCCATGACGTCCTTCCTCTGATTCTTTTCCTCTTCAGCATCAAATAACGAAACTTAATTCCACAGAACCATGGTTTCCTCTTCTTGTTCCTTCGTTGAAGTGGTACTCTCTTTCTTTCTTCATCTCCATCTTCTGTTAATTTAGAGTCCAACAGCTGATTCATAACCAATGTCATTGATTTTAACCATTGAGGACAATTTTTTTCAGAGTGTGGTTGCTGATGGAAAGTGCAGAAATTGTCCATGCCTACCTATGTTAAATTCATAGATGCAGAATTGTGTGGAGGAGGTTGTGACTGATTGTTATCCTCTCTTTTCTTGTAATAGGGTTTGAAGAACTTTTGAGTTTCCTTCTCTTTCTCCAAGTCTATGATCTTGTTAGAAAGCTTCTGCATCATCTTTGCCATATTTTCAAAATCTGGTGATTTCTCTTCCTTAGGCTTAGTAAACAATAAGGCTTTCCTTCCCACACCTTTCTCTCCTGACCATTCGGGATAATCTTCGACACTTTCTCTTTCAGCCTCCACTATTTCCGCCTCTTCATAGGTTTCCGCCAAAGTAGGCTTGGCTCTTATTTTGGAAAACATGGCCAACTCAGGGCCTAAAGCTGAGGTATAATATTCAATCAGGACCTTGTCCCAAGGTTTGTCAGCTTCAGAAAAATTCTTGAGGTATGCTGCAAATCTTTGAGTAAAGCTGTGCACCTTCTCCTTTCTCTCTTTCTTCAGGGCGCATAGTCCTTTCATAAGGGCTGCATGAGTCTTTTGAGTCGCATACTTGCTCCTGAAAATTCTCTCAAAGGTATCCAAATCAGGGATAGAGTTTGCAGGCAACCCGAGATACCATGATGCTGCAGCTCCTTTAAGGGTGTGCGAAAAAAGTTTGCAAACTACATCCTCATGCTCCCCCACCCTTAACCCTTCTATGGCCAAGTAAAAACTTTGCAGGTGGTCGTCTACTAGGATTTTATCACTTGGATCGAATTTAGGAAACATCTTGTCAAAGGATTGAGGTAGATCATGTAATGGAGGTGTTAGGTTCAAAGGTGATCTGGCTCTCCAGGCAGGTGGTGGATTTGGTGGTGGATTGGCGTTAACACCTGCCATGAGTCTGGGTGGAGAGTGAGGAGGTGAGCAAACAAGAGTGTGAGCAGGAGAACTGTGAGGAGTATTTGGGCCTTCTTGATTCAAAGGCAGTACAACTTCCTGTAAGGCTGTTTCCACAAGTTCTTCCCACTCCCCAACCAGCACTGAGTCTTCCAATATAGGACAATATTTTCTTTTATATTATCTTCTGGGCAATTCAGGGATGATCGACAATCCTCCAATATTCTTCACATATGCCCTGGTGTGTCTTCTCAGGTTATTAACAACCTCGTTGTCAACAGAAAAAAAATGTTCTTTACTCCTTTCTTCTAGAATCGGATTATGAAGCCCACTGCTTTCAGAACTGTTACCGGTGGAATAATCTCAAGAAAAAGGGTTTCCTCGGCTAGCCATGCACTGGCGGTCCTCCTTCTAGAGCCAGAAACTGTTGAGGCTTGGAAAATCGCAGGCAACAACAGCAAGGGATTCTCCCCAGTCAATTTTCCCAACTAGCCCGTGACTGTTTGGTATAGGGAATCCGTCCGGTTTGCAGTCCGACTACCGTAGGTCAAGTAACAAAATACAAAAGGTTTTACCGGTTATGGCCCGGTCCACCATGTATATTTTTGTATTTTTGACTTGAAGTATGATATGCACGTGCCTAATTAACAATGCAGGGTGTTAAAGATGCAAAGAGTAGTCACAATGTGATGCGCAGGTTCTTACCTCTCGTCTTAGCACTCACAAGCATTCAAATCATACAAGAAAATAAATACTAACTAAACTATCTCTAGAGAGCTAGGTATTAATTCATGAGTAATGCACCCCTGTTCATGTGTTATGGCAAATCACAGATAGCTGTTCTTATAACCAAAAATATAAACATGAATAAAAGTATATATGATAAGATAGCTCATCAACAGTTAAAACTACCATTACTCATAGTGGAAAAAAGACATCATAAGGGTACTGAAAAACATTCAGACAAGAACATAGGTTCAAGAAATTAGAACTCTCTTACATCTAATGAGACACAGCTGAAAACAAAATAGTTCACATTCAACATTGCTCATTTAATCACATTGACATAGTCCACTGAGCACTTCCTCCAACAGGTAAAATTTGCAGTTTCTGGTTGTAAAATGAAATAGTTCCTCTTACAAGCATCAAGTAACAAGTTTTTCCAGGGAAAAAAGCCCCCATAAGTTCTAACTTTCACATATTTAAGATAAAACAGTTGACCCCTGGGCTTCCCACAAGCGTGTGACCTTTCAGTTCCCCAAACGCTACATATCCCTCTATCTTTTCTGTCATGAACCAGTTGGTAACTGATTGGTTTTTAGGTCTGCGCCTTTGTAGCTACTGCTTTTGTCTTCTCCTCCACTTGTCCTCCTTGCGATCCTGCTGGTTTCGGCTCTACCTTCACCAAACCACCCATCTCCCTTTGCGCTGTCGTAGTTTGACCAATCTCCGGAGACCACCTGCAATCAAACGACGTACATCATTCATCGGGCTTGCATTCAAATCATATCAACTAAAACGACTAAGTATTAAGAGAGGCCATGTACAACGTTATTGCCACAAGGCTTAACAAACATCGGCACCACTACTTCATCTACCTATGGGTTCGAAGGAAAACACCCACGACAGGAAACAAGAACTCATCGGACGCTCAGAGCGCTGGCATCAGAAGCTAAAAGCCCTGCCCCAGCCGCAACGATGGAAGAGAAAGAGGTTACGTACATGCGACAGGAGGGCGGGAAAAAAAATCCCAATCAGGAATCGGAAGGACATTGACATCGGAAGCTGAAAGCTTTGTACAGCCGCAACGGCGGAAGAGAAAATACTACGGACCCGCGATTAAAGGCAGACTCACATCGACGGTCGTAGCAATTTACACTTCGGGTGCTTAACTGCTTTGGGAGCCACAACGGCGGAACACGAAAGGACAACGGGCTCTGATCAAACATAAATTTGATGCCCGATCTATATAAAATATATTAAGTGTTTCGGACAACTCTTAAAATTTAACAATGGTCACGAGCCTGTTTCACCTTCGAAACAGTGGTTTCTTCAAGGAGTGAAAATCTGATTCATCCATGACTAGCAAACCAAGCTCACATCTACGACCCACCAAAATCTCAAACAAAGATAACTTTTGAAACAGGCCGAGAGTCAATTTTAAGAAATCACCCAAAACTAGAGCATGACCAAGGATTCACGGATCCAAACGATTAAAAACAATTCTAAATCATGAGGAGGGGACCAAAATTTAAGAAATTTGGGGAAAACAGTTGCGGCCGCAACAAGTTCTGCTTACATCATACTCTCACAAATATATCTGGGAAAAAGTCCTTTTCTTCTATCTAACTCTCCTATATTTATACTACAAGCAAAACTCTTGGGTTGCCCCTCGGTGACCTTTGGGCTCCCTCGCGACTGTTCAATCCCACAATTTTGTCTTTTTGTGAGTGCTCATGATTTATACAATATGTTACATTTTAGGTTAAGATTTTAAGAGCACTTTTATGAAAAGGGACCAGCTTGGCAGCTGACGAACTTTTCCAAGCCTGGGCCTCTGCTCTTTTTGATTATGCTCAGTAATCCGTTGGTCCCTTGCTAGATCCTATTGAGCTTAGACCTAACTTTCTTCTTCTTTTCTCTATTTCTTCTTCTTCATTCTTCATCCGCTTCCTTCCTTGCTGCCTCCCTTATACTTTGTCTTTTAAACATATCTTACTCGCAGTAATCATCCTGTCATGAAGATAGCAGATTTTAAACCATTTAGGGTTTAATAAAGTAATACGAATTGTATCAATACATGCATTCTGTAAAATGAACTCTAAACAATATTAATGCATGAAAAGAAAATATGATAATGCAAAGAAAATCCTGACACCTAGGTCTGAAAATCCTCTAAACCCGCTGCCCAACTAAAATCATGATCTCGAAAGAACAAACTCTTCATCTCAATCCTGGCCGCATCTAGACCAATTCGACATCCTCCGATGAAAGCATGAAAAATGGAAAAGTAACTGCCATCGAAAAATAGAGTAAAAGCACACGAGAAAGGTGGGAAAACACTTACCGCCGGGAAAAAATACTAAGCATCGGGTGAAAACAAAACTCTCATCGATGGGCAGAAACACTATAAGTCGGATGGTTAGTGCACTATGGAGCCGCAACAGCGGAAGACATCATACTATAGCTTTCGCTTGAAAATGAAAACGTTGGCGAAATAAAACACTAAAAAAAAAGAAACTGCAGCATCGGACGATCAGTTTGCCAAGGACCCACAACGACGGGCAACGAAAAAACTAAAAGTTCCACGGCCAACATGAAAACTTCGGTGGTCGGCAAGCTCTAAAGCTAAAGGTCGGAGCTCAAAACCACTAATCATCAGCGATATAGTTCATTACCCAACCACAACGGCGGGAGATAGACTGACTACAACTTCCGTGAAAAAATAAAAATCACCGTGATTGGAAGAGCTAAGGACTATATATCAGCGATTCAAAACTTAAAGCTGCTGCCGAGTCAGTGCTGCAAAGAACTAATGCTCCAATCAATCATCAACACCGTTCTGATAGCGAAAAAAAAACATTGCAAAGTAAAAGTTTGATTAATAAAACAAAGGCATCGACGAAAATTAGAACTAGCCATCACCACACTCTCTAAATACCCTTTGAAACAACGACGACGAAGAGAGCTAAAGCTCCGACTCAAACATTAATAGACTTTGGATAGCGAGTAGGAAAATCATCAAAACAGGAAAAATCTCCAAAAACGTTAAGTGTTCAACAGACTTTAAATTTGTGCGGCGGTAAAATTAGTTTGTTTCATCTCCGAAATAGCAACGGCATAGAGAATAAAATCTCGACTTTAATCTTCAACAAACATTCGACTGCGATAAAACCAGACCATCAAAAAATAGAAAATCTTAAGTTCCACAGTCAAAAGCATTGGCCATTTTATATCATTCAACCTCCGAAAATGGTAAACAATTGAACTCAAATCAAGCTCAGGAAAACCCAAATTTGTAGCAGAGGAAAGACATAGTTTAGGAATCCAAACACTCCCAGGCAAGATAAAATTAAAAGGAGGGTCCAAAATTTTAAAAAATTTGGGAAAAATGTTGCAGCTGCAACAATTGGTGACTACCTGGTGAACCTAGATCTCTGGACAATTTATTCCTTAAGGTAATAGACTGTTTGGCAATAAAACCAACATGTTGAATTCTTCTATATGTCTGAATTTCCCAAATGGAAAATGTATGTACTTTTAATCATTGATGATAATCTAATTTAGGAAAATGGAAACCAAGATTTCAAAGTCAAGATAACTCTTTTGAGGCCAAGAATATGAGTTTCATTTTTTACCTCTGGCTTTAGGTAGCTTCCAGCTTGGACACCACAATATTGTAACATATGGTAAACAGAAATATTAATTTGTTCCTCATTCCCATGCCATTTTGCACTTTTTTGTGCTTTTGGACCCTTTTTTCCTTTTTAAGTCCTCCTGCATGCCTTTCTTTCTGAATTTTTATTCAGGCTCCTCTATCCATAGTGTCCTTTTGTGTGAGAGATGTATTTGATTTTCAGCTCACGGACGAAGAAGAACTTTGGCATTTTTGTACTTATATGGTCCAGTACTTTGTTTTGATACACATTGCTTTCTTAGGAGATTTTGACTCTTATTTTCCTTTTGGCTTTCAATTCTTGGCATGTGATCATTTATATATAATATACTGTTTACCTTGCTTCCTTTCCATGGGTCTTTTGCTGTCACCCCCTAAGACATTTTTTAAATGTGAGATGGATGGAGCCTCGAAATAGTATTCCAGACCTTTTGATCCTGAGTTATTCTACAAGGATTAAATAGGACTTCAATGTGTTCATAGCCACTTAGGAAAACTTCTAAACTAGAAGAAATTCTTTCAGATAAAACAATAGTACACAGTCTTATAATCAAGGATGTTAGTTAATCTAGAATTCTGATGCTCTCCATGCAACCAAAATTTTGCTTCTTTTATTGAAATCAAAATATAAAATCTAGCTAAAACAAGTGGAAATAAAGTAAATCAAAATAAACAAACAAAACAATTTATTTATGTACACGATAATCAAGAAATAAAAATCAAGAAAAATAAAGTCTGAGAACTAAACCACTCACTAGTCAGTTCTCTGCCCCCCTTGTAAATATGGCAATTTGTAAGTTAAGGGGCTAGGCTTGACTACAAAAGGCCTACCCATTATAAAAAACTACATCTACTGGTCTTGAAAAAACTATATCTAAAACTGAATCTACTATTTTACAATTAATCTCATCAGCCCGTGAAAATCGAAGGAGATCGGGCTGGGTGTTTGATATACTGCTAGCTTCTTTCGCTTGGTAGTTTCCTGGTTCTAGTTCAATTAGATAATTTCCCAATACATAATTCATTGGTTCATTCTTACCCTCCAACTAAGTAACATTATGCTTCATGTTGGGCTCTCTTAATACTTTAATTTGATCGGGACTTCCCTTATAAGGTAACCACAGATGTGACCAATATGATGCAAAATATCCATTTAGCTTTGTTGACCAATCCTGAATCAAAACAAGTCCATAAGCCTCAGATATATCTGCTACTAAATTATCGATAAACTGACATACCTTTTCATTTGAAGATAGGAAAATGAGAACATCCTCTATTTCTCCAATTACCTTCACATTTGTCCTGTCTAACTGAACAACCTGCCAGGTAGATGCTTTAGGTTGTCCATTGATCTTTTTGCAGACTGAAAAAGGCATAACATTGACTGATTCCCCTGAGTCTACCAAACAGTTGTGCACGTTGTGGTTGAAAATCTAAAAGGTTAAGAGAAATGGTGGGGTTTTGTACCTAGATTTACCTTCCCCACTTGCTTCACCAACTTCCTCTTCTGATTGATTGTCAGTGGGAAGCTTTTCTTTAGGTACTTCAAGTGCTTTTAACAATTTTCCTTTCTGGTGAGGCACATTACACATTTCAAATAGTGAGATATTGGCCTTATCCCTTTTAATATCTTCCACAATATTATACTCCATATTATGTTCTTCTAGATTCTTTTTTACCTTATCAATCTTCTCTTCGACAGGTTTAACAGGCATGTTGATTTGCTTTGGATTTTGACTCGTAATGGTGGATTCAGATATTTTGTCAGCTATGGTGCTTTTCTGAATTTTCTTCACGTTCTCTTGAAGTCTCTTAATTTTCGGGAGTATTGATCTGTCTTCTTTTATCAAACCTTGACTTCTTGTTGTCACATTTGTTTCTGATATATTCCCATGTTTTAGGTCACTTTCGTCTTCTGTATCAAAAAGTGAGACACATTCCCATAAAACCATAGCATCATCCTCTTGTTTTTCCGTGGATTTACTACCCTTTTCTTCCTCATTATCAGCTTCTGTTAGTTTAGAGTCCAATAGCTGATTCATTACTAATGTCATCGAATTGATCCATTGAGGGAAATTTTTTTCAGAATGAGGCTGCTGATGAAAGGTGCAAAAATTGTCCATACCCACCTCAGTTAAATTTATTGATGCAGGACTGTGTGGAGAAGGTTTAGATTGATTACTGTCTCCTCCTTTCATAGTAAGGATTATAAGATTTCTGCGCTTCCTTTTCCTTTTCCAAATCTACTATTCTATTGGATAGATTCTGCATCATTTTCACCATCCCTTCAAAGTCATGTGATTACTCATCCTTAGGCTTAGTCAGTAACCATGCTTTCTTACCAAAAGTTTTTTCTCCCGACTGCTCAGGATAATTTTCTATGCTCTATTTTTCAGCTTCTAGTCTCTCACCTTCTTCATAAGTTTTTGATAACGTAGGTTTGACTTGCATATTGGAAAACATGGCCAAGTCAGGCCCTAAAGCTGAAGTATAGTATTCGATCAAAACCTTATCAGACGGTTTATCGGTT
The DNA here is from genome assembly GCA_001517045.1 of Pseudotsuga menziesii. Taxonomy (NCBI): domain Eukaryota; kingdom Viridiplantae; phylum Streptophyta; class Pinopsida; order Pinales; family Pinaceae; genus Pseudotsuga; species Pseudotsuga menziesii. Next base: position 38,312 of record LPNX010892060.1, on the reverse strand, counting down.
GTAGAAAAATTCTTAAGATAAGCAGCAAGCCTTTTGGTGAAACTATGCACTTTTTCTTTCCTTTCTTTCTTTAAAGCACACAACCCTTTCATTAACGCTGCATGAGTTTTTTGGATTGCATACTTACTTCTAAATATTCTTTCAAATGTATCCTAGTCTGTGATTGAGTTTGCAGGCAGAGCAAAATACCATGAGGCTGCTACTCCTTTCAGGGTATGCAGAAACAATTTGCAAACTACATCTTCATGTTCTGCAGCCCTTAGTCCTTCTATAGCCAAGTAAAAGCTTTTCAAATGATCATCTACCAAAATATTTTCACTTGGGTCAAAATTGGGCAGCATTTTATCAAAATCCTGAGGTAAGTCATGTAAAGGGGGTTCCAGGTTTAAAGGTGACCTAGCCCTCCAAGCAGGTGGTGGATTTGGTGGCTGATTTGCATTCATGTTTTCCATGAGTCTGGGTGGAGAATGAGGTGGTGAGCAAACAGGGGTATGAATAGGTGAACAGTAAGGTGTATCTGGGCCCACTTGATTCAAAGGATGAACAACTTCCTGTAAGGTTGTTTCTACCAATTCTTCAAAATCTCCAACCAACACCGCGTCTTCCAATATAGGACGGTCTTTCTTCTTATATTCTCTTCTGGGCAAGACAAGAATAATTGGTAATCCTCCAATATTCTTCACATATGCCTTAGTATGTCTCCTCAAATCATTAACTACTTCGTTATCGACAAAATATAGATGCTCTTTACCCTTCTCTTTAGGAATTGGATTGGGAAACAAACTGCTTTCAGAACTATCATCGGTGGAATAATCTCGAGAAAATAAGTTTCCTCGGCCAACCATACACTGGCTACCCTCCTTCTAGCGCCAAAAACTGTAGAGTCTTGGAAAATCATAGGTAACAAGAGTTAGGGATTCTCCCCAGTAACATTCCCAACTAACCCGTTACTGTTTGGTATGGGGAATCTGTCTGGTTTACGGTCCAACTACCGTAGGTCAAGTAACAAAAATAAAGGGTTTTATCGGTTACGAGCTCGGTCCACCATGTATGTTTTTAGTTTTTTTATTTAAGTATGAGATGCAAGTCCCTATCTAAAAATGCAGATTGATAGAGAATAAGAGGAGCAGTCACAATGCTATGCGTAGGTTCTTACCTCTCGTCTCAACTCTCTCGCATCTAAACCACACATAGCAAGAAAAAAACTAAAACTAACTATCTAACCTATCCCTAGGGAGCAAGATTATTATTCATCAATGAGTAATGTATTTTGTGCATGCATTAAGAAAAATCACAGATAGCTGTTACTTATTTCAAAACACATAAACATTTATAGATATATGAACAACCGGATAGCTAATTGTTTATGAACATCATTCATTACTCATAGTGGAAATTTCATAGAATAAACTAGAGCGCATTCATTAAAGAACATATGTTCAAAGAGTTAGAACGATCTCACAGTTAATGGATAACAATTGAAAATGAAATAGTTCACATTCAACAAATCCATAGCACAACATTTGAAACCTTCCACAAAGCTTTCTCCAACAGGAAACTTGTAATTTCTTTATGCAAAAGGAAATAGTTCTTCTTACATCATACTCTCACAAATCTATCTGGGAAAAAATCCTTTTCTTATATCTAACTCTCCTGTATTTATACTACAAGCAAAACTCTTGGGCTGCCCCTCTGTGACCTTTGGGCTCCCCCCCAACCCTTCAATCCTATAATTTTTTCTTTTTGTGAGTGCTCATGATTTATACAATACGTTACATTCCAGGTTAATATTTTAAGAGCACTTTTATGAAAAGGGACCAACTTAGTAACTGACGAACTTTTCCAAGCCTGGGCCTCTGCTCTTATTGATTATGCTCAGTAATCCATTGGTCCCTTGCTAGATCCTGTTGAGCTCAGACCTAACTTTCTTCTTCTTTTCTCTATTTTTGCTTCTTCATTCTTCAACCACTTCCTTCCTTGCTTCCTCCCTTCTACTTTGTCTTTTAAACACATCTTACTCGCAGTAATAATCCTGTCATGAAGATAGCATATTTTAGACCATTTAGGGTTTAATAAAGTAATACAAACTATATCAATACATGCATTCTATAAAATGAAATCTAAACAATGTTAATGCATGAAAAGAAAACATGATAATGCGAAGAAAATCCTAACAGCTGGGTCTGAAAATCCTCTAAACCCGCTGCCTAACGAAAATCATGATCCCGAAAGAACAAACTCTTCATCTCAATCCCGGCTGCATCTGGAACAATTCGACATCCTTTGATGAAAGCATGAAAAATGGCAAAGTAACTGACATCGAAAAATAGAGTAAAAAAACATGAGAAAGGCAGGAAAACCCTTACCGACGAGAAAAAATACTAAGCATCGGGTGAAAACAAAACTCTCATCGGTGGGTGGAAATACTATAAGTCGGATGGTTAGTGCATTATGGAGCTGCAACGAAAGAAGACATCAGACTATGGCTTCCGCTTGCGAATGAAAACGTCAGCGAAATAAAACACTAAAAAAAAAAGCTACAGCATCGGACGATCAGTTCGCCAAGGAGCCGCAATGGTGGGCGACGGACAAACTAAAAGTTCCACGGTCAACATAAAAACATCGGCAGTCGAAAATATCTAAAGCTAAAGGTTGGAACTCAAAACCACTAATCATCGGCGATATAGTTCATTACACAGCCGCAACGGTGGGAGATAGACTGACTACAGCTTTCGTGAAAAAGAAAAATCACCGGTGATCGGAAGAGCTAAGGACTATATATCGGTGATTCAAAAATTAACACTACCACCGTGTCGGTGCCGCAAAGAACTAATGCTATGATCAATCATCAACATCGTTCCGATAGCGAAAACAAAAACATTGCAAAGTAAAAGTTTGATCAATAAAACAAAGGCATTGGTGAAAATCAGAACTAGCCATTGTCACACTCTCTAACTGCCCTCTGGAACAGTGGCGACGAAGAGAGCTAAAGATCCGACTCAAACATGAATAGACATTCGATAGCGAATAGGAAAATCATCGAAACATGAAAAATCTCCGAAAACGTTAAGTGTTCGACATACTTTAAAGTTGTACAGCGGTAAAATTAGTTCGTTTCATCTCCGAAACAGCAGCGACACAGAGAACTAAAATCCTGAATTTAATCTTCAACAAACATCCGACCGCGATAAAACCAGACCATCGAAAAATAAAAAATGTTAAGTTCCATAGTCAAAAGCATTGATAGTTTTATATCATTCAACCTCGGAAAGTGGTAAACAATTGAACTCAAATCAAGCTCAGGAAAACCCAAATTCGTAACAGAGGAAAGACATAGTTTAGGAATCCAAACACTCCCAGGAAAGATAAAATTAAAAGGAGGGTCCAAAATTTTAAAAAATTTGGGAAAAAAGTTGCAGCTGCAACAAGCTCCAAAATTTTCTTTTGTGACTTTGAAATTTGGCTTCTTGTCACTACCAAATGAGCATGCAATATAGAATTTCTCTATATAGATGAAATAATATAATATAATTTTATTAATATTCAACAAATGACTAGAAATGTAAGTCAATGGTACTAGGAAGTACCTCAATTTTTCATTTCCACATTGTGAACCCTTTCAAATCAAATTGTGCTCAATTCTAGATACCATTTGCTTGATAGCTCCACAGTAGCCACAAATTTTCCTTTCAAGTTAATAACAAGTCCTCTACTTATTTTTTGTTGCAAAGTCCAAAAAAATAATCCATAACAACAACATGTTTCCTGCAAATTCATAATTGGGTTGCTATAGATTGAGAATAACAATTAACATGGAGAAAGTAACACAACAAATGTGCTCTTCAATTTGCAATTGGCATTTAACCAATACAATTGTGCAACATGTTTGACACATATGTGTGTGTGTGTGTATGTTTGACACAGATTGGTCATTTAAAAAAGAAACATGATTACAATGCATGTCGATTTTAATTCAAATCAAAATAGAACATATGGAAAAAGATAATCATATATGGTGCATGAGCATATGTCTAAATCACATGATTTGGACAATATGCTAATAATATATATACATGTTCCATATGTTTTCTTAATATAAACATGCTCAAGAATGATAACTCTGTCTCGAGTAATGAAAAAAAAACAATTAAAATCATCATTGTGACAACATCTCAAATAAATCCAATGTGAAATCATGGATAAAAACTGATTACAAGATGGAGTCTAATTCAATCAACTCATGATTTCTTGAATATCCTTACTCAATAGTTGTCAAAAGTCAAGGGAAGCTTGATAACCATAGAAGTAATTTTGTGATATCTCATATACATTAAGAGCTCATAATAATGATTGATAAATAGTTATAGTTCTTGTCTAAATCATAAATTTAGACAATAACTATAAAACACATAAATATGCATAATCATTACTAAAGAATCAAGAGATAATATTAAGCTTTTAAAAAAATGATTCAACATATTTAAATGAAGAGCTCTATAAATACAATTGATGGACACGTATACCACTTCCAAGAACATACAAAAGCCTTTATAATTTTCAAAATGAAGATAAGCATGTTCCATCCAGACCCCCTCCCTCATAATAAAAAATAAATACCCCTGGTCAATAATCAAATATTATAGGACAGAGGTATAATACTTCCTATGCAAAATATTAAGACAGCTGTTCATAAACAATTTCCATATAGTTGACTGAAAAGTCAATACGAAATCTATATGAAATAAAGATGATGATACCCTAAGAGTGATAATTTTCAGCAAGGAAAAGCAGAGGAAAACATGATTTTATGAGAGAGTAGTAACTTTTATTTATGATCTCAAGATATAATGACCTTTTAAACAATTAATGAACATAATTCTTATTGAAAGGTCCCTGAAGAAAGAGAGATCAAAATAGGGTGAAATCATGAACCTGGGTGTCTATTCCGTGAGAATCAACTTTCAGAATCCGTATTTAAAACACTTTCGGTTGATTTTTTTTTTTTTTGGCCTAACTATTTAACTTTTTTGTTCGACCTATTTAAAATTTTCAGCCAAAAAAAAAAAAAATCGGCTGAAATGTTATTTCGGCCGAATGTTAAAACTAACGGGGAACCTCATTATGCGGGCTTTATAAGGATTGTCGGAAAAATAATGTTCGGTAGATACTTTTTCATTCGAACATTGTTTCGGCCCAAAGATTGTTCGATCAAATGCTTTTTCGGATAAACATTTGTTCGGCCGAAATATTTTTTTTGCTGAACAACCTTTCGGCTGATAAAAGTCATATATATTGTAACCGACGCAACTGTTTACAATTTTTTCGTTTATGATTTTTCCCTTATCTGTTTCGGGGTCATCTATCTACGTGTGTTTATGTCTGTTTGTCTGCAGGCCTCGCCTGTTTGTGTGTGTTAGGACCTCACCTGTCTGTGTGGGAGGCCTGTTTGGTGCTTCACAACTTCACGTTCTGGCTGTGGGTGAGGAGGAGCGGCTTTGCAGTCTGTCTGTGTGTGGCCTTGTTGGCATCTGCCTGTGGGCGTCCGTTTGTGGGAAAGGAGGAGCATTGGTCTACCTGTGGTGATTCATGGCTTCATATTATGTTTGTGGGCGAGGAGGAGTGTTGGCCTTTTTGGCATTCATCTGTGGGCATCTGTCTGTGGTGCTTCGTGGCTTCGTGGTGGTGGTACTGGAGGCTACGTGGTGGTGGTGCAGGAGGCTTCACAGTGGTGAGGTAAATACATTCCCTATGATCATAATGCTCACAATTCTATATGATCACAATTATCTATTTGCTGGTAGTCAATACATTCACAAAAAATCACACATGTACAGTTGTGATCATATTAGAGATCTTGTTCATAATTGTTGATAATTGTGAGCAGTTGTTAAGTTTTGGCTGTTATGAAATAGAGTGTTATTTACGCTTATCACCAAATTTTTTTGTCAAATTGGTTGAATTCATGTTTTCTCGAGGTGCACTAGAAGCGTTTTCCCCTTTATTAGTAGAGTTGTTTCTCCCGTAAACCTTTTTAGCTCCGTAGTTTGCTTCTTTCTAGACGCCCCTTTATGAAATAGAATTGCTTTGAAATCCAATGATATATTAGCGTATAATTACATCAGCTCATATGGTAGTATAGAATCACAATTGTGGAATCATTATTTAGCGCTTTTAGTATGTATATGTTACCAATGTTCAAGGTCGGAACCAATCACTATGTTTATTGGTTCAATCCCTAGTTGTTCCTTAGACTCGCTTTTTGTTTTCCTTGGAAAAAAGCATAAATTTAATATCTTTCGAAGAGGAACAAAAAATACATTTTGTAGATATACAAAAACTGTATATTTTGAGAAAGGAAAAACTGTGTTAGGAAACACCCAAACATGTCCTGTGAAAACATCGACCATATCAAACAATGGAAGATCATGAAAAAAGAAAATAGTATAGAAAATCTGTTTTCATTTCACTACCCATCTTCAAGACAATCATAGTCCCAAAAAATAACCCAAACCTGTGAATGTATTAAAAATGATAACATATTATCAAAAACAGAATAATATAAGAGGTTCTTGAAAAAAACATTATCCAAAATAGAAAAATATCGTAGCCCTTGGCTTCCGAATGAGACAGATTCAAGTACCTGTTCACCAAAACAACATCAAATATTTTACAGCCATTCCCCGAATGACTGTCCGACCAACAGTTCCAAAATATATCAAAATTTTATGTCAAAAAAAGTTGTGTTAGTTTGAATTTTGTGATAGGATCCCATATTCACCCCAACACCTATTTGAGAGGTCCTTATTTTCAAAAGTTTATAGTTTTTTAGAAGTATGGGAATTCACATGCCCATTTCCTCTATTTTTACACAACTGCAAAGGTTTCTCTTTGAAAATTGCACGAATCACTCACACAAGTTGATCATGTTCAACACATGTGTTGTCACAAATTTACACTAGTATAAAATGAGAAATTAATGACTAAAATCAGGCTATAAACGACTATTTTTGAGTCGGTGACTAATAGCAGCTGATTTCCACTATCTTATAGCTAGTCGTATTTCACTAGTCATTAATAGCTTGACTTAGTAGTCATTGATTTAGTCATTGATAGACAATGCTTTAGTCATTGACAGTCAATAATTTAGTCATTGTTTTAGTCATTGATAGTTAATGATTTAGTCATTGATAGTCAATGATTTAGTCATTGATTTAGTCATTGTTTTAGTCATTGATAGTTAATTATTTAGTCATTGATTGCAACAATTAATGACCAAATATACGACTAAATAAACTACTAGATGTTAACATATTAATAACTAATCTAAATACGACTAAGATATGGGAAATTAGCTACTAATAGTCATATATATGCAAATTTAGTCGTTTTTGTAGTCACAAATTTATGATAGGGCACGGAGGAATCGAACCACCAACCTCCTGCCTATAATTAGGCAGGCACTCTACCATTGAGCTAGCACCCTTTAAGAAGTTGTTATTGCTTAACAATGATGATATTCAAACAAATTTATGATAGGTAGCAATCTACAAACTACATAATTATTACTATTACAACTTATCAATAACTAGTATTTATGATAAACTAATTCCTGAGAGCTATGTACAATTTTCCCTGTAACTAAAATTAGCATTAGGGAAAATGTAATGCTTTTCATTGTATTGTGTAAATTATTGAAACAATGAAATCAATAAAATTAGCACAAGAAAAATTGTAATGCTTTTTCATTGTATTGTGTAAATTATTGAAACAATGAAATAAAGAGAAACATGTATTTTAGCTTATTGAAATAATGAAATAAAGAGAAACATGTGCTTTAAACATTTTAAGGAACTCTCGTAAACTTATATATAATTAAAAATATAACAACCACATAAATAAAATACTGATAAAAAGAGAGAGCTTTTTTTACAACTATAACATAGTACTATATTAAAAATACAAAAAAAATGAATATAAATTATACATATAATACCATGAAATGTAGTTTTATCATTCAATGTCATTAAAATTTTTTACATAAATAAGATGATGCATAAGAATTCCAATGGAATATACAAAATAGAAAAAAATTATAGGTTGTCCATAAAGTGGATCATCATCATCAAAATACATCTTAAATGCATTTTAAAGTGTTTGATGAATATCCTAAAGTTGGATCTATGTACATTGAATGTTCTACATATTACAACATTGATGTGTCAAAAGAGAAGATATTGAGGAAACCTTCTACAAAGAGGAGGTGAATCCAAATATCCATGCAAGGGAGCTGAGAGAAAATGATGAGTAGTAGGTATTTGATGTTCTACTAGAGTTGGAAAATGATGATAATGCAGCAATCATCTATTGTGCATCCAAGTATGTAGAGTCCCTCGAGGGCATACCCATGAGGACAAGAGTTTAATGAACACTTTTCTTGTTTATGAACGTGTGGATTAGGGGAAGGAAGAAGCAACCCATTGAGGCTATAAGTAAAAGGAGAACAACATTAAGATTGCTATAGATTTTAAAGAAAGTTTTGAAGGAGAGGGAAATGATGTAAGTGTGGTAAAAGAGGAAGAGGTTATAGCCCAGAGGGAGGTTGTAGAAGATAAGAAAAAGGCTAATATAACAACCATTTATAGCAACTGCTCCATCAAGATCCCTTCCTATAACTCCATTAGATGCGCAGTTCGACGGATTACTAATAGTCATCAGGGCCAATAAATATCTTCAACTATATACATACCCTAAGTAATTAAATGATTTCTTTCAACTTATATAGTTCTATAATAACCTTGCTTTTGAGGTAAATTCCAGCAACAATACAAGGGAACGAACCTTCAATTACACCCAATAAAACTAGGACATTGCAACAAGAAACACTAAAACAAGGGGATGAACCTTCAATTACCCCAAATAAAACTTGGACACTGCAACAGGAAACACTAAAATAAAAACAAATGATTTTTATGTACTCCATAAAGAACCCCATCAAACAACTTTTTTCTGTAGAATTTACCTCATCTTCAAAAAGATATCCATCAGGTACAAAAAACCCATCACTATAATCATGTTCTTCAGATTTAAACTTATCTATGTTAACCTCATTCTTTTCTTCCGCATCATCCTTGTCACAGTGAGAAAGGATTTCCCCAGGATCTTCCTGAAATTTTTAACAAAGTAAGAAGGTTAATAAAAATACTACAAATACTCTTACCAAAGAGATTTAGTGATGAGTACCTCTTCCCATTCTTCATCACTATCATTCTCATAGTCCAAAGAAGAGTCCTTCCTGAAAGGATTTCGAAGCCCAATGCCATCACTGCATCAAAAAAAAAGTGTCATAACCAAAACTTTCCCTCTTGTCTACTGCAATATTAAGAATCCATGAGCTTCAAGGTGTTTCAGATGTTCCTCATCATGGGCTATCAAAATTAAAACACAACCTATTGCTTTGATAATTAATAAACTTAAAATTATGCAAAGTATATTCACCTTTTCTTTGAGAAGGTTCCATAATAAGTAGGTCTATGGTTGTGATCAAACTGCAAAAGGTTTCTTGTCTTATTGTGAAGCCTATTTTCTCTATGTACAGTGGTATTTCCATTATTTCAAGGAAAACCATCACTCAAAACTTCTTCCCAGTCATTTACGAGGCTCTTTGATATGAACTCATGATCTTCAACCTCACTATTATTTTTTGTTTCTAGAGGATTGCAATTTTGGAAGCGCTACAGCTTCAGTAGATGCCTTATGTAATCGAAGTTCATTGAACAATGCAACTTTGGGTTTATGCCAAATACCCCTACTTAGATGTATTTGTGCAAAAGTGCACCAATTAAGATGCGCCAAGATACTAGGTGTGACCTAAGTAGATCGCACAATCAAATTGATTCAACTCAAAGAATCTAGAAAGAACACGACATATTCATGCCACATTTAGACATTTATAAAAAGATAGAACATCAACCTTATAAGATCCCCTATCTCTGTCTCTACTGCTTTCAGTAATATTTTATCCATTGACAACATAACACCACTGTAAATCTGTGCATTTTCCTGCAAACAATTATAAATTGTTTCATTCAATACAGTGGGCACTGTTTGAGTGTTAGGTGCGTCTTTTTTAAGAAATCTGTCCATCAGTGTGGTCTGTTTTTGTATTGCAAATTGCTTTTTCATCTCAGCTTCTGTTCTTTTTCTGCCTCCTCTTGCTGCCGTTTCTTTTCCTTATTCTAGTTTAAGGAAACTAAAGATGTTAGCAATTGTATATGGTGCCATTATGGAACACAGAGCATAAGTGTTTCCCTATTGGAATGATATAAATCTTAAATTGGAAAAAGAGGTTTCCTGCTTGAATTTGAAAGTTTAACTGTAATGTTAAGACAAGTATATTCCACATATACTACAGAAGTAGAAGATGGAAAATTTTGATAAATAACTTGATGAAATGGAATAAATAAAAAACACGATAAAATCAATATAAGATAACATGTCCTCATAGTTGTAATAATCTAACAAAGAAAGTTGATATTGTCAACTTGTCACTTTCACAATTGCATCAACAACTGGATTAATAAATCATGCAAATGTGTTTCAATGAGCAATGAAAGAAAGTGATGTAGCTTTGGAATATTACTTGAATGTTGGCTTCCTTTTGAGCACAAGCTTGTTCCTTTTCCTACAAAGGTAATAAAAATGTTAGTAAAAACTCCAAAACCTGCCTTTTAAAACTTGCATTCTTCCATAACATTCCAACTAAACTGTTGAACCTTCTCCCTTTTTAGCTCCCACTCCAACCATTTTTGTTCCATCTCACTCTTCTGTTCATTTCTTTCTTTTTCCTTCAGCTTGGATTGCTTGACCATTCTACATCAAAAGAAGAGATGTTGGCAACATTGAATATCTTCTACAAATAGTACATATCCAGAAGGATAAATCTAACAACATTTGATTGAATTGACTTGCAAATTTATCCAATGCATAAATATGTGATTGAGAATCTTACATGTGTGCATTATTTTTCTGAAGCAAGTTTGCAACTGTATCACGGATACTCATCTCATCATCAACTTTAGCAAGAAATTCCTCATCTTTGGCTGCATCTATTTTCCCACTTCCTTCTGATTGTAGTGATGACAGTGCTGATAGCATTGCTGTTTCTAACGCTGATAAATAACATGTGAACAGGGATGTATCAGATATCAAGAAAACATATAATAAGTTTAACTCATCAATGCATCCTTTATTATAGAAAAAACCAGGAAAAACGTATTTATAAATGCTTCAAAATGATATTTTCCTCAGGATTATTTTTATGATACATGAATTTTACTTGCAATTACATTTCTCACAATTGCAGCTCTTCATTTTAAACAAGGAAAAAAGGAAGACAATCCACTATCGCCATTGGACTTCTCCATTCGATGAATTGTTAACCTGTCCATCCATGCTAGCTCATCCACATTATGTTATGTTGTGTGTCCACAATGAAAGTGCACATGCCAAGGGAGCATGATAGTATGTTAGCAACTTAGCACAACCAAATATTGGAACAATGCACCCATGTCACCCATGTCAATTAATGAGAGCCAAAATCCAATTAAATTGTGTACTTACATTCATTTCATTAACTTTTACACTGTCAAAAGGGAAAATCATAGATGAGACGTCGAGTGTGACTGCTTTCAAAAAAATACCAACAATACATGAAAAATCAAATATATGTCCTCAAGTTTCATCTTGTAGCAGAGAGGGAGGGGGCTGTTTGTTTACAATCCTAAGCGACAGTGGGAATTGACTTATTCTTGGTGGTTAATAGTGACCACCTATAATAACACAGAAGCATTAGCTCTAAATCAAGTGATAAACATTCTAAGAGCCAGGCAGATTCAAAAACTTAGTGCTAATGGAGACTCGACGATTATCATTTGTAAAATTAGAGACTTGACTCCCTATGCATCGTAATGTCTTGCAAAAATGATCTCTAGACCTATAATTCAAAGAATTGTAAGTGTTTTGACTTGGGGAATTGCAAGTATTTAGCATTGAATCATTTACTGTTTCAAAGGTACCATTTTGTATGGAGGAGTTATGCTTTGTGAATCATTATTCCTTGGATATAAGGGCACCTAATAGTGATTCAATAATTAAAGAGTCATGTTGCAAATATAAAGAGAAATACCCTGCTCCTACAACATTGCGTCTTTAGAGAAACCTTTAAAGTGTTGTATATTTGGCTTCTAGGTGATGATACCAGTTATTTGAAAGGCAAGACAACTAGTTAAGCATGAATTAAACTTGAAAAACTTGCAAACTATTAGGTATAACAAAATATATATCAGCTCTGTGTTGAGATGTACAGGATTTGAAACAGCTTCCATGATGATTGGACAACAGTTCACAGAGAGAAATAACCATTTATAAGAACTGAAATTTCCTTAGAATGTATGGTCACCTAAAATAAGAGTACACTAAAATTTAGATTCTAGTAAGCTTTTGAGATTGACTAAACCTATTGAAAATGTTGGAGAGACTGGTATTCTACAGTGTTCTTATAATGCATAGTTACATAAAGGCATATTCTTATCAAGATTTATGACTTTCAAAATGAAGGAATTTACTTGACCATGAAAATCATATTTATGATGAAGCAAAGGATAGAGAAAATCATGATGAGGTGCATATTCCCCATTTGAACTGCCTACAAGAAACTATTTCTTCGTAAGGGTAATAAAGCATGTCTCCATACTGCTTGAGTGGAATGTGAAAGTGCCCTGCCCTGATTATCTGATTACGAATTAGTTTTAAGTTCCAATTCCCTTCAGGACCTATGGCATGTTTATGCCTTCCACTCTGACTCCCCACATGGGATGTGTTGCTTCTTCAATGGAATATAAGAGCCTCACTAAGACTTGGGTCTCGTATTTTGGTGTGGAGTTATATTTACAAGTACAAAGTTCAAGGTTCATGAATAATTTTTCAAAACCTACCATTAGTACAACATTATAACATAGGGTATGTTTCTGTGGGAGGATAGAGGCAGGGCAGAGCAAACGGTAAGAGTAAGAGAGGGTCTGACCTCCCCAATTACATTTTTTACTTGTCAAGTCGAAGAATTTTAGTGCAGAAGTCAACTTCGACACTATGGACATTGAAGAACTCAGAGCAAGGGCTATGGCTTCCATACCCAACAAGAAGACGAAGAGAAAGCAGCCGCCGCCGCACCCATTCTCATCTGGGAAATTTATTTCCACAAATAATTTGTTTGACAGAAATGGGACACAACTACAAGTTTTTTTTTTTTTGACTAGGGGAATCAGCAACTGGGGACGGGCTAGTACTCACATAACACGGGGTCCAGGGATCCAATCCTTCTACCACTATAAACCTAGGTGTAACCATAGCACCCTAACCATGGCACATAGGTTAATTTGGGGGGGATTTGAACTCATGACCTTCCATTCACAAACAATTCCATTTACCACTTTCTCTGCCCCCCCACGGGCAGGACACAACTACAAGTTTCTATTGCACTATCAGTTCCATTATGTGGTCGTAAGGAAAATGATGTCTTCTTATCTAGTTTACAAGATCTACATCCTTATATTAGATCTCCTACAACATAAGAGAAATATGATAACCTTGTGATTAGATTCTCTTATGGAGATAGTGACAGTGAGGGTGAAGAACAGAGCTGTAGAGTGGATCGAAGTGAGAAAGATGGATCATCAAGGGAAAATACAAGTGGGACTTCTGCAAGACAATCACTTGCAGCTTCTTCATAGATGGACACAACAAAATCACAACAAACCCCAGGGATGCAAAAGGAAATGGCTATGGTGCAGAAGTAGTTAGCTACATTTCGTACAACCATGTCAAGTGCAGTGCAAGTCCATGGGGTGACTTCTATGGGGTTTGGAGAGGGTCCACCTTGGCATTCATCCTGTAATAAAAGGCCTATTGTTGGCCACAATAGTTTAATTGGCCAGAAACATGCTTTCAAGCCTGGCTCATCTGTAACTAAACCCTGGCACTGACTTGGAGAAATTGAGAAAGCAAATTGAAACAAAAGAGAATGAGTTGAAGCTCCAGAGGCATATTCGATCAGGAAAGGGACAAGATACAAGATCAATTCCAAGTGGAACATTCCACACAGTTGGTATTGCAAATTCAACAACTATGAGTAGCAGGGGGCAAAATTCTGTCAGTCCAACATTTTCTAAGTTAACAGAAGGTGCACTTGTTAAAGAAATTAATGAAGAAAAACAGAAAATCCCAAATGTTATATTGCAATAACTTGAACCCAGTTTTAAGGTTAGTATGAGAAGTCTTCAACAGCAAAGGTGGTAGATTCCAAATGTTGATATACAAAGGATGGTTCTAGAAATGGGGTTTTTACAAGGGAATCACATGCTGGATTGAAGGAGGAAGATGAACCAATGAATTGGAGAAACACCCACTTATGAAATAACACCTTGCCTTTTTTGGAGGTACAAAGCACGACACATGGAAAATAAAAGGAGTTAATGAGAATAGGGGAGAAGCACCCTACTTGGAAGGGCCATGTGGCACTAAAATTGTACTTATCATGGTAAAAGGTCCACTTAATGTTTTTTTAACCATGGGAACTTAGCAACCTCCCAACGGTATATCCAACAACCCGCAAGCCAGATATACCAATAACTTGTGACTTAATGAGGTCCAAGACGTCCAGAATCCTATAGGGATGAGCCTCTATCCTAGGGGTCACCTACCCTCTGAGTCTCGTCACAAACGGCTAATAAGAAACCCTACCTCTGCCGATTTTGAAAAGATCCACTTAATGTTGATCATCCTCTTCAGGGAGGTGGCTAGGCCATGGTCCAAAGCAACAAAATGTTAATTTGTGGTATGGATAATCCATACTGAGAGAGCAAGAAATTCCCTAATGGATGAGCTTCTACTTACTTGAAGTTGTATTTCAAATTTGAAGAGGACTATTGGGGTAAAGATGCACTATTCATGGCATGTTTCTCATATCTAGAGGCATAATTCAACTTTTAGATCCCTCGGGGTTGAGGACAAATTACTTGATGCATTTCTACATATTAGAAGGTGTATTTCACCTTTGAGGAGGGATTTGGAGTAAAAATATTTTTTCCAAGGAATTTTCTAAATTTTAATAAGAAAGATCTTTGCTTGAGGAGACACCATGTGGAAATTTTTAAATGGTGAAACTCTCAAATGAAGAATAAATGTGTGCTTTAATAGGATCTCATGAGTTAGACATATGAGAATTAGCAATGTGGACCTATTCAAGGAATTTTATCAAATCATAAGGAAAATAATAAGGGAGTGCTCCTCCTTATGAGGAATCTAGGGAAATAGTATTCTATGGGAGAGTTGTTGGAGGTGAACACTATAAAAGGAGATCATTCTTATTTGTTCAAGTCATGTTTGGAAGAGGGAATCATCTCATTCATACAACAACTCAGACTTGGTCAACAAGAGTTTGGATTAGTTTGGTTTAGTTTGGATTAGTGGCAGCAGTCTTATACAACCATTCTCCTATAAGATGTTTCTTGGAATGTGTGCCTTAGAGGCAAGTTCAAACTGATGTAAAGTCTGATTATTATCTGCTCATGTACAAACACAGTCATCTCATTTAGATGATGGATTATTAATTTTTTTGGGGGTTTTATTCCTTGAAATGTTTCCCTGTAAAATTATTGTGTTCTTGTGCATAATTTGTGGATGATTTTTTATTTTTGTTGTTGTTGCTACATAACTCAGAATTCTAACTACTGCCGATATACTATACAAGTCTGATAGAAGTTAAAAAAAGAAGATTGTTACAATTATTAAATTAAAATCCATATTAAAATTTAACAAAACATACCGTGTCAAGTGCCCATTTGAACTATGTTGTTGGAAGGATCTCATCTCTAAGCTTAATCTCATCATTTTAACCAAACTTTTGCAAAACTGTTAAGGTGGTTTCAAGTCGTCCTTTTTCAATAAAAAGTGCATGGAGAAAAAGAAATCCTGTCAATGTGAGGCTATGTTCATTGACACATTCTGGAAGTTTTTCTAAAACAACCTTCTTCACCCCAACAATTTCCGAAGGCTGTAGGGGAGAATTAAAGCATTTAACCTGCTCAAACACAATATCACATGCACTTCATGAGATCCTATCCTAAATATGATTAATTCTCAATGCTACTTGGCTTCCAAAAAGTTTCCATAATCAACATAAATTCTCACAAAAGAGACTGCATATTTTAAATCTAAAGATTTATGTTGATTTTTCTTTAGTTATAATGACATAAACCATAAAAAACTCATAAAGGTACATACCATTATTAACCATTCCACTATATCTTGTCTCAATTCTGCAGAGATTACGACAACTTGTACAGTAGTTAAGTAAAATGGTTGTATGTACATTGGGATCTACACAAAATTGGTAAGCATGAATTCAGAAGAAGACAGAAGAAGCTATTAAACACAACAATAATGCAAAGATGGGAGGCTTTAATGGAATAATATAGTTAACACACATTGGATTCAAGTTTTTGTTACCAAAACTATCCCGTTTGCCACTCTAGTGAGTGGGGGCTTGTGAACTTTCCCCTTCTAGAAATTCATCTATTGGCTTTGGATACAAGGGAAATGCCACATTTATTAAAGGGGTAAGCTTTACATTCCAATCATCAGGAATATTTTTTGGGAGGAAATGTAGAACGTAGAATTTTCAAGGAATTTGATAATTAGCTAAGTTTCTTATCCATTGTGAATAGTGGCCTCATTTCATTGCTTAATAATAGCTCAACCAGTATGCAAGCTTGCATAGTATTGTCTTTATTATGAATTTCATGTCACATTAAGTATTTGATAGTAAAGCACAAACAAACAACTTTCAACACGTAAGAACATAGGAAACAACTACTAAGATGTAACTCTATAAAATCTAATTGAAATTGACTCGTTGGACTGCTAAACGCTGGAGAAACAACATAGAGAATTCTAGATCATAATTCTAGGTTGGAAGATTTATGGACTGCTAAAAGTTGGAGAAACAATAGAGAGAATTCCAGATCATAATTCTAGTTTGGAAGATTTATGTTTCGTCAATAGTTTATACTTCACTTAAGCAACTAATAAAACAAAATTCATGAACCTAAAATTACACCAATGCACCAAAATAACTGTTAAAAGTCTCAAGCTGGAAAATGCTTACTTCAAAGTTCTTGATAGAAAAAGGCATGCTACATTTATAGGTTGAGATAAAACAACAAGTAGCATCGTTAGAAACTACATAGATTGGAATGCATGTTCCTCTGCATAGCACCGATTGTCATTATCTGCCAATCAATGAAGGGGTAACTTAAAATGCCAGCAGTACATCTCGAAATGCTAATCATTACAATATGGGATTTAGCTAAGAAACAACTTCTTCATCCAAAGGTATCAAACACATTAATCCTTCAGCCATTAGTCTTCTAGACTTGAACTAATCAACCATATCATTGAATACAACAAAGTAGAAATGTCAAGAGCATTTGTTAACAGAAAAAAATTGCAAGTGTTAAATGAGATACACAACTAAATTGGCAAACCATCAAATATCAATTGATGGCTCATCTAACTTCAAAATTCTGGATCATTTTGAGAATATCTGAAAATGTATCAGTCAATTGATGTCTTGCAATCATTTCACTTCAACTTCACTTGACAAATCAGTGCATCCTACATAACTTCCAGTAATATTGGCAATGCTGAGAAACACCTTTAAAATACCTCTCTTTGCTCTAGTTCTCTGGGAAGATGAGACCATCCACAGAATCCAATCAAAATGACCATGACTTCCTTTACAATGATGGCATATACGGCTGCAGCCTTAATATTCTAAACAAGCAATCACATATCTCTGGTAATAAGCGTTCTACAAGGGAAGGGTAGTTGCACAGAAAATTGATTATTAAAATTTAGATAGATCCTGAAAAGTGTATGGCTCTCACTATAATTGTTCAGGTATGTAGAAGTGTATGGATGTTCACTGGAGCTATTTCTTAATAGTTTATACTTCACTTAAGAAACTAATAAAACAAAATTCATGAACCTAAAATTACACCAATGCACCAAAATAACTGTTAAAAGCCTCAAGCTGGAAAATGCTTACTTCAAAGTTCTTCATAGAAAAAGGCATGCTACATTTACAGGTTGAGATAAAACAACAAGTAGCATTATTAGAAACTACATAGATTGAAATGCATGTTCCTCTGCCTAGCACTGATTGTCATTATCTGCCAATCAATTAAGGGGTAACTTAAAATGCCAGCAGTACATCTGGAAATGCTAATCATTACAATATGGAATTTAGCTAAGAAACCATATGTGCCTTCTTCATCCAAAGGCATCAAACAAATTAATCCTCCAGCCATTAGTCTTCCATCCTTGAACTAATCAACCATATCATTGAATACAACAAAGTATAAATGTCAAGAGCATTTGTTAACAGAAAAAAAAAAATTGCAAGTGTTAAATGAGATACACAACTAAATTGACAAACCATCAAATATCAATTGATGGCTCATCTAACTTCAAAATTCTGGATCATTTTGAGAAGATTTGAAAATGTATCAGTCAATTGACGTCTTGCAATCATTTCACTTCAACTTCACTTGAAAAATCAGTGCATCCTACATAACTAGCAGTAATATTGGCAATGCTGAGAAACACCTTCAAAATACCTCTCTTTGCACTAGTTCTCCGGGAAGATGAGACCATCCATAGAAGCCAATCAAAATGAACATGAATTCCTTTACAATGATGGCATATATGGCTGCAGCCTTAATATTCTAAACAAGCAATCACATATCTCTGGTAGTAAGCATTCTACAAGGGAAGGGTAGTTGCCTAGAAAATTGATTATTAAAATTTAGATAGATCCTAAAAAGTGTATGTCTCCCACTGTAACTGTTCAGGTATTTAGAAGTGTATGGCTGTTCACTAGATCTGTTTCTTAATAGTTTATACTTCACTTAAGCAACTAATAAAACAAAATTCATGAACCTAAAATTACACCAATGCACCAAAATAACTGTTAAAAGTCTGAAGCTGGAAAATGCTTACTTCAAAGTTCTTCATAGAAAAAGGCATGCTACATTTACAGGTTGAGATAAAACAAAAAGTAGCATCATTAGAAACTACATAGATTGGAATGCATGTTCCTATGCATAGCACCGATTTTCATTATCTACCAATCAATGAAGGGGTAACTTAAAATGCCAGCAGTACATCTGGACATGCTAATCATTACAATATGGGATTTAGCTAAGAAACCATATGTGGCTTCTTCATCCAAAGGCATCAAACACATTAATCCTCGAACCATTAGTCTTCCATCCTTGAACTAATCAACCATATCATTGAATACAACAAAGTAGAAATGTCAAGAGCATTTGTTAACAAAAAAAAAATTGCAAGTGTTAAATGAGATACACAACTAAATTGACAAACCATCAAATATCATTTGATGGCTCATCTAACTTCAAAATTATGGATCATTTTGAGAAGATCTGAAAATGTATCAGTCAATTGATGTCTTGCAATCATTTCACTTCAACTTCACTTGACAAATCAGTGCATCCTACATAACTAGTAGTAATATTGGTAATGCTGAAAAACACCTTCAAAATACCTTTCTCTGCACTAGTTCTCCGGGAAGATGAGACCATCCACAGAAGCCAATCAAAATGATCATGACTTCCTTTACAATGATGTCATATATAGCTGCAGGCTTAATATTCTAAACAAGCAATCACATATCTCTGGTAGTAAGCGTTCTACAAGGGAAGGGTAGTTGCACAGAAAATTGATTATTAAAATTTAGATAGATCCTGAAAAGTGTATGGCTCTCACTATAACTGTTCAGGTATGTAGAAGTGTAGGGCTGTTCACTGGAGCTGTTTCTTAATAGTTTATACTTCACTTAAGCAACTAATAAAATAAAAATTCATGAACCTAAAATTACACCAATACACCAAAATAATTGTTAAAAGTCTCAAGCTAGAAAATGCTTACTTCAAAGTTCTTCATAGAAAAAGGCATGCTACATTTATAGGTTGAGATAAAACAACAAGTAGCATCATTAGAAACTACATAGATTGGAATGCATGTTCCTCTGCATAGCACCGATTGTCATTATCTTCCAATCAATGAAGGGGTAACTTAAAATGACAGCAGTACATCTCGAAATGCTAATCATTACAATATGGGATTACGCTAAGAAACCATATGCGGCTTCTTCATCCAAAGGCATAAAACACATTAATCCTCTAGCCATAAGTCTTCCAGCCTTGAACTAATCAACCATATCATTGAATACAACAAAGTAGAAATGTCAAGAGCATTTGTTAACAGAAAAAAAATTGCAAGTGTTAAATGAGATACACAACTAAATTGACAAACCATCAAATATCAATTGATGGCTCATCTAACTTCAAAATTCTGAATCATTTTGAGAAGATCTGAAAATGTATTAGTCAATTGACGTCTTGCAATCATTTCACTTCAACTTCACTTGACAAATCAGTGCATCCTACATAACTAGTAGTAATATTGGCAATGCTGAGAAACACCTTCAAAATACCTCTCTCTGCACTAGTTCTCCAGGAAGATGAGACCATCCACAGAAGCCAATCAAAATGACCATGAATTCCTTTACAATGATGGCATATACGACTGTAGCCTTAATATTCTAAACAAGCAATCACATATCTTTTGTAGTAAGCGTTCTACAAGGGAAGGGTAGTTGCATAGAAAATTAATTATTAAAATTTAGATAGATCCTGAAAAGTGTATGGCTCTCACTGTAACTGTTCAGGTATGTAGAAGTGTATGGCTGTTTAATGGAGCTGTTTTTTAATAGTTTAGACTTCACTTAAGAAACTAATAAAACAAAATTCATGAACCTAAAATTACACCAATGCACCAAAATAACTGTTAAAAGTCTGAAGCTGAAAAATGCTTACTTCAAAGTTCTTCATAGAAAAAGGCATGCTACATTTATAGGTTGAGGTAAAACAAGAAGTAGCATGATTATAAACTAAATAGGTTGGAATGCATGTTCCTTTGCATAGCACCGATTGTCATTATCTGCCAATCAATGAAGGGGTAACTTAAAATTCCAGCAGTACATCTGGAAATGCTAATCATTTGAATATGAGTTGTAACAACCAATCTATTACAAACAACATAATTAAATATTCCATGGACCAGTTGTAAGAAATTGAATACATGCAGAAGAATAAAATATAAGAGTATTTTTCTTTGGGAGTGTGTTGGTCTAGTTCTGTTTATAATATAGTAAAGGAAAAAAATCAATAATAATAGTTATTTTCATTTATAATTGGAAGCCTGTAGGGTAAGAAATGTTGTGCTGTATGGAAAGGAGATACCCTAGCATCCCCAATCACAACGTGGTGTCCTGGGCACATCTTCAACCCATCCATGGCACATGTGGAACATATCCAAGACACCCACTGATTAATCCCCAGTTTAACCTAGGTTTTGTATCAGGTGAGGAGAACTGGGTGCTAATATTTCATGTAATAAAATGCATAGACTAGTCAGGATTTACTCTTGATGGACAACATGGCAATCCACCTTTAGAGTTCATCTGAAACGATGCAGTCATTTGATGCAAACAAGACACCAAACATTCTTCCCAAAAACAAATTTCACCTGGTTGTAGATAATCAACAAATTTCTTCCTTGAGGCTAGAATCCACTAGATAGTAGAAACAGAAAAACGCATCATAATTGATTCTCTGAGATCAACATATTTTTACCCAATTCAACTCCAGACATAGTTAAACCTACCACAAGGTCAACATAAGCTTGAATGTTAACACCAAAGTAACAATGGGAATATAAAATCTTTTCGCATGTTTGATAATCTTCAAATGTTCTTTTTGAAACATATAAACCCAGCATATCCTGAGTGACAGTCATATCTGAAAGAGCAATGTTAATATCTAGAAGACAGATCTTTCGAGAATGTTTATTCTTTGAAGAAATATATACAGACAACAAATAAATCAAGGCTAGCCCTACTATCCTTACTCCAAATCCTTGATTGTCCATCATAACAACCAGTTGCAACTTGCAAGTGGTGTCCCTTCTTCCTGAACCAGTCCAACAATACAGGAAAATTAGGATATTCACAAGATTCTCTTTCAAAACTAGAAACCAAAATATAGAAATGCTCCTTCACATAATATAAAATTGTATAACTCACATTCCAATCAAGGATTGTCACTTCCTTGTTTTGTTCATTTTTTCTACCCTTGAAATGTTCTAAAAAAGAAGTGGTATTGCCCCTCAATTCAATTTCTCATTTAAAAATTATGTAGATGAACTTATCTTCTATGTGCATTGTGCAAGTTCACAACAAGGCTCTCCAAAATATGCATGGGTTTTTTGAATGGACTGGTCTGTAAACCCCATAACAATAGCTACTTTTTGAGGAAAGAAGTCCAATGTACAAAGAACTTATAAACTTTAATTCTAGAGTACTAGAAATATTTCAAGGTATGCCATGTTCCCAACCTTGAAAAAATGATGGGTGTATCCAAGTAATCATTCATACAAGACAAAATCCTTCCAAACAAATATGATAATTTCTCTGCCCACAAGATAAGTGGAATAATGAAAACATTCATATTTGCTGTTTCACCAGTAATCCCCACAAGAACAGAAGCCATCCTTGAAATGATGGAAGTAGTTAGCATCCCTTACCATAATTTCTCGTTCACAAGTCTTGGAGACGAACTTAATGGCTATGTGGTAGTCACCACACACTCGCAGGTTCTTAAAAATCTGGATGGGTGTACCAATTGGGGTGCTCATAAGCCCAAAAGCAATAACTAACTTTTCGCTGTGGTGAATGAGAGATTGTTCCTTGTCCTCATTCTCCAGATAATGAAGCACAAATTTTGTGTTGGGAATGTACCCTGCATCCTTCATCTACCTATACAAGGCCTCCAATAATGAATGGATTTCCCTAATTTGTTGGTGTGAACTATCATTTACCGTGAATGAATGCACTATATTCCTGACTTCCATACAGCTACATCCTAGATTATTTTTAATTATCCTATCTTTCATCATTTTTCTCACCTTTGCTACATCTTCCCACCTTCCCACAATGGCATAGATATTTGAAAGCAACACATACAATCCAGATTCTTGTGGTTCCAACTCAAAGAGACATCCTGCAAAACGTATTGCTAACTCTAGATTACCATGGATCCTACAAGCACTAAGCAATGCTCCCCAGATACCTGCATTAGGTTAATATGGCATAGTATTGATATAGTCCTCTGCTTCATTCAGGAGGCCTGCTTGGCCAAGAAGGTCAATTATACATGCATAGTGCTCAATTCCTAGCACAAGATTGTAATCCCGACTAATGGAATTGAAGTACTCACGGCCCTCATTGACTAAACTTGTATGGATGTACACAGAAAGAACACTAATAAATGTAATGTGGTCTAGATCAATATTACCCGATTGTAGCATTTGTTTGAACAGCTGAAGGACCTCTTTTCCATATCCATGTTTAGCATATCCAGTGATAATAGAATTCCATGAAACTAAATCTCTCTTAGGCATGCTGTGGAATAGATGGTATGCATATTCTATGTTTCTGCATTTGGAAAGCATGTTGATAAGGGCATTACCCACAAAAACATAAGACTCAAATCCAACTTTGATGATGTGGCTTTGAATCTGCTTACCCTGTTTCAGAGCTACCAAGCTTGTTCTTGCACCCAGAGCACAAACAAAGGTGATCCAATATGGATTGATTTCTCCCTAATGCATTTGAACAAACAGTTTTAAAGCCTCTTCACCATACCCATGCTGGACATATGCTGCAATCATCGAATTCCACGATAGTGCATTTCATTCAGACATACTGTCAAACAGGTGGTGTGCATGATCTATATCCCCAGATTTTGCATATCCTGTAATTATTGTAGTCCATGACATTACATACTGAACAACCATTTTGTCAAATATGCGCTTGGAATATTTTATGCTCCCAGATCTTGCATACATCATAACGAGGGCATTACCCATAGAGATGTGTGACTCAAATCCTGCACTAATGGTGTATGCATGGAACTACATATTCTGTTTGAAATCAGCTAGGCTGGCATAAGTACTAAAAACACTGACACACGTAAACTAGTCTGGCTTCATGCCTGCACGCTGCAATTGGTAAAAGACTTTCAAGGCCTCTTCACTCTGCCCATGTTGAGCATGACTAGAGATCACAACAGTCCATGAGACAACATTCCTTTCAAGCATTAACTCAAAGTAGTGGCATGTGTCATCTATACTACCACATTTTGCATACATGTCGACAAGGGCACTACCAACAAAGAAATTAGACTCATAAGCAGTTTTAATAATAAGGGAATGAACTTGTTTCCCTTGTTCTAGAGCCTCGACCCCAGCACATGCACTGAGAATATTGCCAAAGGTGAAGTGGTCCAACTTCATTTTTAACCTGTACATCCGACAAAAGAGTTTAAGAGCCTCCTCACCATTCCCATGCTTTGC
The DNA here is from genome assembly GCA_001517045.1 of Pseudotsuga menziesii. NCBI lineage: Eukaryota > Viridiplantae > Streptophyta > Pinopsida > Pinales > Pinaceae > Pseudotsuga > Pseudotsuga menziesii. Next base: position 13,697 of record LPNX010892060.1, on the reverse strand, counting down.
ATAGCTCGCAATCATCGTATTCCAGGAACCAGTTTCTTGCTCAGTCACTTCCTCGAAAAAATATTGAGCATCTCCATCTCCCTAGAATTGGAACATCCTGCAACTAATGTATTCCATGGCATTACATTCTCTCCATGCATTTCATCAAACCCTTGGTGCACATCCTCTATTCTATCACACTTCCCATACATATCAACAAGTGCGCTCTCTACAAACTCATCCAAATCAAACCCTATCTTAACAATGTGGGCATGGACCTTCCTACCCTATTTTTCCGCCTGAATATGAGCGCATGCGCTGAGAATACTTTCCGAGCTATAGCAATCCCCTCTCATGCCTTCCCATCTCATCTCACAGAAGAGCTTCAAGGCATTCTCCCCATGGGCATATCGCATGTAACCTGCAATCATTGCATTCCAAGAAACAACGTCACAATTGGGCATTTTGTCAAATAGTTGGCGCGCATAATCTACTTTCCCACATTTGACATACCCTGCAATCATGTTATTCCAAGAGAAGGAATTCCTCAAAGGCATTGTGTCAAACAACGCGCGTGCATAACCCAAATTTCCACATTTTGCATACATGTTGATTAGATGGTTTTCTAAGTAAATGCAAGGTTTAAACCCAATTGCATACATATGTCCATGGATTCTCATCCCCTCTTCTAAACCTTTCGTCTTAACACAATCCTTCAAAAGGAAACAATACAAATTAGACAATACCTTAACATTATCCAGTCGTTTCATCCGGTATAGATGATCGATTACATCCTTTATTCACCCTTCCTCGTATAATCTTCTTGCATGCCCAGCAATATTTTCTTTTCCTTCTTCTTCTTTTGGGTATCCTTCGATGCCAATAGCACTAAAAGTGCTAAAACCGATACCCCTGATCATGGACTTTTGGCTAACGAGAAACTGGTGTTGGTTTTGAGTAGGCAAGTGAAAGTTTGGTAGCTTGAATGTTATGCTGTTGAATTAGGGTTCCTAAAGACCTAATTCAAATTGTATTTCCTATTTATATTTTCTATTTCATTCATTGATGGTTAATGCAATACAACCTTCTCTCTTGTTATTTTCTCTATCTCTTTTGTGTAATGATTTATGCTTTCACATTTGTTACATAAACTGTTGATTATTGATCTCTTTTTCATAGTATATCTCTCTTGTGTTAGTGCCTAGATATATATGGTCAAATTCTATAGGGAGAAGACATTTCCCTCAAGGAAGCATTCACTCTTCAGCAGTTGATGGTTGAAAATTTGGAACCCCAAGTGCTGGGGTAAAGTGGAAGCATTCTCATGCCTTGCAGCCAAGAGGAAAATTCCCTAACAAGAAGCATTTACTAAGGTCATAAAGGCCCTACCAAGTTCTCAGGCTATCAGACTAGTAGTAAATACAACTCACATATCCTAATCAACTCTGCTTTCATAGCTCACGAGTCAAGTATGGGAGTACTGGGAGGGACTTTCAGGCAAGGCCAAATCTGCAATGGACAATGCTAGAGAACTATTCAAGGAATGATGCAAGCAAACCTCCATGGAAATCCACCAATCAAATATTTCTCTATAACATTGTTACCCCTTGACATGTAGGGGTGACTTAATGACGTTGAGATTACCTATGATGGTTGAAGGTTACTTGGGTACATATAGTGTTGGATTTGTTGCAGTGGTTGATGACTTTGATGCATTTTGTCACTGTTGGAAGACTATGTGGGAGTGAATTTGATGCAATACTAAAAAAAAAGGACAAAATTACACAGACAACATGAATTGGACATGTGGCAGGCCCAGTTTGATGAGAAGGAAAATAAGAGTTGGAAGCAATAAATTGGGCAAAAAGAACATGTCTAAGCTCATCACTAGATGTGCAGGAGTGTAAGAGAGGTAAATAGAGAGCAGAACAATGGCGGGGGAGCTTGGAATTATTGAGAAAGAAAACGCCCAAGTAAAATGGCATAGTCATGGCAAGAGTAATAGCCACGAATGATGGGTAACCGTAGGAGATTCTATTTGGCACCAATGGCCACGATGCCAGGGAGAGAGGATATTGCACCTACAAATTGTTCACATATAGGATGATCAAGTATTGTTTCTATGTGAGGAAGTCAAGCTATTGGAGGAGTCTATTGGACTATTGAGCCGCCAATTTTTGTTGCCATTGTTTGAAGGAGAGTGCCTACAATTTAAGGGAAGAATATCCAAGTTGTTGAATAAGGAATATTAACCCTACATTTTAGAGATCCCATGTGGAGGAGCTTGCAAGCCAGATTGCATGTGTTTGGGGGTAGATATTGTAGAGTGGAGGTCATGATATGAACTTGCTTACCCTGATCATAAGCCACGATGTTTGCACAAATCATAAGCACTTAGAAGCACAGTCGAGAAAGTAAAATCATTACGCTTTCCAACCCATATTGAGCCTCTTCATATTTCCCATTCAGAGCATAGCCTAAAATCATGTTTCTCCACAAAACCACATTTCATTCACCCTTCAGGTATATTGTCAAACACTTTCCTTGCATCCTAAAAACCAGGAGGAATAGGAATAATAAACATGTTATCCCCACATCCTTTGAGGACTGTAATGAGCAACAAAAACACCGTGCATTGATCAATTACTCCCAAAGGTGAAATGACAACAAACAAACACATGCATGAACACTCACACACAAACGACTTCAATACCTGCTCTAAAACTGTTGATGTATATGTAACTTCAGAATGTATTCTTCT
>LPNX010892059.1:981913-1008827 GCA_001517045.1 Pseudotsuga menziesii | reverse complement strand
GATCCAATGGTTGATCTATTTATCATTACATGTTAATATAATAGATTTGTCACTTAATTATTAAGTAAATTTTATAGAAACTTAGTTAGAAAATATATAAAAAAAATAAATATTTATGAATAGATTGAGATTTGAAATTAAATTTTTATGTATTATAAAAATGAAATAAGCTAATGAAATGAGTTTGATTGATTATATTATACAAGTTGATTACCCTTAGCTGTGCACCCACCCCATTAATTGTGGTTGAAGATATCGCGTGCGCGTTTTTGGTTATACAAATCGCATACATGGTTGAAGATATCGCGTGCGCGTTTTTGGTTATACAAATCGCATACGTGGTTGAAGATATCGCGTGCGCGTTTTTGGTTATACAAATCGCATACGCGTTTTGTAGTTATATAACGCGTACGCGATATGGCTTCCTATCCTACATGTCCCATGACATGTCAGGCTCGGGTTGAACCATACCAAGTGTTATGTCAAGCTCGGGTTGATGTATTTTTTGGTAACGTGATCTTGTTTTTGAAAACTAGGATTGCATCTTAAAGGTCCCTCATCTTCTTGCACTGACGCGGGGACAATGATGTATTCCCAAAAACTGTCGATGGCAAGAGAACCTCCCACTGATGACTGCAAGTCTCAAGGCACTAAAAAATGACTCTAGATTCCAATTCCATAATAAATGATCTAAAGTCGATGGGATGAAATCCGCTGGAAGGAGGGCATTAAGGCATCCCCCATCATCCAACACAAGGTACTCAGCAAAGTTGTATAATGTGGAAGGACTCGATCATAAGGTACCATGAGGAATACAATTCATTATGTCCAATAATATTTAAGTTCAAGGTTCCATGAGGAAGAGTTCCATGATTGGACATAATGACGAATTAATTTTGTCCATATAAGGTTAGTCTTAACACCTGCTTAAATGTCACTATTATATAATCTTTAAGAGGATCCACACTTGTATTTTGGTGATCTAACAGAATGCCTTTGCTTAATGAACAACAAGTATTCAGTGAATGCATTAGGTCATCTTGGACCATCTCAGAGATAGATTTCATGCAATGGTTCCGTTTGGATTCAAAGTTTTCTCACTACCATTTCTCTGTCATTTAGGAGAAAATAAACCACAAGCAAAAGCCTCTAGTGTTCTTTGTAGTCAAAGGGAGAATGCTTGTGCTTTGCATGAATACATTTTCCTATAGAGTATTTTCATTGTTTTTCTCATGGCTTGGACAAATGTCTCTTATATGGGCTAGGACTTGATCAGAGAATGTTTTAAGAACTCTCCTAAATTTATATGTATAATAAATGGGCAAATCACAATGATATAGAGGAAAACTGAAATGTATTTTTTTTAATAATCTAATATGTATATATAATTTTTAGGAAAATATTTGACTGATTTATATAATCTTGTAAAATTTTAGCAAAGTTTTCATTGAATCATAAAGTCATGCAAAATTTTGAAACATTGTAAAGTCTTGAGATTTTTTTACTAAATCGTAAAACATTATGAAGCCTTGATGTTTTCTTTTTATAAAGTATACAACTTTATAGAATAATAATAAAATATATTCATTACACAATAATTAGTAATTTTAAATCTGTGCTTTCTCAAATATCAATTTTGATAGTATTTCACCACAAAGATGCTATACTTGGTGATCATAACCACTACTTCTCTCAAGCTAAGAGAAATTACTTTTTTCTTTTCCACTTTTATTAAAATATCCATTATTACTAAGTCATAGTTGATTAAAATACCCTTTAAGTTCATCATAAGATGATCATAAATACACATACAATTATTTCTTTCAATAAATAAATAAAATATAATGCATGTACACTTGCATTCTAAACAAAATATTTGAACCTATGTCAATTGTTTATTTTTATCTAGAAATATTTGAACCCTACCTTCTTCAGCTATATCTATTTTTTTTATTTTGATTAGCAAACAAAACCTTAATTAAAACCTCTATTTTTTTTAAAATTTGGTCCTCAAACAAAACCCCATTTAAAAATCAAAATTAATATAATATATTATGGGTTAGATGTGATTGGTTTTGATATTTTATTAATATTTATTTTTGGAGCCTACATATGTCACTTTAGCATTTAAGACTCTATAATAACTCATGTTTGGTATGTAATTCAATTTTTAAGAGTTAAAACTAAGTCTATGAATACAAATAACTATATATATATGTTACTTAATCCTTTGAGCTAAGTTAATTATATAAAAATAAATAACAATATTTTAATATTGCAAATTTAAATAATTAATCTGTAAAAAATATTAATGTTTATATCAAAATATTATAACATTTATAATTAAATCTGATTATATTATTATAACTAGTATTTATTTTAAACTTGGTGGTGGGAGTTAGAGCAATTGGTAATGATTAATTAAGATGAGAAATTGTAAATAAAAAATAGTGAGTTTAAATTATCCATAAATATTTACTTCAAAAACTTATTTTAATTTTAAATTTATTAATATTAAAAAATTAAATTGTTGTAATTAAAATAATTTAATTTTAAATCAATTTTAATTAAAATAAATGTGTAATAATAATTTTTTTAATTTTTATTTTAATTTAAAAACAATTAATTATATTTTGGTTCATTTCACTCGAACCGGAGCTTTATAACCTGAAATTTAAAAAATATTATACTTAATAAACATCAGCAAAATTTTCCTAGTAAAATGAAAAAAAATAAAATTATTATACTCAATAAACATTCAAAATTTTCATATCTTTGAGACGCAATAGTATTGAGTAATAACATTTTATATTATTTTTCAAATGTTTACATTTGAGTGGCTAATATATTATTAGTTTGGGCTATATTATTAATAATTTATTATTTAAGTCATATACATAGCATTGCAAGCGTTAATCTGTAGAAGCCACGATCCAATCCCTTTCTTACTGGACCGATTCTTAAAAAACCAAGCAGAAATAACTCAAGAGCAGCATATTAATATTTTTATATATGATTGGTTATATATATTTTTTATATTTAATCTTTTTTAACCAAAATCGTGGATATCATTTTGTTTTTGCATATGAACATACAACAAAGGCCAGCAATGCATATAACAATGTCCAGTAATCCGCCTCCAACAGCCTCGCATAGAATGGCCATGTTTCTCGAAGATTTACCTACAACATCAACGTTTCAACCTTGTTTTAATAAGAATCTTCAACCTGGTATTAACCTCTTTTGAACGCCATATCAGTTTTTGTGAGCAGCTTCATGGCTCGGAATTTTGGGAGTATCTACAACAACTTTGCTGGCATTCCAATGCAAGAGAAAATGCTCACATTACAGAGCATGGAAACCTATTTACTGATAGAGTGCATTTTTTTACAGTATATGTAAAGGGGGATTACCCACAACAAACCATTTCTTCATAAATAATAAAAAGAACTGCAAACCCTAACAAAATACAACAATACAGAAAAAATTGCTGAAATCTCTGTCTAAAGAAAAAATTGAAGGAGTGAAGCAGAAGTTCGTTGAAATCATGCTGCACCATCCCTCAAGATCATTTTTGCCTCCTGGAAGAGCTAGTATTTTGAATTGGAGCGATTTCAGTAGTGGGGCCTACATTTCAAAACTGTTGTAGGAGAGAAATAACGACAGGAACATCATTGGTTCTAACCGAGCGACTGCTTAAATAGTAGCTAGGCCGAAATACTAAGAAAACCTCGTGGAACTGCTCGATGAGGAGATACGGTGTGCGGTTGAACCACACTCTCTCACGCAGGTAAGTAACGGAAAAATCCCTACGAACCTGTGGCCGTGATCTTCCTATGAAAGATCACACCAAGGAAGAGCTGCAGCGTTGGATATTATAGTGCCTCTGGGTTTGACTGTGCTTCTCGGATAAGGGCGAGTTTCATGTCAGAGATAGAGGGAACCGATGCAAACAGGAGAGTTACACACCAGAGGGAACGAATGGCAGACGTAGTGAACTCCCTGAACACGCAACCGCTGCAAACAACATTCAACACACAACAAATCTTCAAGAATAGATGAGACACGCCTAAGAATTTGATTTGCAAAGAGAACGACCACGTGGGTTAGAGACAGGTGGCATGCTTTTATTAGAGGAAGCGACGACCTCCCTCCAACTAATCAGGTCCATTGTTTTACAAATGGACCTCAGAAAAACGCCGCCTAAAAATTTAGTATGGAGATAATTATTATTAATTTTTTATGTATTAATAGAAATTATTCTTGAAATTTAAAATGGAGATTAGGTTTTTTCAGTAACAACTTATTATGTGACTTTTATAAATTTAAAATTTCAAAATATTATTGCATTGAAATTTAAAATGGAGATTAGGTTTTTTCAGTAACAACTTACTATGTGACTTTTATAAATTTAAAATTTCAAAATATTATTGCATATTATTGCATTAAGAGTAGGGAGAGATGTCACCTAACATAACAATGAAAAAAATAAAAAGTTTTTAAACAAATAAATTATTGTTCAAAATGTTATTGCATTAAGAGTAGGGAGAGATGTCACCAAAAAAATTAAACAAATAAATTATTGTTGATAATAAATTAAATAATTAAAATCAAATAAAAAATAATTATTTAATTAAATAATATAATTTTTTTAAAATTTAAAAAAAAAAAATTTACATAAAAATGAATCACCATCATTGAGCAATTACTTATAAGCTTGTAACCATTAAAATAATACATTTAAAAATAAATAACATTATGAGGTTATGTATACACTAAAATTAACTTTTTGAAAAATAGAAATATTAATCATGTTGATTTATATGTAGGTATATAATAATTCAATAAGGAAGTTTTTATTAAAAGGTAAAATAGTAAGTAAAAGAATTAGTTTTTAGGTTTTATGTATTGTATTAAGAGGATGTTAAATAAAATTATATAATTTAGATTTTAATAATTTAAATATTATAGATATTATGTCTTTATATACAAATATTATTAACGAACAATAATTATTTAAATTTATTAGCATTAAAATATAAAAATGATAGTTTATTAAACAAAATATTATTTTATAAATAGTAATAGTTTTGAAAATAAATTATTAATGATTGTTTTGGAAATAGATTATGAAATATGATTTTAGAGTGAGATGAAGAGCGCAGGAATGCCAAGTCTTTGGACGCATTCAAACTTGTAACTAAGTTTTGATGGAACCATTCATATAAATTTTTTGGCCATATACAGTGTAATGTAACTGGTTGCAATAACAAGCATGGCGGAGCGTTCCCTTCAGGCACACCCTCTGTGGCTGTGGCACTCGACTCCTACGAACTTGGTTTTTGGGGTAGCTGTTATTGTGGTCGCCGAGTATGGACTCTTCTACCTCTGTCCTATTTTGCCTGGTGTTTAGTTTTCTCCTACTACATTGCATTGTTTATTTCATTTTTTTTTGTTTCTTGTCTTTGGGAAGATTTGTTATGCGTGTTCTGCTTTCTAAGAAAGGTGCCTTTTATGTCTCACTCTTTTGCCTGGATTGTTGCTTTCCCTTGCGTCTTCTTTTCTGGGGTTTGGTGGTCGTTTCTATTCTCAATCGAGGGTTTGTTAACGGCTCTCCTATTATCCACTCGCTCAAACTTCTGAGCTTTCCCTGGCCATTATCGACGACTGGAGTCCATCCTCTTCTCTGAGGACTAGTACCAACCAGTCTATAAAATAAGTGGGAATTGTATATAGTGGCCGGTATTGGCTCTTATTTGTGGGCAACAGGCTTTGTTGCTTCTTGTGGGTTTGTGGTGTGACGGACTAGATGGGTCTACCACCTTTGTGTTTGCGTCGTTTTGGGGTTTTTCTTATGGTTTTTTACGTAGGGAGGAATCTTATCATTTCATCTTTTTGGGGCTCTGTTTGTCCTTGGTCCTCCGTTTTCTGCCGTCTTCATCTCTTGGTATTGGTTGTCGATACCAGGGGTTTTTGGTTTTGGCTCCGGTATTCTTGCACCTGTTGACTCTTGATTCTGTCCTTTACCCCTGCGGTGACATCCCAACTAGGGTTTTGATACCCTGGGTTTTTCGCTGACTTAGGGTTTTTCGTTTCGTGGGTTTCTCCTCTCTTGGGTTTACCAGACTACGGTTGACTTGTGAGACAGGTCAGTGGTTGGATTTTCTCTCCCATCCCCATGTCGAAAACCCACGATGGGTCTTCCGTTCCTCCGATGGATCCTCGTGCTTCCCATTTCCGTCGTCTTCGGAAGACAAAAGCCCACAAAATACTTGAAGGAAAGCTACGTTTTGTTGTTGGTCGAGATGTTTATATGGACAAGGTTGAGGCATTGTGTTCTCGTGCACTTGTCGGCAGATTGGAATATTGCTCTATGGATAAGAAGGCCTGGTTTTCCTGGGCCTCTGAATACTGGAAGCCATTCCTATCTTATGTTCCTACGATCAGCTTATTGGCTCGAGGGTGGATTGTTTTTGTTTTCCTGGAAGACTCCCATGCCTCATCTGTTCTTAATCGGCTTTGGAGAGTTGGAGATGGGTCTCTAGTCTTAGACCGTTGGCATGTTCACTTCGACCCTCTGCGCGAAAGGGTAAAGAAGCGCCATCTATGGGCTTTACTCCCGGGTCTTCCCTTCCCACTCTGGAATCGCTCTCTTCTGGAAGGTATTGGCAACACTATTGGGCACTTGGTGGTTGTGGAAGAGGACTTTATGAACACATATGATAATAGGATGGCGAGGATCTTAGTGGAACTGGATATCACGAAGGGCTTGCCGGCCAAAATTGAGATTCTTTGCCAAGAGCGACTGTTCACTCAATTACTAGACTATCTTGGCATTCCATTTAGATGCAGTCGATGCCGGGATACTGGACATCTGCATCGTGATTGTCCTTTCTTTCGTATGGGTTCAGTCTCTCTGAGACCACACCATCTCTCCGCGGTACATGTGTCTCCCCCTCCAGTTATGAAGGATTATCCGGTAAGCATACCTACTGCTCTTACAACCATTGCACTAGGTTCCCTACATAATGCTTGTTCTCTTTTCCAAGATTGTTCTGATCATGATTTAGCCTTATTAGATTCAGTGGATGGTTGTCTTGCTCCCCTCGTTGCCTTGGTGTCATCTAACCTTTCTCAACTAGACCACCCTACTATTTCCAGTGTTGCTGTGCCCCCCTGTATCCCTCCATTGGACTCCGTTGATTCACTATTTCCTGAATCTTCCTCTTGTAAGTCCCCCGACCCTCCTCTTCCTCTTGCAGAGGTCTCTCCACCCTCCTTATTTTCAGACTTGGATTTTCCCCCTCTTACTAGCTCTGACCACATGGCTCTGGCTACTCCACCCCGCAGCCTTGTTACCTCACCTTCCTTTGCAGACCCATCCTTAAAAAAGTCCCCGAATATCTTCTCTGATAAAACCCCACTCTCCCCCTCGGTCCTGCCCCTAGATTCCATCCGATTCGAGAATGTCACCATCATGAAAAAAAAAAGAAATCCACCTGATTTCTCAGCTCCTGCCCCTGCCTCATATACCCCTTTATCTACTAGACTCAAAAATGCGGCTCATCAGCATTCTTCTTCACCTCTCAGGGTCCTTAGAGCTTCGACCCCGCAACAGAGCGATCCATGATGCGCATCCTCTCCCTAAATGTCCGTGGCTTGGGGGGCTTAGCCAAACAAAAAAATCTCCGTCACCTATTCTCTTCACTTTCACCTGATGTTGTTCTCCTTCAAGAAACTATGACCAGTTCTTATCCTGCCCTTCTTGCTTTCTCTAAACTTCATCCTGGATGGGAGTTCTGTGCGATCCGTTCCACTGGTCTTTCGGGGGGCATTCTGTCTGGGTGGAATCCGAAACTCATCGAGTGTAAAGCCTATCACACTGTGGCAAGTATCTTGCTCAAGGCTATGATTCGTGGCTCTACCTTTCCCCTCTCCATCCTTAATTGTTATGGTCCTTACCACAATAGAGAAAACTTTTGGAATTCTGTGGCTAATGGTGGACTTCTTTCCTTACCTAACCTGATCCTTGCGGGAGATCTGAACCTTACTTTGAATGTTTCTGAGATTTGGGGCTCTAAGGCTCAACTTGAGCCTCTGGGGCCCCTTTTTTCAAAGCTCTTCTCTGATCATCTGCTGGTGGATGTGGCCTCTACTTGCGCTGGACCTACTTGGAGGAATGGAAGGATAGGGGAAGAGGGCATCTCCAAAAGACTTGATCATTTCCTTCTATCTGATCATCTTGTTAGCCTCCTTGCCAGATATCAAGTTTGGGCTCATAGAATTGGGATCTCTGACCATTTCCCTGTTCTCTTCGAATGGTTGGATCATCCGGTGTCTTGTGCTTACCCATTCAAATTCAATCATTCCTAGTTGGACAATGAGGATTTTATTCATATGATTAGAAATGAATGGCCTCTTATTTCATCAAGTGCCTCGGAGGATTCCATGGAAGATCTCTCTATTAGATTTTGTCTCCTTAAAGGTAAGGTTAAGTCCTGGACTAAACTTGAATCTATTAATATGAAGGAAAAATCAACTATTGTGGAGGATGAAATTAGCTCTATCCTGGATTATTCGACTTCTTCTATATTAAATGCTAGGGAGCAGTCCAGATTGACATCTCTTAAAATTGAGCTCAAAAAGATGATGGACCATGAATTGCTCTCTGCTAGATTACAGAGCACGGTGTCATGGGCTTTGCGAGGGGATGCTAACACCAAATACTTCCATGCTGTGGCATCTGCTCGAAAAAACCATAATGTCATTTGGAGTTTGCAAGATGAGGATGGAAACTTGGTCTCTGATGATCAAGGTCTCAAGACTTTGGGGATTCACTACTTTAAGAATATTTTTCCTGATGATCATTTGATGAACATTGCAACCCAACTCAAGGTGATTCAACTTTTTCCCTCCTTCATCTGTCCTAAAGAGAGGGAGTCATTCACTGGTCAAGTTACTCTATCGAAAGTGGAGGCTGCTCTTAAATCCTTCAAAAAAGACAAGTCTCCGGGTCCTGATGGTTGGCCTGTTGAATTTTATCTGGATTTCTTCGATTTGCTGGGGCCTGACCTTGTCAATATGGTTGAGACATCCAGGAAGTATGGTCGGGTGGTTCCTTCCCTGAACTCTACCTTTATTGCACTTATCCCCAAAAAAGAACTGCCTGTCTCTTTTGCTGATTTTCGTCCCATTTATCTCTGTAATCTGATCTATAAGTTGATATCTAAGGTTGTGGTTTTGAGGCTTAAACCTTTTTTAGACAAATCCATCTCTCAGCAATTTGGTTTTTTGAAGAATCGTCAAATCATTGAACCCTTAGCCATTTCGCAGGAAGTCCTCCACACTGTCAAAACTAAAAATAGGTGTGCCCTTATTCTTAAGCTAGATTTGACTAAGGAATTTGATAGGGTCAATTGGACATTCATCCGACTAATACTTATACAAATTGGGGTTCCTCTAGTTGGTGTGAATTGGATCCTGGGCTGTATTTCTTCCGCAAATTTTGCTATTCCTTGTTAATGGCTCTCCCTCTCCCTTTTTCACTGCCACTCGTGGCATTAGGTAGGGATGCCCCTTGTCTCCTCTGTTGTTCATTCTGGTTATTGAAGATCTTAGTTTATTGATTGAAGATGCCAAAGTTAATGGCAGAATCAGAGGGATCAAGATTTCACCACATCTACTCCTCACACATCTACTCTTTGTAGATGATGTGATTATGTTCGGAATGGGATCCTTTGAGGAATGGATGGCCTTTAAAGTTATTCTGGACACATTTTGTGAGGCATCTGGCATGTGGATTAACTTGGACAAATCATGCTTTCTCCATAATGGCTTGGATGCTGATCTACTGCGCAAGATCATGGGTCTCCTTCCCTACAGATTTGAGCAAAGAAATCATGGTTTTAAGTATTTGGGATACTTTATCAAGCCATCGGGGTACCTGGTCAGATATTGGCACTAGATTCTTTCTAAAATTGAAAAATGAATCTTTCATTGGACCAACCGGCTCTTATCACTTGGTGGTCGTCTCATTCTTATCAAATCTGTTCTTTCCAGTCTTCATGTCTACTGGATGGCTTTAGTTCCGATCCCACGGTCCATTCTTGATAAGCTCAGACGCATGATCTATTATTTTCTGTGGGGTTCTTCATCCAAGAATAAGAAGTTCCATCTTGTGGACTGGCAAATTTTAGCGCGCCCAACTACCCTGGGTGGATGGGGCATTAAGCATCTATCATGGTTCAGTCTCTCCTTGAGATTAAAAAGCTTATGGATGGCTATCAATGGCAAAGGTATTTGGTTTCAGCTTCTGTCTGTTAAATATCTGAAATGATTACCACTGCATTCCTAGCTTCGTGAAAAGTCATTCTCTCATCGAAGAGCTTCTGTTATCTAGAAAGGATTTCTCCTTACTATATCTTGGCTTGGTAAATTTGGAAAGTTGGTAATGGGTCTTCTATCCAACTGGGTGTGGATCCCATCATTGGTTTAGGGTCATCCTTTCTACTCCCACACGATTTGCGGGACTATTTGGAAGATTATGGTATCTGTTCATTGGAACATGTGAGGAATCTTATACCACATACTCAGAACTATTGGTTCTTAGCATATGACCTGGAACTTCAGGGTGATTGGAAAATTTTATGGGACAACTTCATTAGAGGGCTGGAATTTGGAAGGATTCGTCTTTCTGATAACTGTGACTCTCTATTATGGACTCATAACAAATACGTGGGTCCTTTAACAGTAGCTATGGGTTATGATTGTATTGCATCCTTGTTTTGTTCTAAGGATCAGACCTCTGTTCTTGATTCGATCTAGAATCTCAATATCCCCCTAAAAATAGGATGCTTCACTTGGCTTTTGGGTAGGGGTCGGATTCTGACCTGGGATCAATTACAACACTGGGGTTTGCAGGGCTCTAGTAGATCTGTCCTCTGCTATTTGATTGAAGAGAATATTCAGCACCTCTTTCTAGACTGTCCTCTCACCACTGGAATCCTTTCCTACTTTGTAGCTCGATTTGGGTATTCTTCTCCTCATGTTGTATCTACCTCTTCCTTTCTGGAATATTGGTTCAGCCATACCGCGATCTCTGCTCTCTACAAATATCTTCCGATTTTCATCTTCTGGTGTATTTGGAATCTCAGGAGCAGATGCTTATTTGACAATAAAGTTCCCACTTTTCATGCACTCATCACTCAGATTGATAACCTTATGTACTTGTACCCAGTTCCACAAGAAAAGCAAAAAATTAGGAATATCGGTCTGAGTCCCATGATGTAATGTCCTTGTGGATTTTTCGATGGGGCTGCTACAAGGAATATTGGTGGCACTGGCTTTGTGATCTTTCTCAATGTTGATCACTGCTTTAGTTTCTCCTTGGTCTGTGGAAGCAGCTCAAATACCAGAGCTGAATTATTGGCACTTTGGGCTATTTTGAGAGTGAGTGAGTTGATGGGTTTACCCATGCACTCGATATTTGGAGACTCACTTGTCATTATCTCCTGGCTTAACAGACTCGTAACACTAAATGTTCCCTCTCTGAATCATTGGTGTGATGATATTCGTGCTATGTTGTCATATGCCCCTCATGTGATCTTCAAACATATATATCGTGAGCATAACTCACAAGCTGATGGTCTCTCCAAATAGGCTTTGAAGATGGATATGGGTTTTGGAATCTTCTCTTAATATTTGGATGGCATGATCATAGATCATGGTCAATTTATGTTTTTCTAGCATGTGCTGAGTTATATGCTCTTAATCCTTTGGCACTTAGTGAATGATATGTACTTATTCTTAGTCTGCTTTGCTGAGACTTTCAACCGGCATGTTTTGCTCAAGACTTGTCTATTTTTTTATCACTTTCGATATCTTCCAGCATATTCTGACCTGTTTATCAAGGATGATGAGAAAATTCTGCAATGATTAGACTTTGTGCTCTTTCTTTATTGGCTGCTTGTAAGAATGCTTAGATCTTTTCTATCTTTGCTTTGATGACGTTTCATTTATGCATTCTGTGCAAGGAATGTGAGGTAAATTTGTATAAGATGTCTTTTGATTCTTAAATGAATAACAAAGACTGGTATTTTTTCCTCTGAAAAAAAAAGAGTGAGATGAATAAGATTTAAATTCAAAGTTTTAGATAAAAAGAAATAAACTGTAATATAATTAAGAAATGTTAACTTGTTTATTTAGTTTTTAATATTTTGACAATAAAGTTAAAATGAATGTTTAATGGATTATTATTATTGAATAATTAAATAACTAAGAGGAATTAGAACTGAAGTAATTGTTAAAAGAGTGTTTGTTGATCCACAAGGGGAAATAAAAAATGACATAAATTGCTGAGTGAGAGCTCAAGTGATGCAGAAGATGTCTTCCCCAAAATCAAGTCAAGACTCCTTGTGGAGCCATAAAGAGCAAGAGGCTTATAAATGACCAAGTCTAAGGCAAAATACTATAAAATAGTATTTCCATCGAATAAGCATGAGGCTGGCGACGAATGGAGAAATAATCTATTGATGCAAAGAGATGGTGCATTGATTAGAATTTTCCCTTGTGGTTCAACAAATAGGATCGGAAGTTCTAGAGGAAGTAAGTTTTGGCTACTCTAGGAATTGGTGTTGAGATTACAACACCAGGAGCCATTATCCAGTCTTGTGAGTAATATCAAGACAATAGACTAGTGAGTAATATCAAGTCCTACAAATATCCTCATATGATTGAGGTGGTGATGTTGTAAAGCTTGTGAGTAATATCAAGCCGAGTCTTGTGAATAATATCAAGGCAGTAGACTTGTGAGTAATATCAAGTCAGTAAATTTGTGTGTAATATCAACTGAAGTCTTGTGAGTAATATCAAGATAGTAGACTTGTGAGTAATATCAAGTTCTACAAATATCCTCATGTTGTGAGGTAAAGTAATTTACTGTGTTAAGTAGATATACTACGTGATGTATGGCTAGTCATGGTCAATAGGTGTTACAAGTTTCCTTTTGGGATTAGCTACCCCTAGAGTGATTTACATTAGAATGTGCCTATATGACCTGGGGTAATACATATGATCATAGGTTCAGAAACAATCTTATGAGTATGAGATGATATATATGATTAATTAATGAAATAACATATGGACCATGCAAAGATAATTAATATAAGCAAATAGATGGAGAGATAATTTGAACTTCCTATGTTTCCATCAAGTGAATTTGAATTGATAAGATATCAGTTGAGTATTAGTTACGGTAAACAAATTTCAGTTAATTAAGGAATCAACTCCTTAATTTATGCAAGTGATTGTTGGAAATAAACACTAATGGATAAGCACTAGTTACTGCCCAGTTACATTCAGTTATGTTTAGTTACATTCAATTATTGTTCAGTTACATTCATTCCATTCAATTCCATTCAGTACAGTTCAGTTACACTTAGTTGTATGTAGTTACACTCAGTTCCATTCAGTTCATCTTAGTACACAACTCAGTTAGAGTTAATTAATTAATGGAAGGCACATATCTTCTTGTGGGAGATAATTATGGAGTGCCAGCTTGGCACCAGGTCAATGGGGGAAGCATGATTGAATATGGATTGGTGTTCTAAGTGTTAACAAATAATTGATCCATGCAACTATTCTATTTTTTTGTATAACCTAATTTGACTTGTTATTAAAGTGTTATGCACTTGACAATTTAGATACGGTGTTCCATTCGATCTCCACTCTCTGGTGATCTCCGTGAAAACAATCTGCTATTGTGTTGTAATCATTATCTTCCACTTATCAATCATACTCTAATATTATTTTTTGGGTTTTCTATCCTCCGAATTAGTCGAGGGGTTTTCCAGGGTATATCCTATGTTCTATGGTTTGATTTAGGTCTTTGGATTATGGATGAGATTTATATGCACTTTTACTATGGGGTAAAGTTTTAAAGTGTAATTATCTTCATAGTTTTATCAATCACTAACATGCTATCAAATAAAGGGCATGAAAGATATTAGTTTTGTGCAAACACTCTAAGCCTCTATAGATATTGAAGCATTGAGAAAGAGCTTGAAGCAATGGATTCTATATCCGTCCGACCGGAAGATAGACTCGAAGGAACAACCAACTTCAATACATGGAAGATGAGGATGATATTCTACAAACCACCATTAAAAGACTCCCCTCCTCATGGGGGAACTTTCTTTTTGCGGTCAGCGAAAGAGAAGATCATCCCAATTTCGAAATACTTTGGCATATTGCATTCAAGAAGAAGGGCACATCTAGAACAAAGTGGTGCACACTGATGAAGAGAATCTAGCTGTCATGGCTAGAACTAAGAATGGGAGAAATCCTTTCGCTCCCAAGAACACTTTTAGTGCAAAGAAGAAAGAGATAAATAAATGTATGGACAAATCAAAACTAATATGGGAGAAAACATGAAGTTGGGAAACAATTTTGCTTGTTTTTTTACTAAACAGACTGCAAAATTTTATGTTTTTCAAATTCAACCCCTTCAAAATGATATCTCCCTTAGGAATTTCACCCTGAAGTAAACACACAAGTTTTAGAGAATTGAATTAGCTACATACTCATATTTAAAAAAAAAAAAATTATCAACATATAGTGGGGAAAATTTGGAGGGAACCAACGAAATATACTTTAAAATTTTAAGTATGAATAATAAGTGACCTGTGTGCCCAACATTGTTCTTATAGATAGTTAATCATTTAAGGGAAACAAAATTTATACTCATAATCTACACAGATTGAACTTGTGCATGGACTATATTTTGAGGTTTCTCGGACTTCAGAACTATTTTTTATTATTTATTGAAACAACATAAGTTCAGAAAATGGTGCATTATCGACACATGTTGGTGAGATTCAATTTTCTTTTTAGTGTGACACTTATTGAAAAAAATAAAAGTACCCTTTTGAAGAGGACATGTCAATTATGATCTCTATGAAGATTGCAAAATTTTTGGTTTTTTCTTTGTTATGATATTGAATTTTCATTTCGGGTGATTTTCAGAATAACAAAATTCTTAAGGGATAAGGTTTAGAAAAAAATTATTAATAAATAGAAATTCAAATTGAAATGAAACAATTTTTATATCATTCGAAACTTGATTCAGAGATGAATCCATTGCTACCAAGTCCGACAAATAATATTTAAAATTTGCAGGGGTTTGGGCTTGCTGAAGTTGCAGGTTCCAGAAAGATGCTAGATATTTTCACAAGTTTTGTTGACCATGAACTCTCGGCCGAAAAAATATCTCCAAACTCTCAGCCGAGAGTTTAGTTCAAACTCTCATCTAAGAGTTTTAAAACTCTCATGTGAGAGTTTTTTTAAAAATACAACGCGGTTATTGGTTCAAACTCTTCGCCTAGATTTTTATTAAACTCTCGGCGTAGAGTTTGAGATTGAATTTTTTTCACATTTTCATCCGAGCGGCCTCTTTTATTTTCACTCCATTTGTCATACAATTGTTTCCCAACTTCGCGTTTTCACCCATATGTTTTTGTTGTAAAAAAGGCAGATCACTTCATACACGATTGCAATACAAGGAAAATAAAAAGAGGAATAATTCACGACTCTACCACCACATAAGGAATTGAACCTTCTCAAGAGAAATCATCCAAGGAAGAGGATGATCGAAAGGAATATTTCCTTTAGTGAAGAAGAACATTCACTCTTGATTTCATAAAATCCTTATTCCCATGCAGAGACACACTTTCTAGTACATGCATTAAGTTTTTCTTTTGCAGTGTTGTAAGTTGCAGTGAATAAATAAGGATTCCACCTATCTCCGCAAGGGTGCATAGCTCAAAAGGGGGCCTAGACTGTAATACCCCCTGAATTAATAATTATTAATTCTGTTGGAAAATACTTTGATTATTATTTTATTATTCTTTGACAAAAAGTAAAGAATATAACAATTTGTATTAAAACATTCCTTATTAATAAAATATACTGAAGGAAAACAAAAGTGGAAGTAGCTGTTGAAAGAGTGTTCGCTAACCCACAAGAGGGAAATGACAAGTGGCAGAGATCACCGAGTGAGAACTCGAGATGCAAGAGACATCATCCCCAAAAATCATGTCTGCACTCCTAGTTGAGTTTCTAAAGAGTAGGAGGCTCATAAATGACCAAGTCCTAGGAAAAATACTATTTAATAGTGTGTCCATGAGCAGGAGGAAGCTAGCATTGGATGTGGATTAGCATCTATGTAATGCAAGAGATGGCGCATTAATTTATTTTGCTCTTGTGGTTCAGCAAACAGGCTCAAGGGTTCTAGAGAAAGTAATTTGGATGCTCTGGGAGTTGGTTGGGAGGAACCATTTCTCCACTTTTTTTTTCCCAACCTTGGTTCCAGGTTCCTAGTCTGTTTTTCTTATGACTAATTCTATTTACAGCAGGATGTGTATGTGAAATATTTATGTACAGTTACATCTCCAGGTAGTAGGATTATGAATTTTCATAGAACAAATAACCGTGTTTCTATGAAATATATTAGATCTTTACAATGTTATTAGGGGTTAATAACTCGTTTTGAGCATAAGTTTGTAGAACAGGTTGTTGTTGATATAGTTTCGAATCCAATACTTGAAGAATTTAGAATTCATGATTCTATATATAATGGACTGAATCATCTATTTCTTTTTAAAAATGTACCATGTATTCCTACTTTTAACTAAGCATTGTTTGTTCGTATCATTTCTGCTCAACCTAATTATACTTATTGAATGTGGACTTAATCTTTAATGTTGTTATAGCGTATATTTGTCTACATATATCATAGAGTAGAGAGTATGTGATTTATGACTAGTTATTTGAATAAAGAATAGAGTTCTACTCTGCAAGTGTTTTGATCATTTAATACCTTTGTTTCATTAACCAGAAGTATAGATTTTCAATATTCTATGTGTATATGTGTAACTTGAAATCAAATTGAGGCGTATGAGACCGAATCTATTTGTGTAAAGCGTTACAAAATGAATTGATTGTTTCACTGATCAATTCAGCGAAGATTACAGAAAGTTAAAGAACTTGTATCTTTGACAGATTTATGGTTGAAATCGAATTTCACAATTAGAAGGTGTGCCCGAGTTAAGCCTAAAAAAATCACCATACATCGTGCAGTGGACATCAATCTTGGAGAAAATCAATGGAGATAAGGACATTTTGCTAGAGAAAGAGAAAGCAATATATAGAAGGGGCTGGGCTGCGAAATCAGAAGTGATCGCTGGAAATTAAGATCTAGATCTAGGACTGAGATCGATCATAAAATAGCTCGGTGGTCCACAATGATTTCGTTAGGAGAAGTTGTGGGTTTTGAAAAACTTTTGATGTTTCCGAAATCTTTATGGATATCCCTTCATAGTTTTTGAATTCCACCATTGATTTGGTGGGGACACTGATTGGACGATCAACAAGCCATTTCGCTGATTCAACTAGCAAGTTGATTAACAATAAAGAGTTGGCACGCAAATTTTATCCAAATAAATTTGTTACAGGCTTGAGTCCTCCTAAGTGAGTTGGACGACAGATTGACTACTTTGAGAACACTAATTATACCAAGGATTTCACTCTAAAATCTAATCTTGTTGATGTACCCGATCAAATAAAAATGTGTAATTCATTTTAAATTATGCATTGATTTTAGCGGTTGTGATTACTAAAAGGGAAATTTGCACACCTAACAAATAATGCTAAGTGCAATTTTTTCTAAATGAGAAAATGGGGTATGCCACTATGCGAGGTGCATATTTCTCCTTCAAATGATATTGCAACAATTCCTGTATGAAATCCTAATGCAAGTACCATGCGAGTGCAAAAATGCAAAAATGCATAAGTATGCCAAAAATAAAATATTTTTGTATTTTTGAAGTAAATGAGATACAAAAGCAACAAAAGACTCTACAACTGTCAGACCCTACAACAAATCACAGATAGCATCTAAGAAAGGCACCAAAATAAAATAAATCTAATGCACTAATCCCAAAACAAAAAGTAAAAATATGACAAGAACAACATCTAATTAAAAAACAAATAGAAAGGGTCTCTGGTTAGAAACAGAGGCAGTATACAAACACCAACATGATCAAGGAGGAATCAACAACATTCAAAATTCACCCTACAACTCTCAATCATCCAAATCAAACTCAAAATAGAGGCATACGCGACTGTTCACAGAAAACCTACGTATATACACGGATATTCGGGAGAAACCCATGTGTATACACAACTGTGAAGCAAAAACTCGCGTACATGAAGAAAGAAGGGGAAAAATGATAAGCCAAGATCAAAATTACTTCAACAAGACACTAAATGGAAAACCTACTTCTGGACCCGACATAGAAACTCACACAACAGAGAGGAACCATCCAATCCCCAAAGAAAAAACAAAGAACCTCCACAACGAAGTCGCCAATTCTTTTATGGAGAGAAACTTCCTATGGCTTGGGGTGTACCACAACAAACTGAATGACACCAAAAATCAATACATTCCAATATGCAAGAGAAATAAAAACATCTAACACTAATGGATATGAAGCGTACCTTATTTCGGACGGTTGATGTAGATCCCTGTTGAGCTTTTCCAACACACTTGTATTCACAATTTGCTCTCAACAACATCAAACAAGACAAGCATGCTATATATCAAAGTGTTAGACCTAATCTATCATATATAAACCATTATGTATAAGCAAAACAATTACATCCATGGATACAATATTCATATTTATGCACATGTATTGGACAGGAAATGGATATTTTTATTAATAAAATAGAGATACAATAGTTACAAACTCTATTGACACTTATTCAAACCAGAGAAACTGAGTCCTCCACCTAGGCCTCCACCACTTCAATCCTCCATCACAATGGAAAGCTTACAAAGAAAAGGAAATCTTGGGAAGAGCAGCATTATGTGCTCCAAAGAGACAAAGGGATGTAGACTCAAGCATAAACAAGTAAGGAAACAATGAACCAATAGTTTTGTTGCTCTCCAAATTCTCCTCCTTCAATGCATCGAAGAGGTTCAATATATAGCCCTCCAAATGGGAAATCAAGGGTCGAGTCCGAGTGTTCTCAAGGCATATGGAAGGCCAAGAGTCAAGTTATTCGGGACTCTATGAGGAAAACTCCAAAAACATTTGCCTTTGTGCACATTTCCTGATGTACGTGGGTTTTGGCTCAAAGTTGCGTGTACACACGGATATTGCTTTAAAAGTCGCGTATACACATAAATAGGTGTTTTCTGGGGACTTTCCTGGGACATAAAAGTATAATTTGAGAAAAGGGGTTCCAAGGATTCTGCAAAGGGACATGGAAGGCCATAAAGATGTGATCTACCAAGTGTGGTAAAATCAACTATAACATAAACCCTAAATACAAATAACAGAACCAACGATGTGGAGGTAAGACAATCTACGATGGCACCCATAGTATCGTCACAAACACCAACATTATAAACAAAATACATTTAAAGTCTTTACGAAATAAAAAGGTTTTAAAATCCCTCTATAAAGAGAGTAAAAAAAACCTTGGGGATGGAAAACAAAACACACAACACTTATCTTATGCAGAGCTGGAGTCTTCCTCTCCTCTCATCTCCCTAATCTCATGCTTAAGTACCTAGAACAAAACCACTTTATGATTTAAGCCATGGTGGTTGATTTTATTTTTAATTCAAACCAAATGGAAAGAAAAACAAAGATAGGGTTTATTTTTATACCAGAGGCATTCTAAGACGCAGGCCTCGAGAGAGGTGAACTTGTCACCTTCCTCGCCAGTTTTCCAACCTACAACAAAGAGCTTCGTGGAAATTAAAAATTTGTATTCAAAATTTTTCAAACAAGTCGAATGTAAATATTAAACACTTTACCCTTACTTGGTGCAAGTTGCTGAGAGGCCAGGGTCGACTCCTTCAAGAAGACCCTTATCCCTCCTCTTCCTGCACAAAACCAACAATACAGTTGAGTTACAGATAATTATGTAAAAATAAGTTAACTTAAATTAAAACTTGCAGAGTAGAAACCCTTTCTTCTACCTGGAGAAGGCAATGGAGAAATGGGGCAGGTGGTTGAGTGCAACAATGGGTTGCAGATGACCATGGAAACCATGAGAAAGAACCAAAACACCTAAGAAAAGAAACCAAGTACCTGACATCAAACACTATCATAGGTTACACTGAGAACCAACAGTATTTCACCATTAACAAGAGAAGAGATTGACTCTCTCCTTCTTACAAACCAAACAACTTAATTCATGGTTCATACATCGAAAGACACAATAAAAATTCCACCAAAAACCCTAAACAACAAAGACTTACAAGTGGATAGCCAGGATGTAATCACGAGGCCAACATGGAGGCATGGTTGCGATGTCGACTCACGGCCAGGACATGCTTTAAGGAGAGTCAAATAAAAGGTACAATTCTTTTAAACCTTGACCAAAACAATAATAACATATCAATCATTGCTAGTATCTCTTTCAACTATGTTGAGAACCTTATGCATATCACATAAACCATTGCATATTAACCGTTGAAATAACATTTTATAACATTCAAACCATTGTATGGTAAACCAACGAAGGGACGTATAATATTAGTGTTGGCCACTATGGCTTAGACCATATGCATTTACACTTTAAAACCTTTTACCTTCACACCTTAGGACTAAAGTCCTTACATTTATACCATGCGCTTAGGCTATGGTAAGGCCCATGGCCTCTAAACTTTAATTCAAACCTTATTATATTAAAGGGTGGGATGAAGACTATGGTATAGTCTCTCAACCCTTAGGTCTATTTAAGCCCTAGTAAAACTAACAAAAAACAAAAGCAAGGAACTGTAAAATATCACCGTTGGGAGTGGTTGAATGCAAGGTATTGACCTCGTTGTTTTCACAGTTGGTGAAACCTGGAATTTAAGCGAAATGATATTAATAACTTACATAAACCTCATCAACTTAACACATGAGTAAAATTGCTTCTCAAGAATTTTATAAATTACTGCTATTTAAATGCATGTATATATATATATATATATATATATATTACAAATTTTTGAGATGTGTTACATAATGGCATCAGATCATGGTTACAAAACTAGGCCTAAACCGGCTCAACACTAAAACTATTAAAAAAAAAAAAAGGAAACTAATTTTACTTTATTTTTGGTTTAATTCTCTTACAAAATAGAAAGAGAGGATAACTATATTTTTGCAGGAAAAACATGGTAGGTGTAAGGATGTCTGCAAAATAAGAGTTTCACCCAAAAAATACTTTAAATAATGATGACAATAATTTAAGTGATGGGGAGATTTGGGTAAACTTTAATGAAAGTCAATATAATAAATCTTAACTACAAAGAATTGTTAAGGAATTACAATCAAAGCTAAAAAGAGTTGAGGAGGATAATGAACTATTCCTAACCACTCAAGAGGAACTAAATAATATTTTATTAGCGAAAATACATAACGATGAAAAAGAGAAAAACAAGAAATCAGAACATATCATGCCAAAAAATACACCTTACAAATGTGAGGAAAGGAAACTATAATTTTCCATTCATAAACCTAAAACTTCCAGTGAAGAATTAGTCACACATCACTTAGAAAAACAACAAGATTCAAGCAAAAGTAGTGATGATAATAAAAGGAAAAATAAGTACAAACCATATGAAGAAATATCTGGGGAGTTTAAAAATATTAAACCACCAATGTTTAATGGTGAAATTGAAAATGGAGAAGAAGTGGAAGCCTTGTTGTCATGGATGAAGAAATAATTCCAAATATACAATTACTGCGACGAATTGAAAGCTAAAATGGCCATATATAATACGACCGAAAAAGAAGATATATGGTGGCGTGATATAAATAAAGTAAAGGGAATAAAGGAAAGATATGTAACCTGGAAAACTTTTAAAAAACATTTTAAGAGAAATTACCTGTCATAACAGTATTACGAGGATAAGGATAAAGAGTTTTACGAGTTAAAACTAGGAGCTATGACTATGAAAGAGCTTTGTAGTAAATTTCCAAGTTTGCTTTGTTACGTACCTTATATAATTGATGGAAAACCTAAGATACAATGTTTTCTCAATTGCTTTCCTATGATGTTTAAGGAACAGATTGAGTATAACAATCCGAAGATGCTGGAGGTAGCGATGATAAAGGCGAATTTCTGTTACAGCAAGAATAAAAATAAACAAGAAAGTGTACCAATTTAGAAGAATAAAAAGAAAGATAACTTTGATCCAAGAAAAAGAAACAATAAGTTCCATAAAAACATAGGGAATAATTATAAAGGGTATCAGGGTAGCAACTATAAAAACTTTAAACCACGGAATTCTGCAGTAAAGGAAAGAGAACTTCCAAATACTTTTAACAAGAACACTACACAGAGGGAACCCTTAAAATGTTGGAAATGTGGCGAGCCACATTATTTTAAAGACTACCCATAAGAAAGAAAAACTTTAATGTTCACTCCATCTAAGAAGTAGTTCTAGTTGGAGACATGGCAAGGAGCATGCCCAAAATTAGCGCTACATTGGAAAACCAACAAGCAGACCATCAAACTTCCATGGTTGAGATTTAAGGTATGATAAAAAAGTCAACCTATTTGCATCTTAATTGATACAGGTGCAAGTATGAGTTATATATGATCACCTATAATAGTTGAATGATGTAAATTAGTACCAGAAAATTTTGATAAGTCATGGCTAACTTATAGTTAGCCACATGTACTAAACGTAAAGTTAGTAGTTATGTTAAAAACTGTGAATTATTAATGAATGATTTCATTACGCATGTTGATCTGAATATTTTACCTTTAGGTTCCTATGATCTATTAATAGGAATGGATTGGCTAGAAAAACACAGAGTAATGCTAAATTGTTTTGATAAAACCTTTACATGCATAGATGATACTGGAAACCCTATAAAAATTAAAGGAACTCCCAGGAAATCTACGATCAGAGAGATCTATGCTTTACAAATGAAAATATAAGTGTGTAAAGGATGTAAAGTGTTTGTTGTTTATATAATGGATGATAATGATAGTGAAAATAAACTTAAAATAGAATAAATACCTATATTAAAGGAGTTTGAAGACATCTTTTTGGAAGGAATCCGTGGACTTCCTCCAAAAAGAGACATTGACTTAACAATCGATCTGATACCCGGAATGGTACCATCATCGAAATATCCTTACCGAATTAACATAATAGATCTTATAGAACTCAAATCAGAATTACACGAATTGATTCATAAAAACTATATTCAACCTAGTATTTCCCCTTGCAGAGCACCGATCTTGTTTGCACACTAGTACAAAATGAGGAATTAGCTACTATGTGACTAAAAATTCTAGTCACCACAGGTTTTTCAAGTGATTTACTACTAAATATGAGCAATTTTGATTGACCCAACTATAAATGACTAAAATTAACGACTAAGTTAGTCACCAGTTAACAAATATGACTAGACAATAAGTGACAGAGTTAAAAATGACTAACATAAACGACTAATTTAGTCACGACATAAAAAATGACTAACTAGAAGAATATGAATTAGTCATTTTTAATTATGTCATGGAAAATTGCAATTGTGACAATGAAGTGTTACAATTTAGTAAATTTTGTAAATTGTCTACCTTCTATTAGTAATATTGGTGCCATGCACCTCGATCTTCAGAGATCCAACAAAGAAATTGAACAAATTTGCTCTTGACCATATTTATCCCTGCTGCACCATTGAAGCAAACCGTTAAGCATGTGCCAAAGGAAATTAGGTTCCTATAGTTACGAATTAGGTACTAGAACTAGTACCATATCGATACCTAGAGGCATCATATCTGGTTGTTGATGCTTCAATGTAAGAGTCCCAAGTCCCATAGTGAGGTGTTTTTCTAACTTCAATATAACTATCATGATTTGTGACCGTCGAACTCACTGCACCAATCGATGTAGCTTCACCAGGATCAATTCCTTTAAACATCGTAGCAGTTGATCCAATAATAATTGAATTGGTGGAAGCACCAAGAACAATATTTTAACCAATCAAAGACTCAATTATAATTAAACTGGGGTGTTGACCCAGAACTAGTCTTAGATCCATATGCAGTAAAAAGGTAGAAGCCTGACCCCATCTCGAAGTTTCAGGTAAATATTTTTATTCCTCGATCTCTAAAAGTCCTCACCTCACAGAATATGATATGGATAATGCAGTGATGACCTCTCCTTATCACTATCAAGTTAAACCTCCTTTATGCAGTATTGGCAAGGTAAATTTTGCATCTAACGTCACCACCCTCCTGATTCACGATGTGCACAACTAGAGACATCCAGTGAGGTCTCTACAACTCCAGTTGTTAGTGGATGTGTTTGCTGGCATCAAGCCTCTTCTCTAAGTGCAATATTATTGTCAACACGTACACTCCAAATTAGTTCAATTGATTGTCGTCGATTTTGTTGGGCATTTGTCTAGTTATGTGCTGGTAAGTTGAATCCTTTTGGGTTAATAGTCACACTAATATATGTCGATAAGTTTATTAGGGATGCCATTCATGAATGTGGGGACACATCTAGTGGATTTCCCCACAATATTTATTCAAAAAAAATTGAAAAGTTAAATATCATAAATGAATATATCAATCTTTAAGCCCCAACTTTAGTTGTTAGAGTAATAGCTTGAGTGGGTCTAATGGTTAAGAAAATGTGTTTCCTCCCAGGAGGTCACATGTTCAAATCCAGAGGGGGGTAGGGTATGTACACCTATGTAGAGTTTAGCAGTTAAATAGTTGCACAGAGGAGGTTCCTTGTCCCACAAATAAGGGGTTCTCATACAACAAAATTGGTGTCTCTCTTGAGTGTCATCTTAAAAATAGATTATTATTATTTCTTGAAAATGAGGAAATAACTTCAACACAAATGGAATGGAAGAACACAAAAAATCCCTTTAGCAAAATAGGTCTACCTAATCGAAACCATAGATTATTCTCAAGAGATCAACACCTCAAGTGATTGGGAGATAAGTTTTAGACTCTAAATCATAAGCTAGTAGAATGATTAACATAAATTTAAACCTAATTAATTACTTGGAACTTTAAATTCAATATTATTATTTTTATTATCATAGAACAACAATAATTATATTTACACCCCAAAAAAAAATTAATGTTTTCGTTTACAAATCCATGAATATTATTATTTTTATTATCATAGAACAACAATAATTATATTTACACCCCCCAAAAAAATTAATGTTTTAGTTTACAAATCCATGGAAAGGACTTGAGTTCTTGATATCTACTTTGAAATTCATTGAAAATAAGATTATACGGGCCAATTAAATTCAAAGAAACACTCGCTTAGTATGTAAAAGTTCCTCTTTGGAATTAAGCAGGCGTGAAGGAGTGGCGAGCAACATTCAAAATTGAACCCTTTCGAGCCCTTCCAAAGGGTTCTAGCCCTTCCTAGAAGTGTAAAGTTAAAATTTCCCTTCAAAAAAAAATTAAAATCTAAATTTTATCCTTCTAATTAAGAAGGGCATAATTTATGTCAACATTTCAAAAGAAGGGGAACATTTGAAATTACCCATCCATATAAATTTCTCAAGATAATGAAATTCCTATGCTATAAATTTCAAATCGTCATTCAAAATATTGGAAATTTGATCAATTATAATAACTCATTCACTCATGTCATGCACTCACTACTTAGCTGTGCAAGATGACCAGTAATGATTGATCACTATGAGGCACTAGCCATCAAGATGTGACTCTGACTCCCAATGGGGCTGCAATCTAAAGTGTGGCAATGTGTCAATGACTACGACTATAACAACAGATAGCAGCTACTAGTCTACTACTAGGCCCAAAATAAGCTCAAAACTTTGTTCCTACTACCGATGTGAACCTCGCTACCAATGTCCACTCTTTTTTAATCAAAATGAAACTCAAAAGGCCAGTTTGATGAGTCCTCCTCTACAAGACTTCATTTCTTGCATGAATATCATGGGCTCATGACAACTATAAACAACACTCGAAGTCATGCAAATACAAATAATGGCATGTAGCTAAGATCACAAACTATACATAGGTCGATTTATGCATGCTATAGAGAGGTGTCATTGGGCACACAATATGGAGAAACAATGAGTTAGAAAAAACATTTGGACCAAAGCTCCTGCAGTCTTTCAATTTGATGGGTGGCATGATCATGATGTAATCTCCCTCCGTCTTTTTATACATTTGTGGTTTCTCACAACAATTGTCCT
Organism: Pseudotsuga menziesii; assembly: GCA_001517045.1. Taxonomy (NCBI): domain Eukaryota; kingdom Viridiplantae; phylum Streptophyta; class Pinopsida; order Pinales; family Pinaceae; genus Pseudotsuga; species Pseudotsuga menziesii. The sequence goes on along the minus strand of LPNX010892059.1, from coordinate 982,548 downwards.
CAACGGTCACCACCAAAATACATATTAAAATTACCTATGTTTACATCCTCTTCTCTATAATCCTCATCTCATAGTCATAACTAAGGATTATTATGCATGCACATCCTCGCATTATAATATCAATTAGCTCAAGGTGCAAAGACAACCATAAAATATTAAATGTGTCAAGATGCAAACAATAAGAGACAACTATAAGTAGGTATTATATTAAATTTACCATATAAGAATTTAATTGACACTATCAACTGAGATTTGACACGTTGGATTGTTGTGATATTCTTATCACTCCTTATGAATGTGATTGCAATGAATTCTTTGAAGGTGAAGTCTATAATTTTAGGTCTTCTTCCTAATTATCATGCCTTTTGGTTAAGACAAAAAGGAGGGTAGAATCTTGCAACAACATGGAAAACAGTTTCGACATAAAGGTATACACATTAATTGTTTTCATTAAATAACTTAAATTTCCTACCTGTGACTATCGATTCACTGAATTGTGGACTGGTACAAAACATAGCAAATTTGAGAGCCATGAGCCCTTAAATATTCACACCTAGAATTTTCTCAAATCTAGCCATTAGTAAACTTCTTTTGGTATTTTAGTTCAATTTAAAAGGCAGATTGTTGAGGCTGAG
>LPNX010892059.1:898979-971006 GCA_001517045.1 Pseudotsuga menziesii | reverse complement strand
TTTCCACTCCTTTACCCACATATGATTTTTTCTTTTGTTTTGTACATCCAATTTTTCGATTTTGAAATAGTAAGACTCAGGGAAAGGCTCCTTATTAGGAACCCATTTTGAAAACTATGGCTTGGAAGGCCCACACAGACTACATTATAATTTTCAAACACCATATAAAACCTACATGTGATTCCATGAATTGGGGTACTACCCCTTAAAAAGGAGCACAGAGGGGACTAACGCTGAAAAAGCTCAATAGTTGACTCCACTACCCCCTTTAAAAGGAGGGGAGGAGACTAAATGGTGAAAAATCCAACAGTTCACTTCTTCAAAATGGAGGGGAGGGGAGTGAATGGTGAAATGCCCAAAGACACTAGAAAGAAGATAGGGTTTACCCACTGAAGCATTAGTATATTATTAAGTTATCGGATTGCCTGAATTGTTTCCCAGGGTTTGCCCTTCTACTAAGTTCTATTCCACCTTAAAAAGGATGTGGAAGGGAGGGGAGTAAACAGTGAAAATTCCACATCTGCATGCCCTAGATAGAGGCAAGCAACACGTATGTATTTACTTTTTTTAGCTACCACAGGATATCCACAAGCCTACCAAAATATCAAATGATGGTCCTTGTATTTTATTGCATGCACATGCCCTTGAAGCAAAATTTACAAGGAATCTATAGAGGGCTATTAAAATTTATGCTACCATAATTGGATAATAAAATCCCTTTTCTTTCCCTTCCCAAACACACCAGGAAAGAACATACTCTCTTGCTATGAGAAATGGAAATTTCTTAATTGTATGGCCAATTTCTATTCCATTTTCTCCATCGATCTCTAGCTGGTCTGTAATATCCCGATTTTGACCCCATTGTATTAAAATTGTAAATGATGTAAATATCGTTATTAAATCATGGTGAGGAGCTAAAGTCCAAGGCCCCACCATGGATTTATCATTTTATGTATCGGCAATTAGAATCGATACCTATGGTTTGGCAATAAAAATCGATTCCGATAGTTATCGTGCTAGCCAGGAACAATATAAATTAAGACATCATGTAAATATGCAATTTAATAAAAAATGTCCATAACTAGTTATGTCAATGCAACAAAGAGATAGGGGCATGTTTTCACAAGGAATAGGGTGGGGAATATTCAAACCCTTGAGCCAATAAAGTAAATCCAAATGTCAATGGGAGAACCCATATATATGTCAACTACCTTTTTTGTTTTTTGTGCCCAATCATTTATTTTTTCCAGAAATTGGTTGAGGTAGTTAATGCATTGGCAGTGGAAGAGTATGGAAGTCAAATTCATATGGGGGAAGCCATAATTTTTTGGAAAAATGTATTTTGACTTATTGGGCAAGTAAATACCTATAAATCACTGCCCATTCCATTATTCACCCATATGTTTCTCTTCCTCGCGCAGCTGGAGCAACTAGGGCATTTTCCCTAATGATTTCCTCCATTTTCCTCATTGTTCTCCAAGTTGGAAACCCATTTTTGTATTGCTGAGTGAATGGGCAGAAGAGAACCATGATTTGTGGGGTTAGGGAGGTCATTTTTTCCCTTGTAATTGCCATGGACATTTTCCGAAATCATATTTTCTCACCCAGGGTTGATTTCCCCATCTGTAATTTCATTTTTGGTTCCCAGGACATTTTTCTTCTTACCCCACATTTGTATTTTGTTGTTGTGTGAATCCTTGTTTTGGTCTAAATGGATTAGGAGTGGAAGAGGACCAAAGTTGTCTTGAAAAACCTAGTGAAGAGAGGAACCTCACAAACAGATCAAGAGGGGCTGGAAAATCTTCTATGCACACCCTGAAGAGCATTGGAAGGGAAGGTATGGGCCAAGGGATTGTGTAGCAATGAAGGGAATAATTCCTTGTGTTTGGTGTGTAGGTATTGTGGATGCCAAGCTATATAGATCTGGTGCAGGTGTCCATAGCTCTGTGGTTGAGCTCACTAGCTTAGCAATTCTACCTTTCCACTACCTTAGCAGCCTGATAAACCCAATTTTGTTTGTCTTGGATGAACTTTGATGTGTATTTGGCTATGTGTGAACCTGTTGTTCCCTAGTTCCTTGTGGAAATCATGCCTAGCTCAGGGGTGGCAGTGGTGCTGAGAGATTAATGAGCCCACTGGCCTATGGTTGGGTGGAACGTTGCAGCGATATAGCTAGTTGCGGGGCATCTCATTTTCAAGATAAGTATTCTCTGTGTATCTAATTTATACAACTGTATCTATTTAAGAATTATTATGAACATATGAATGTGTTGAATGAGGTTTTCTTCCGTTGTATATTCATGTATTATGCATATGTACATGTATGTTTTATTTCAATGCATTATGTTAATGTTCATGGGGCTAGATTTCCCGGTTTGATAGACAGCACCAGTGTAGTTGTGTCCTCTCTCTCAGTGAGATGACAGGAGGGGACATGACATGGTCCTGCTCAACAACAGTTTTATTCCAATCTTTCCAAAATTCATTGTCCATATAGAAATAAATTAGTAAGTCTATGGTACATTTTTCAAAATTAGTTATACTAATGTATTTCGTAGGGCCACCATCCTTCCCAGTGACATCAGTACAGTTATTGTAAGGAACCCTTAAGTATCATAATCAAGTATGAGGAGATAAAAATACGGTCAAGAAAAGAACCTTTGGATCACAACATTTCACATGGTAAGAGACATTGCCACTTTTATTTTCTATAACAGTTTTCCAATGTTCCTCTTAGTCAAACATTTCTTCCAATTCATTCACAAGTGTCTGCATATGCATCTCTGAAAATTGTTCTGATATCCTGTTCACATAAGAAGTGTATGTGAAATTTGTTTACAGAAGGCAAAGGATGACAGTGACAACAAAAATAAATCTAAATACCCATAAGTTTGTTCCTAATTTTTCAAAAAATGAAATCAAAATATGACTATAGAGAATATGCAGGAGAATGAACAACAGAAACCAATGTCTCAATACTGCCACTAAATGATTAGCCAACTACAAAGAATAGAAAAAATCCTATGCTATTGTGAACAAAATAATGCCATTCAAAATGTTTGAAAAACTACATAAAACTACTTCAAAAGACCAAAATCATGTCATCTTGTCCAAAATAAGAGGCATTCAATCTTAAAATTTGTCTTGATTAAGCCCAACTATACAAGAAAGTCATTGCATTAAAAATGTGTAAAAATCTCATAATAAACAAATATCAAATATAACCAGTTGGAATCAAGGATGAGAACACAAAAAACACTAAAGTCTGGTTGTTCCATGCCTAAGTGGTGCAAATTTCGATTTCAAGTTCCAACCCATTCATTTACCATTGTGTTTTATCCTGTTCTTGTTGCTTCTCCCTAATATAATGTACCAATCCATATACAGATGACCTATGGGTTGCTAAACAATATCCTAGAAAGGCCAGTCTACATCGTTTCATGATGAATGTCAAGAAAGCCACACATCAAAAAATTGATTCTTCAAGGAGATGCTCATGCAACTATCCAAGCCACATCTCTCTATGACAGAATAAAGATTATGCACACATTTTCTAACAAAATATTTTTGGCCATGAACATGAATTATTTAACTCTTGTAAGACTAAAATTAACAAACTCTTGTAACAATTTCTTCATCTTACCATTCGAAAACTATACCAAACCCTATGGCAATGCCTCAGTTGCCAAAAAATCTAGTTTAGAGCAATATCAGGAAGCTCATAAAACGTATTACAACAATAAATGCAATCCTACATCTAGCACATACAAATATAAAACCCTACTCTGAAACAAAAGGATCCCAGATTTGGTTGTCACCAAGATCCTCTATTTATTTAAAAAAACTCAGGAAATCCGAATGTGCAAAGTTATTTTTGGCCTTGGCCCATTGAGGAAAAATGGTTTTAGTTGACTGAGGTTGCCACAGCCAATAATCTGTTGTTGCTTCTTCTTTCAGCAACTTTTGTTTTGAGTTTTGAGGGGAGAATACCCCGATTTCAGATTTTGCAATGTGGGGAGGTTTTTTGTACCTACAAGAGACACCCCTACTACTGAACAATATGGATGCATCTATTCATTGATATTATGCATAGATTCTTCATCAAGTTTGGACAAAAGCTACATTGTTCAATAGATTGTCTCAAAGTTTCAGGCCTTTCATTTAGGCCCATCTTCAGGAGAAGAAATGTCTCAAGGACACATTTTGTATAAGCACTAGATATTATTTTCCTACTAGATATNTATTCATTTGTGTATGTACATTTGGATTACTAAATTTGGCACACAAAAAAAGAGTGAAAGGTTTAAATCACTGTTGCTGGACTTTAACTAAGGTCCCCATCATCTGAAAGAATGAAACTTAGAATGTTATTTCAGCAAGCCAAAGTACATGGCTCTTGGGTTATGTTTTCACCTTGCATTGGGACCTCCTTTAATATAACTTTTCTTCTTTTACATATATATATATATATATATGCAGTGGTTACCTGTTTGTTGTCACTAACTAAAATGGTGGAAAACTGTCTTTCTCAAAAATTCCAATTGGAAGTTTGAACCTTCCCAAGGATGAAACTAATCCTATTATATGAAATGGGATTAAATGTGTAAAGAAATTTATATCAACCACCATTTAGTGTCTTCCTTCATCTCAAAACTTGTTCTTTGCATTCAAGTAGATTTACATTTNGAATAATGGTAATCAAGTTTCAGGCACAATTGAATTGTTTTTTTTTCAACCTGCTGGGAACTAGTTATCCAAGTCAGAAAAAGAGGATAAGAATATATACCTATATACGTTTTCCCGGATCACCTAAAATCCAGTTAAATCAATGCACTTTAAAAGGGTTTTTAAAACTGAAAAATTCATTCAAAACATATAACTTCCACTGGAAATTGAATTTCCAGCTAGTTGCTTATCCAAGACAAACAATAGGCTCATCTTTCAACAAAAATAAAATGGTTGTTCAAGGCTGAAATCCCAAAACTACTAAGGATTTCAATTAAATGCCTTAACCAATGATGATGTGTTCCTTTCCAAGGACCACCAAATGGATAAGGCTTATAAGGAGCCTTATAAATAAATGTCGGAGGAAAAATACACATCACTAGAACAATGGTCTCATGTGTCAAGATAGAAGAAAAAGACGATTTTATAACACCATAAAGAAGTGGATTTTATCACACTATCTAACAACGCATTTCTCATAATGTCTTGACAATGCAAAAACTAGGCTTTCTGCAAACAACCTTAGTAATATAGAAGATAAGGTAGCTAAAATATCATACACCTGAGTAATAAAATGAATTTGAAGAAGATTGGTTATCTTAAGATGATTCTTCTATGTAAAGAGAACATAGTGAATAAGTAATATAAAATGTTTCAGGACTGAGCTTACCCTGTTTACACATGACTTATAGTGGTTTACCAAGTTCCCGGAGCAACACTTGTTTAAGCACTAGGGATAGACCGACATTGTGTACATCCTTCAGGTCTATCTAGAAAGAGTAGAATTCCTACATGGATGGAAGAGAATGTCTCCATTAAAAGATGCAAATTCCCTGAGTAATTGTTCCCATCACAACCCCTTAAGTGACATTTTACTAGCTTGTCAATTGCAGTGTGTTAAATTCTCACTTTAACGTTAACGAGGGTCTAGAATTAATTAAATAAGTCTAAGCTATATTTTCTATCCCTATTTCCTTGTCCAAAATTTATCTTTTGATAACAATTTTATCATTTTTTGCTTGGCTTGTAACACAAACCTTGTTTGCAAAACTCTACACTGAGAGTAATGAGAAATTTACATGTTAATTGAGATTTGAATCACAAAGTAATCTTATTTGCCACTTTTGGTTCTTACCTTACAATGTATCCTTTTCCTGGGAAACTACAACCCACAATTAGCTGAATTTTTACCTTCTTCCATACTGCAGAATAGTTGTGTTTATAGATACGTACCCAAGAAGTATCCTTTCTTGTAGAGTCCAAGATTCTGTGAAGATTAATGCACTCCAAGGAAACTATCCTACTATGGTTGTTGGTTCCTCCACAAATGTCTTTAATAGGAGCTTGCCTTTAATTGTTAAGAGTACCTTAAGGCGTATATTGATTATATTGGCATGGAAAAGTCTCACTATAACAAAAAAATGCACAATAATTGAGGAATGAATCCCAACTGTCATTCCCTTTACATGTGAGTTGATTTCTTTGCTTATCTTCAACTAAAGGATTGGAACCAAGATTCTAACATGTTGAATGTAATAAGGTCCTTAACATTGTGGGTCCATTTTGGACAACTAGTGGAACGGACATAGTTGTTGCAAATTTTTCAAGTTTCACTGGGATGTTTAGAGTTACTTTTTGTTTTTCTTGGGAATTTTCCTTCCATTTTCTCTGTTCTTTGTCCCTAGGTTTCTTTCTATCCTAGTTATTTTGTATTCTGCTAGATAGAACTTTGAGTTCCATGCACCTACTTTGTTCATTTGTGGACATTAAGATATTTTTTTCCTGTGCTTCTATTCCCTAATAGTGTTTGTGGCTGGACTGCATGGGGAACCATCCACCATCTGGTATACTGAGACAATAACATATTTTGTAAGATAAAAAGTAGCCACATGCCAAAATTATATCTTCTCAGAAGAATAAAAATATTAATCTACATTCTCCAACATGTGTGTATCTAGTACTCTAAATAAAATCGCTATCCTTCTTATCTAACTTCGAAGTATATAACTAGACCTCACTCATGGAGAGGAACCAGAGAAATGACCATACGAATCTAGCATCATTTAGATTACCTTTAATGATGAACCAACTAGAATTTAACATCTTCTAAACCTCAAACAAACTGAGAGGGAGCTCTTAGATATTACAACTACCATACCCAGTAATCCAAGATGTTTCACCCATTCTTAAGTAATTTACATCCTCATATTCATGTTGAAATGGCTCAAAATTCCCTCTACCCTCAAGTTTTGACATGGTTTGCTTATCTTTTGCAGCAACTTCACCCTATAGAATGGCCTCTTTAGCATCTGGATATTCATATTTAACACAACCAGTGACCTAGAAAATTGGACAAGCACGAGATTTTACAGGTAGGGCCTCTAGGATCCTTTTATTCATTGTGGCCATCTAGGGCAAAGACAAAATAGAAAGTATATATGGTTGAAGAGAGATTGACCATTAGGGATTTCTTGTTTGTTAAGCCAGCTTGTTAGGGGATTTTATGCCATTCGAGCATTTATGATCAATAAATAAAGAAAGAAAGGAGGGTTAACCTTAATGCAAGTAAATCATTATTAGGTAAGGATACATGAGTAACACAACAGCCTTCTAGTTCTAGGGCTTCTACGTTCATTCAATCTACGCAAAGTGAATCAATCCCTAAGAAACCCTCGAAAGGGTTTTATCCATTGGCTAGGAGAGCTAGGATGGATGGTTGTGTTTGATGGGCTAGGATGGATGGTTGGTACAACTGAATCAAATGGTCAGGATTTCTCTTTGGTAGATGGGCTTGCTTGACAATGTAAAGTCCCCGACCCTTCGACCAGTGAAGAAGACACTACTAACACCAAACAAACGGGAAAACAGCCCCCATGAACATGAACAGGGATAAATGCTGATATCAAAAAGCTCAACATAATACATACTAAGATGCATAAAATATACAAGGATACATTGTACTCAACATTCAGCGGAAGCAATCGTATACATTCCAGCATTCAACATGTTCATCATAATTCATGAAACAGTAGATATAATTGCAGAGATGAAATAGTTGGGAGTACTTATCTTTTGATGAAGAACTCACCCCACAACCAGCTACGTCACTGCAACGTTCCACCCAACCATAGGCCAGTGTGCTCATCAATCTCTCAGCAAAACTACCACCCCCAAGATGGGCATGATTCCTCAAGGAATAAGGGTCAATGCAAGCTTACACATAGCCAAGGTACACAAAACAACCAAACCCACACAGTAGGGTTCACCAGGACGTCAAGGATCTAGGAAAGGCTAAATGCTAAGCTGGTCGCCTCAACACCGGTTTTCTCAAGCATACCCAGCCTCTAATCCCACTCTCAACAATCCGAATACCAACCACTGCCTACCGGAGCAAAACAACCCATTCACAGCTCTGTGAAGAAGGCAGAGACAACCGGGTGGCAACCCCAAACAAAAGGTGAACACGACTCAAGTCCACAAGACAACTCAGAGTTGTTCTTGGCCCTAGCGTGGCCAAAACAACTCAGCAGCAACCCAAAACCAGGGTACATCAACAGCCCAAACTCACAATGAAAACTATGGAAACCTTACATAGTCTCAAAACAGGGGCAAAAGCAGAACTCCCAGCATAGACATGGGAGGACTCAACCAACAAATGTGGAAATCCACGGACGTCCAACATCTGAAAGCCCACAACACAACTCCTCAATGCAAATGCTGAAGAAAGTTACACAACAAGAATGGGGAAAGAACCGATTCTCCATCAATCCGTTCCTGAGGGGAAAGGACGTGGCCAACAAATATGGAAAACAACAGTCCATCAACAACAAAAGAAACCCACAGTGATTCTTCATAATCCGGCAATGGTGGAGGCAAAAACATAGACTCCATGCATGAGGGAGGTTAACCGGCTTCCTCCTGCGCGTCCCTGCGTGAGAGTGACCCCCTGAATGGAGAGAATGGTAGTGGTGGTTTTGCTTTCCAACGCGAGGTCAACCTGCTAGTGGAGTGTGTGTGTGGGCAAGGACTGACAGTCCTGCCACACTCCACTCCCAGCCATAACTGCCTCAACTACCCAACAAAACATTAAAGTGGTAGTTGAATAAGACAAGGAAAGATGGGCAAATAAAATAGGGTGGTGACATATGGATTTCCCCCCCCCCCATAGCCCAGATTTTGACATCCCCCCCCCCTTATCCTTTGGAATCATGCCCTTTTCATTTTAACATGCACCGTTGTAGCTGGCTGTAGGTTTATTTTAATTGATGTGCATATTTACATGATGCCAAACTATAATGTTTCGGATAGCATGATATACCATCGGAAGCTATCCCTATTGCCGAAACATACACAACCAAATCAATGGTGGGGCTTTTGCCTTTATCTCCTCACAACAATTAATTACATCATGTACTTTTAATGCAAATGGGGTCAAAACCGGGGTGTTACATTCCCCTCCCCCTTGGAATAACACCGTCCTTGGTGTTCCAATACATAGGAATACATATACAATTGCACATCCAAAATTTCAAAATTTTGCAGATCTGTCCCACGTTCAATTATTTACTTTGAACGTCAGGACCAAGCCCCTCAGCTTCCAAAAACTTCTCCTGCTGGTTCTCAGCTTTGAGCTTATCCCGAAGCCTAAGAACTTTGCGGCTGTTGCCCTCTTCATGTTCCCTCATTGGGCAGTCCTGGCGTAAATGATGTCCTCCGCATTCCCAGCATTTCACTGGCTGCTTCATATTTACCTGCTCAATTTCCTTTAAGTCTTCATGCCTAGACCATTTCTTAACAGTTGCTTGGACGAATGTCCCATCACTGATCCACCTTCCTTTCCTTTGCCGATTGCTCCCAGAAGGCTTTTCACCTCCCTTTGCAAACCAATAGAGTCTTGCAAAATCTGGTGGTTCATTTCATTATGCCTTTTCTGTATCTTGAGCATCTCTCCAAGTTTTTCTTGGGGATTTGCAATCATTTGAAGGAGACTTCCAGCCAAGTCCAGCAACTTTTGATATGCTGCCATGATCAGTGTGCACCACCGGGTTTCACTTTTCCCACCTGTGAAATGCACCATTGAAATTTTGTCAGACCAAGCATAATATAGACATTAAAATCAGTCAGTTAATTACCCAATTGGCATGACAGTACAAGTCTCATTAAGGAGAATTTCATATTTTTCATGCCTTTCCAATAGGCACACGAGCTCATTTATGTCCATTCTTGGGAAGGGAATTAACTATTCCAGCATTCACAATTTACTTTAAGCAAATACACACATTCCATTTTCAGTCATACATGCATTCAACAATCTTTTGTTTTCACAATGCATAAATATATATGTATATATAATCAAAAGGAAAGAGAGAGCAGCAAGAGTTCTTCCCCTCTTTGTTTTGTTCCATCCTGGAACCCACACCACCGCTGTGGATTTTCATGCTCTCAGCCTCTTTCACTTCACCGTAAATGCTGGACCAATCCCTCTTGGTCATGACACTTAGTGTCTCCTGTCTATTCCAGACCTCTAAACCATGGAGCCTCCCCACATGGTTTCCTCGACTGCTAGGAACTTCACAGTCTCACTAGAACCTTTTTCATTACTGCTCATTCCGAGCTCTCTAGGACAGTCACATGTCCACATGTACCCCTAGGATGCTCTCATAGTCCTCGCTCCCAGCGATACCTATATCCAAACATTGAATAGATTCACATGTTTAGTTTATTCTCATTGGTTTTATCTCTAGAACAAGAGCTTAAAACACCAAATCATAGACACATGTACATTCATAAGCAAAATAATCCAATACTTATCTGTATTGTGTGTTTCCTCATTGGTCCACAGGATCCTGCTTCGCTTTGCAAGCCTTGGGATCGCCTATGGACTTGGATGTTAGGTCAGCTCGCAAGCTGCTCCACAACATCAAATAATTAATGTCCATCCAATACACCCTCATGTCGACTGGGCTTGGAACTTTACCATGACCATTTCCAGGTCCAAGATCTACTATGGATCCCTAGGCATATAACAGCCCAACATACACTTATACCAACGTACACTTATACCAACAATAATACATACACTTATATCAACAATACACTTATACCAACATACACTCATATCAACATACACTTATATCAACAATAATGCACACTTATATCGACAATAACCCTTACTCTGCAACCCCTCACAACAACCGTTTGCCTTTTCTCTTTAGGGTGCAACACCCAACTGCATCTATTTAGCCTGTCAACATAAGCAATATAAGCAAACTCATCAACGTTATTGCTCTAAAACTGTAATCATATTTCATATCATTCACTATCAAGTATTGAGACACCAGGAGTGCGTCCACTCCCTAGGGTGTAGTCAATATTGAAAACCCTTTCATGAATCGATATCAAAAAAGTGTACACCCTTTTTCGGCATGTTCCATGTAGGCCCTATTCATACTCAAGCAATCGGTCATCATGGAAATAAAATCAAAACATGTTCTGCATATGGAATTTTAATAGTTTGACATGCATATTCTTAGCAAGGGTCACAAAACACTTATCCATTTGCCGATGTAGTATTCCTTCGTTAAGGAGGAATGGGGCTCCCTTCTCTGAGTTGATAGTCCCTCGGTTAGCCATCCCAACTCCTTTTTACATTTCATATCCACACATGTCTTACCGACATAATCTATACCATCTCACTCATGTTGCTTACCAAACATGTAGTGCAGATGAGACATTTCCAAAATGTCCAATGGAGTTTCACCCAAAACCCATTTCCAAGATAAGGGAGAACCTTCCCATGAAGTTTGGCTCCTGCAGGCCATCACACATGATCTTCCTGCAGTGTGTACCCCTAGAAAATTCATCAAATAGCCAAACAGTCAATCATTATCTGATAATACAATCCAAATTGATTGTTCCATAACCAAGCAATGACATTAGTAATCAAATTCAATAGGAATTTGCAATTCTGTCTACTACAGAAATTGATTTGCTTAGCAATGAGGTGATCCTCATTTGTGGTTCTCTTGTAAGTAGCACCACTATGCCCATTATAATTTTATGCTTCTAGCATAATATGAATACCCACTTACAATGAGTCCTCCTGACACAATTTTATGCAAGCCAATAGTGATTAGTAGTTGTCAGCAATTTCTTAAATCCGAAATTCACAATTCAAATTTAACAACCCATTATGCATACCAACTATTTTCACAGCCATGAGACTCTTCTCATAAGGTTTGGCTCTTTAACATGGTAGATTTCGGTCTTTGTCATGGTCTTACCCTCGTTGCCATGCCCCAAACAATCTACCTGAACCTGAACCTCAGTCAGCCAAACACTTGGTAAGTCTTGATGCATATAACTTGTTCATTGCTACAACAATCATTGAAGTATTTTCAGAATTATAGAATTCAGACATTTCCAATTGTTAATCACATCAATATTACCAAAACTCATTTACTTCACGCAATCATGATCATACTAAAATTGCAAGGTATAGTCACACCATTTATGCATTTTAAATGAATTGTTTAGATACTCCTTACTTCACAAGCATATCATTGTACCACCTTGCTCTTCCATAGAGCATTTCTGGCAGCCAGTCGATCATGACTACCCTCTTCATGCACTTACTATCCTGCACCCATAACAGCTCTTAAAATGGTTCCATAATTATCATCATTTCATCATTTCAGCCATTAGTTATTCACAATATCACATGCACTCATCTCAATGCATTCATGCAATGCATCACAACATTTGCACCTATACTTATGCAATCAGTCACTCACACCCTTCATATGCATCCATTCAATGCATGACTACAAGATTCATAAAATCTTTTTAATACATATCCATTCAATGCTACCTTGCATTGATTCAGGAATACTATGCATTCAACACACCATGCATGGCCTAACCATGAATACTTCATATAGGATCCATTACTATAATCAAGATCATCAGTACTTACTTTCCATGGGCTACCAAGCCCAATCCATATATACATGCATGACACCTTTCTATATCAACGTAGTATAACATTCAAATATCCACATGGTATGAGGTCTCTTACATTTACCACTCCTTGGAATTTATCATAGTTAACCCATTACCTGCATGGATCCTACTTACCCTTCAACATTACCAGTTTAGTCGGTATCTTGTAGAAGATTGCAGAATTTTCTCACCAACTTTTGATTATGGACTTGTTGCCTTATCCCTTCCTCCAGAGGGTTGCTAGTCACATTTGTCAGCATCAGCAACATATTTAGCTAGGCCCATGTTGTCGTTGGTTTTTCCTCTAATGCTAACACCAATGCAATAACTATAATTAGTGGTTCATTATAGATGTATAATCCTCAATATCCTATGTATGCAAAGCATATCCTCATGAATTTCATGCATAAAACTTATAAAATATAATATAGTTAGCAAGACAGGGGTTAAGGAATTTTCCCTTTTAAATCCCTCATCTTTGCATGGAATTCCTCTTCCACATAATAGCTGGTTTGAATTCTTGGTACCTCTAGGCATGCAATTTCCTAGATTTGTCCATTTGACAGCAGCGGCCATCATTAGCACTTTGCTGCTCCATACTCAAATTCTGGTGACTTTCCCTTGTTCCCTACTGGATAAACTTTATAACTCCTATCCACATGCTGCATTCTGACCTTGGGTGTGAAAACCACACCATTTCAAAAATGATGGCGAAGCACACCACTGAATTTTGGTCTGGAATGCAAACTTCAGCCACCTAGGATTTTCTTCTCTTTTTCAGCCTTGAAGATGCTGAAAGACTACTGAGAATTTCGCTGAAAAACCACCGAAATCTCTGAAAAATCCCACTTGAAACTCCAAAAATTTCCTTCATCAAATCGGGCCTCTTCCCAACTAAAATTTTGACACTTCGGTGATCCAAACAACAATTTTCCTTTGGTGCTCATCGGTGGCCCTAACAACTAACATTTTTCACTGCATCAGATCTTTGGTTGTCTAGGCTTCCAAATCACTATTGGCGATGGCAGTGTATCGACGATCAAAACTGTTAACCCTTACCTCATCAGCAATCAGAACCACAATTCTTCAGGTGGACAGTTCTTTAGGTGGCCATAGCTATGGGCAACAACCGACTGTGGGTTTTGCAGACCATACAACCCGTCGGTGGTCTCACCCACTGATTTTCGGTGATCCGATCCACTAGTCTTCCCCGTCGCACCGACAATTCAAACAACAAATCCTTTTTGCTGCGTCGGTGACCAAAACCACTATCCATCAGGTGGATAGTTCCTTAGGCATCCGCAATAGTGGACTCACCATCGACTAAAATTTTTCGACTTCTATCATCACTCAAGACCACTACTCTCTCCTCGTGCATCGATGGACCAAACGACTAGATTCAACCGACGTATCGTCGGTCCGTTCATCTACGCTTCTAGACTTTATCAGCGATGCCAAAGGCTATCCCTCAGCGATCAAACAGCTAATGTCTTTCGCCGTTGTGAATCCCCATCCATCTAAGCTTCCGAGTCCTTTATTAGTGCTACAAAAGTCATCATCGGTGATCGAATCCTCTACCTGTCGTACGGCTAGTTCTCTAAGCTTCCAACGCTTAGGCGGTCTAATCTTCATCTTTCATTCGACGTGTCGACGGTCCAATCCTCTAAAGTTTTCCGATGTTTTCTGTACTTGAAAAAATTTCGAAAATTTTTCTTCTTCCTTCCGCCGCCGCATCGGCTGCTCGATCGTCTAAATTTTTTCGATGCTTCCAGCTCTTCGGAAAAACTTCCTCCTTCGTCCGTCGCCGCAACGGCTACTCAATCATATAACCTTCACCGACGTTTCGGCGATCTCCGGGAGATCTCCACCGAAACCTTCTCTTCTCTTCCGCCGCTGCATCGGCAACCTCATCCTCTATTTATCGGCGATCCCATCTTCTATTTTTCTCTCATACTTGCTGCTGCATTGGCTGCTCAAAAAACTAAATTTCTCTGACGGTTTCCATACTTAAGAGGAATTTTCAAAATTTTTCCCTGTCTACTTTCTTCCGCCGATCTACCGACCCTCAACATCTATTTTCTACCGACATCTGCCGCCGCATCGACGGTCTAAACGACAAAGTTTCACCGATGTCTTTAACACTTAATAGAATTTTGGTGAAAAATCCTTCTTTCTCCTCAGTGCTTTCACCTATTTCCTGCCACCGTATCGGTGTTTCCATTACCTAACACTTCACCGCTCAATCAACTAATTTTCTCCAATCCACTTCACAAATATTTGCCGCTCCAAATAGCTAATTTTCACCGATGTATCGGCTCAGACTTCTTCTAAATTTCACCAATCAAATTGCCTAACTCCTCCGCTGCTTATCGACGCCTCGAACAACTACGTTTTGTTGACATATCGGCAGCCTTCAATTGATTCCCTCCACAACTGCGGCTCCGACTTCCATTTTTTTCCGCCGACGGCATCAGAAGTCCTTCCATCTAAATGTGTCGACGTTTCAGTAGTCTTCATTAGCTTTCTTCTGCTTCGTCGGCTCAGACTTCCTCTATCTCTCACCGCCACCGAGGTCTATATCGGAGGGGCTTCCAACTAAGTTCTCCGACTATCCAACAGTCTCAACACTTAGAAAAATTTTCAAAGGATTTCCTCTTTGTCGGCTTATTTCTCCCGATGGCATCGGCTCTCAACACCTCTTCATTTCCACAGTTGTGGCTCCCTTCCGGCGAGCCTCCTCTTTCTTCTGTTGCCGCCACTACATCGGAAGACTTCTCGTGAAGATTCCCGCCGTTGCAGTTCCGTCTCTAGGTTCTGTCCATTGTGCATCGGACGGACTTCCACCTAGCTCATCCGATGATTTTCGGACTTAGAATATTTTTGGAATTTTCTCCCATTTCTTCTGGGCAGTAGGCACCCTACCTTTGTTAACTGTTCATTCATGGCCCTCTGAGGCCCAATGGCTGCAACATATGCTCTATCACTACATCTCCACGGCCCATTCAAGCCCATTCTGCAACCTTTTCTCTGATACCACTCTGTAATGTCCCCGACCCTCCGACCGGCGAAGAGGACGCTACTAACAGCAAATAAACGGGCAAACAGCCCCCATGAACATGAACAGGGATAAATGCTGATATCAAAAAGCTCAACATAATACATACTAAGATGCATAAAACATACAAGGCTACATTGTACTCAACATTCAGCAGAAGCAATCATATACAATCCAGCATTCAACATGTTCATCATAATTCATGAAACAGTAGATATAATTGCAGAGATGAAACAGTCAGGAGTACTTATCTTTTGATGAAGAACTTGCCCCGCAACCAACTATGTCGCTGCAACATTCCACCCAACCATAGGCCAACGTGCTCATCAATCTCTGAACAACACTGCCACCCCTGAGTTGGGCATGATTCCTCAAGGAATAAGGGTCAATGCAGGCTTACACATAGCCAAGGTACACAAAACAACCAAACCCACACAGTAGGGTTCACCAGGCCATCAAGGAGCTAGGAAAGGATAAATGCTAAGATGGTGGCCTCAACACCAGTTTTCTCAAGCATACCCAGCCTCTAATCCCACTCTCAACAATCCAAATACCAACCACTGCCTACTACAGCAAAACAACCCATTCGCAGCTCTGTGAAGAAGGTAGAGACAACCGGGTGGAAACCCCAAACAAAAGGTGAACACGACTCAAGTCCACAAGACAACTCAGATTTGTTCTTGGCCCTAGCATGGCCAAAACAACTCAGCAACAACCCAAAACTAGGGTACATCAACAGCCCAAACTCACATTGAAAACTATGGCAACCTTACATAGTCTCAAAACAGGGGCAGAAGTAGAACTCCCAGCATAGACATGGGAGGACTCAACCAATGGATGTGGAAATCCATGGACATCCAACATCTAAAAGCCCATAGCACACAGCTCCTCAATGCAAATGCTAAAGAAAGTTACACAACAAGAATGGGGAAAGAACCGATTCTCCATCAATCCGTGTGTGAGGGGAAAGGACGCGGCCAACAAATATGGAAAACAACAGTCCATCAACAACAAAAGAAACCCACAATGATTCTTCACAGTCCGACAATGGTGGAGGCAAAAACACCAACTCCATGAGTGAGGAAGGTTAACCGGCCTCCTCCTACGCGTCCTTGCGTGAGAGTGAACCCCCCTAATGGAGAGAATGGTGGTGGTGGTTTTTCTTGCCAACGTGAGGTCAACCTACTGGTGGAGTGTGCGTGTGGGAAAGGACTAACAGTCCTGCCACACTCCACCCCCAGCCATAACTGCCTCAACTACCCAACAAAAAATTAAAGTGTTAGTTGAATAAGACAAGGAAAGATGGGAAAATCAAACAGGGTAGTGACACATGGATTTCCCCCCCCATAGCCCAGAGTTTGACATCCCCCCCCCCCTCGCTTATCCTTTCGAATCATGCCCTTTTCATTTTAACGTGCACCGTTGTAGCTAGCTGTAGGTTTATTTTAATTGATGTGCGTATTTACATGATGCCAAACTATAATGTGTCGGATAACATGATATACCATCGGCAGCTATCCCTATTGCCGAAACATACACAACCAAATCGATGGTGGGGCTTTTGCCTTTAGCTCCTCACCACGATTAATTACATCATGTACTTTTAATGCAAATGGGGTCAAAACCGGGTGTTACAGACAATGACCTGCTAATTTGTAATAAGACTAGTCTTCTTCCTATCAATCATTGTTGTATGATCGTAAGGACAAGCATACATTGCTTTCTAACTCCATTTATCCATTTACGTGGTTTATCCTTTACCTATACAAGTATCAGTTCATTAAGTTATTGGATTGCTTGAATTGTTGTCCAGGGTTTATATATGTTTTGAGGTTGAAAGTATTGATCCGTGACCTTGTGGACTATATTTGTCTCACTCTGCCCTAAATGGGTCATAGCATCAACTGAATGGATATTTAGTTTTGACATTGAGGAATCATGCACATTGTTTCCCATAAGGTGTTCACTTAATTTTTCATGAGGGTTTATGGGTTGGTTTCTGAGTTTTCTGGGCAAGTCTAAAGTATGATGTTGTATTTTTCTTAGTTGTAAAATGAATTATGGTAAATCCATGCCACCTGTGGAAAATGAAAGGAAATGAACAGCCCATGTACCTCATATCTAGGAAGTTTTTGGGACCTATTCATATTCAATTCAATGATCATAGAAAATGGAACCTTTAGTTAAGAAAATAGTTTTGTGAGACTACTACTTTGAATTGAAGTCTTCAGGGAAGAACTTTGCTGTCAATATTGTTTCCTATGACTGATTATGCCAATTCTCTCCTTTCTCAATTGTTTCTTGAAATGCCCGCTGTTGAGGCCTGGAAAATCGCATGCAACAACAGTTAGGGATTCTCCCCAGTAAGCGTTCCCAACTAGCCCATTACTGTTTGGTATGGGGAATCCGTCCGGCTTACGATCTGGCTACCGTAGGTTAAGTAACAAAAATAAAGGGTTTTACCGTTTACGGCCCAGTCCACTGTGTGTATTTTTAGTTTTTTGTATTTAAGTATGATATGCAAGTGCCTATCTAAAAATGCAGATTGATAGAGAATACGAGAAGCGGTCACAATGTGATGCGCAGGTTCTTACCTCTTGTCTTAACTCACTCGCATCTAAATCACACACAGCAAGAAACAAAAACTAACTATCTAACCTATCCCTAGGGAGCAAGATTATAATTCATTAATGAGTAATGTATTTATGTTCATGCATTAAGAAAAATAACAGATAGTTGTTACTTATTTCAAAACACATAAACATTAATAGATAGATTAACAACAAGATAGCTCATTTTTTATGAAAAGCATTCATTACTCATAGTGGAAATTTCATAGAATAAACTAGAGAGCATTCATACAAGAACATAGGTTCAAAGAGTTAGAACAATCTCACAGTTAATGGACACAGCTGAAAACGAAATAGTTCACATTCAACAAATCCATTGCACAGCATTTGAAACCTTCCACAAAGCTTTCTCCAACAGGAAACTTGTAATTCTTATTGCAAAAGAAAATAGTTCTTCTTACAACATGTTCTCACAAATCTAACTGGGAAAAAGTCCTTTATTCCCTCTAACTCTCCTATACTTATACAAAAAGGAAAAACTTTTGGGCTGCCCCAAGTGACTCTTGGGCTTCCCCAACGTTTCAAATCCCAAAATTTGTCCTGTAGTGAGCACTCATATATTATACAATATATTACAAAAAACAAAAATTAATAGAGCACTTTTAAGAAGAGGGCCTCGCTTGATCATTTAAGAACTTCTTCCACCCCTGGGCCTCCGCTGCTATGCTTTCAAAATCTGAAGGTTCAAGAAAACGAATGTTGATCTCATATTTTGCATCCTGATTCCTAACCACCTCTATTCTTACTGGGCTCAAGCATAGATGATCTTCAAGTAAATGGATACTGACTACTGAATGAGCTACTGTATTCTTCAGGATATGCTCATCCAGATCCTTGACTTGCTGAGTTTTCTGCTCATCCTCCTGGTACCTGCTCTGTAACTGTTCTATGAAAATTTCATGTCCTGGTAATGCATCCAGTCTTTTTTCTACAGCAACTTGGCATCTATTGTAGGTGACCAGCACCCTTCTGCAGTATTCAGTACAGGATCCTCTTGTTTTCTTCACAGTCTTCTTGAATTCCTCTGCAGTAGTTTTTGCAAATTCTAATAAGTCGTAATCTTGCTTTAAACTATGTTGATCTTTAGCTGGTAAATATGTAGGGATTTCTTCATTGGTTTCTATCCTTACTATCCTTCCAGTCAAGACTTCCAAAATATCCTGAGACCTATCTACAAAATATGAGGTAGTGTCCAAAATTTCCTCCAACCTGCTATCTATCTGTAAGATTTTACATCTTTCTTCTTCAATAGACACCTACAGTTGGTGCATTCTTCTCCGTTGGGCTAGAACATGCTCCTTTAGAGTTTGGATATTAGTTTGTTGTTCACTGGCATCCTTCAGTGATTTTGTTAATGCAACAATCTATCCTTCAAAACTTGCTACTTGCACTCAGTATTGTTTTTCCTTTTCTTCTATGGTAGCCCTCTGTGTCTCCAACTCCACAACTTTGCTCTACAACTGGTCCTTTTCTGTACTCAAAGTTTCATATGATACTTTGAGGTCATTGTGCTCTATCTTCAACACTTGATATTCTAGCTATAACTTTTGTAGGTTCGCTAGACTATTCTAAGCATCCCTTTCATTCTTTTCTACTGAGACTTCCAAGGCCATCTTGCTTGCCTGCAGAGTTTAGAGTTCTGACTTTGAAGTTCTCACTTCATTATGCATATCTTCAAACTTCCTCTTTATCTTGTTACCTTCATCCCTCTTCTGTCTAAGAGTGTCCTTTTTGTGCTACATTTTTCCTTGATTGCTCAAGGTCTGTCATAAGTTTATCCACATTGTGTTTAGTGGCCTGGGTTAATGCCACCCTAGCTCTAGTTGTTAGTCGTGGATCTGCATCTTTCCCATGCACCAAAGTTTTATCAGTAATCATTATACCTGATTGTCCTCCTCTTTCGAATTTTTTCTCAGTTATCTTGACAATCCTCTTCTTCTCCTTATCATAAAATATGGTGTTGAAATCAGGGACCTCTTCTCCTTCCTTTTGCATAAAAGGTATCAGATTCAATCCAGAAAACACAACCTATTCTTGGGTGCTGCTAGAGGTTGCAGCAGACTCCTGAGGGTCAAGATTATATTGATGCCCTTGATCTGTGTGATCCTGTGCTTCTTGTGTATCTATTGGGTCAGTAGTTTGCTGGTCTTTCTTAGCTCCTGCTAATCTTATACCTTCACTCTCTTTTTGTTTTTTATTTATTTCTTCATCTTCCTTCTTCTTTCTTTCTTCTTCCTCCTTTGTTTCTTCTTCTGTAGCTTTCTTTCTTTCTTCTTCCTCATTCTTTAAACAACTTTCAACCTCTTGTGCTACCTTCCTAGCATCCTCTTCCCGCCTCCTGGCTTCCTCTTCTTCATCTTTCTTTTGTGCGGTTTTTCCCTTATCACCTAAAATGGTGATTTTTTGTTTAAACCTTCTCTTCAATTCAGTCATATTCCTTGCATTCCTGAATATTTCTTCATCTTTGTCCCAAAAATTTGTATATTCAAAATGAACATTTGCTTCTTTGCAATGCTCTACAACCTTATTTTAGGAGTCATTCCTGTGGAAGCTCATCCCCCCAAAATGAAAATGATCCAATTCCTGTACAAATTTAGCTGTTAGTTTGACCTTCGAAAACTTGTAACTTCCCAGCCGAAAAGGTATGGCAGGATAGGCTACCTTCTTATGTTCAAATAGGAAGCTTCCCACACCATCTAGATATACTTGCCCAACTGCTTCTTTATGCACCGCATAATCAGTGGCATACTTGGGAGTAAAGAAGGCACCCTGGAGCAACCATACATTCTAATGTACATCCCCTCTTCAGTCAAATAATACCTCCCATGTTCCTCAATGAATTTAAATGCCTCCTTGAACATACAATTGAATTCTGTTAAGAATATTAAGGTGCACAAAGGCATAATAAAATGTTCACATATCTCCTTATAGTGGCTATAATATTTATGTGCCCAAAATAGTTTGTATGCAGTGTACACAGGGGTTCTGTCCCTATCCCAAATGCACCTTAAGGCTGGAAATGGCTGGGTACATAATATGCAGTCCACTAAGATGGAGCTCATATAGAACTCAGACTTCTTCTGGGAAACCCCTCCCAAAGCTGAATATATATAGGCTGAGAGGCCGTTAGACACTATGTTAGCCTAGTTGAAAATGGTCCCCTAAGTGGCCACATAGAAAATAGTGGGAATCCATCCCAACTTGAAACTTTTACCATGAGCTCTCCCAAACACCTTGTTCAACATTAGTGCTATAAACCTGTAAGGAGTCCAAAGAGTGGTTGTATCATACTCTCCTAATGGCCTAGTTCAAAAATTCTTCCCAGGTATCATCATTCTCTACATTGTTTCAACCAAGTCCAAATTTATCTCATTCATCCAACTTTCAGTTAAGTATACTTGAGCAGGAGGTAAGTGATACGCCAGTGAGACATAATCGGGACTGTATGCAACATAGCCCTATTTGGCAGTATTTGCTAAGATCATGGTGGTCACATCTACCCTAAGCAGGATCCATTGAATCACTTCAGATCATGGGAACAGCTCAGGTCTAGTGGATACCTTCATCAAAGCAGATTTCTCGATGTTGGCATATATGGTCAACTCTTCAAATCCAGCATCAGGCACATCCTGATTTGAAATCATCCAATATATCTCACACCACTTGTAATCTGGCTCTACCCTGGTGGTAGCTCTAGTGTCTTCATAGATATATTCCACCTTAATAATGACTTCCACATCTGGTTCTCCCTCAGCAACAGGAGCCTTCTTCTTTTGTCTCTTAGACATATCTCCTTTGAAGAAGTTTCCCTGTCATAGACCAAACAGGTTCTTAGGCTATTGGGGCTTTCAATCAGTGTTCTAAGAATGAAGAAAAATTGAATAAAAAAATTTACCTTTTCCATATGCATTTTCAATAGATAAACTATCAGAAAATTAATGCATAATAGAAAATAACCAGCGAGAAGAACTTCTGCAAGCTAGGTTTGAAAAATTCCAACTCCGTTTGCAACTAAAACATGACCATGATATAAAATACATCATTTAAACTGAAATGCACTATGTCCCTTTGCTAAAATGAACCATCCTATTCAGTAATCGAAAATGCACAAAACAAACCCTTCGGTGTCCCATAAAAATAAGGTAAAATCCCACGACGAAAGAAGAATTGAAAACTCCCTCCCCGGATGGCCATAAGCAACCCCACAAAAATGGGTGTAGACAACGTAATGCTTGTTTGCACCAGCTACCTAAATTTTTAGACCGGGTTCGAGCTCTCATAACGGCTTACAAGCTCAAGAAAAGAAAACCCCCCACTCCAAAACTCTCAAATTGACCAATACTACACACCGTAAGGATACAAATTCATCAATTTAGAAGGCTAAGTACCCAACGGTGGGAAAGCCCAACCAAGGAAAGACCCTAGTTCCCAAAAAAACTCATAAAATCAAGAGGAAGTAGAAACCATGGTTGGCCTACCTGGAAAATGAGTTGCAGTCGACAGGATGGTCTGAAAATTCCACAGCAACACCCCAAACGCACGAAATCCCGACAGGTAAGCAGGGATGCACAGTTCGACTCAATAGGGATAGTAAGCATGAATTCACAAGGGTAAACAATAAAATAATACCTCATCCCAATATATAGAATTCGGTGAAAGAAGGTCAATGAGAAAAACTTCATCAGCAAGTGGACGAACTAAGGATCGGGCGATTAGTTCATGAAGGAGCCGCAACGGCGGGAGACAGAAAGACTATGCGCTCTGCAGCAAAATAAAACATCGGTGAAATAAAATGCTAAAACTTGCAGCATCAGACATCAGAACGACTACAACATTGGACGATTAGTTCGGAAAAGAGCCACAATGGCAGAAATCACATGGACTAAGGGTCCCGCAGCAATCGAAAACATCAGCGAAGATCAAAACAAATCATCGACGAATGGAACAACTATACGTCGGATGGTTAGTCTACTAAGGAGCCGCAACGTCGGAAGACATAAGGACTACAGCTTCCGATCAAAGTCATAAACTGTTCTGAGAGCGAAAAACAAAAATATCGCAAAGTCAAAAGTTAAAACAATAAAACCACGACATCGAAAAAGATAAGAGCTAACCGTCGGAACATTCATCGTTTATCTTCCGCAACAGCGACTGCATAGAGAACTACGGCCTCGATTCATTGTTCAAATGACTTTTGACAGTGAAAAAGGAAATTATTGACAAACCAAAGCTTCAAGTTCAAGTCAATCAAAAGATAGCCATTCACTTCCGAAAATGGTAAACAATTTATCTCGATGCAACCTCAAAAGATCGAAATGTAGCAAAGGAACAACAAAATTCAGTAATCCAAAACAAATCCAGGCATGATAAAATTAAAAAAGGGGGTCCAAAATTTTTAGAAAATTTGGGAAATAGTTGCAACTAAAACAATTGGTGACTACCTGGTGAACCCAGATCTCTAGACAATTTCTTCCTTAAGTAACCAACTGTTTGACAATAAAACCAACATGTTGAATTCTTCTAGATGTCTGGATTTCCCAAATGGCACATGTATGTACTTTTAACCATTGATCATAGTCCAATTTAGGAAAATGGGAACCAAGATTTCAAATTCAAGATAACTCTTTTGAGGCCAGGAATATGAGTTTCATTTTTACCTCTGCCTTCGAGTAGCTTTCAGCTTGGATACCATAGGATTGTAACATATGGTAAACATAAATATTCATTTGTTCCTCATTCCCATGCCATTTTTCACCTTTTTGCTTTTGGACTTTTGTCCTTTCATTTGAGTCCTCCTGCATGCCTTTCTTTCTGAATTTTTTATTCAGGCTCCTCTATCCATAGTGTCCTTTTGTGTGAGAGATGTATTTAACTTTCAGCTCACGGATGGAGAAGAACTTTGGCAATTTTGTACTTATATGGTTCAGTACTTTGTTTTGATACATATTGCTTTCATAGGAGTTTTTTACTCTTATCTACCTTTTGGATTTCAATTCTTGGCATGGGATCATTTATATATAAGATACTGTTCACCTTGCTTCCTTTCCGTGGGTCTTTTGCTGTCACCCCTAGGAAATTTTTAAATGTGAGATGGATGGAGCCTCGAAATAGTATTCCAAACCTTTTGATCTTTAAGTTAATTTACAAGGATTAAGTAGGACTTCAATGTGTGCATAGCCATTTAGGAAAATTGCTAAACTAGAAGAAATTCTTTCAGATAAAATAATAGTACACTGTCCTATAATCAAGGATTTTAGTTAATCCAGAATTCTGATGCTCTCCATGCAACCAAAAGTTTGCCTCTTTTATTGAAATCAATCAAAAACTAAACTAAAAACAAAAAGAAGTAAAGTAAATCAAAATAAACAACCAAATCAATTTATTTATGTACAAGATAATTCAAGAAATAAAAATCAAGAAAAACAAAATTTGAGAACTAAACCACTAACTGGTTAGTCCTCTGCCTACCCCTGTAAATCTGGCAATTTGTAAGTTAAGGGGCTAGGCTTGACTACAAAATGAAAAAGAGCTAACCATTATCTAATTCTACTGTACTTGAATAAAAAACTACATCTACTATTTTACAATTAATCTCATCAGCCCGTGAAAATCGAAGGAGATCGGGCTAGGTGTCTAATGTAATGTTGGATTCTTCTACATGGTAGTCTCCCAGTTCTAGCTCAATAAGATGATTTCCCAACATAGAATTCACTGGTTCATTTTTTTCTTCCAATTGAGTAACATTATGCTTCATGTGGGGCTCTCTTAATATTTTAATCTGGTTTGGACTTCCCTTCTGAGGCAACCACAAATGTGACCAATCTGAAGCAAAATACCCATTTAGTCCTGCTGACCAGTCTCGATTCAAAATAATTCCATAGCCATCAGGTATGTCTACTACTACAATATCAATGTACTGACTTATCTTTTCATTTGTAGATAAGTGGATCAAAACATCCTCCATTTCCCCAACTACTTTCATGTTGGTCCTGTCTAACTGAGTAACCTCCCAAGTAGTAGGTTTAGGTTGTCCATTAATCTTTTTGCAAATTGCAAGGGGCATAACATTGACTAATGACTCTGAGTCTACTAAACAATTGTGCACATTATGATTTAAATTCTCAAGAGTTAGGAGGAATGGTGGGGTTTTAAACCTAGTCTTACCTCCCACACTTGCTTCAACAATTTCTTCTATAGGTTGGTTATTATTGGGAAGCTCCTCCTCTGGTACTTCAAGTGCTTTGAGATTTTTCTTGACATTATCATCTTTTTCTTCAGCAGTATTAGCAGGCATGTTAACTTGTTTCGGATCTTGACTGCTAATGGTAAGTTCTGGTATTTTATCATATGTGTTGTTCTTATGTATCTTCTTCATGTTGTCTTGAAATTTCTTAATCTTTGGAAGTATTGAATTGTCTTTACTTAACAAACCTTGGCTTCTTGCTATCATAGTTGTTTCTGATGTCTCCTCATGTTTTATCCTACCTTCATCTTCTGTATCAAAAGGTGAGACACAATCCCATAAAACCAGAGCATCATCCTCTTGTTTTTCTGTGGATTTATTACCCTTTTCTTCCTCATCATCAGCATCTGTTAGTTTAGAGTCCAATAGCTAATTCATTACTAATGTCATTGAATTTATCCATTGAGTGCAATTTTTTTTAGAATGGGTTGTTGATGAAAGGTACAGAAGTTATCCATACCTACCTCTGTTAGATTCATTGATGCAGGATTATGTGGAGGAGGTTTAGATTGATTGTTGTATTCTCTCCTTTTATAGTAAGGCTTATAATATTTCTGAGCTTCCTTTTCCTTTTCTAAATCTATTATTATGTTAGACAATTTCTGCATCATTTTCAACATTCCTTCAAAGTCATGTGACTGCTCCTCCTTAGGCTTAGACAGTAATAAGGATTTCTTACCAAAAGTTTTTCCCCAGACTGCTCAGGATAGTCTTCTATGCTCTCTTTTTCAGCTTCTACTCTCTCAGCTTCTTCATAAGTTTCAGACAACGTAGGTTTGACTTGCATCTTGGAAAACATGGCCAAGTCAAGCCCTAGAGCTAAATTATAATATTCAATCAGAACTTTATTAGACGGTTTATCAGTTTCAGAAAAATTCTTAAGATAAGTAGCAAACCTTTGGGTGAAACTATGCACTTTTTCTTTTCTTTCTTTCTTTAAAGCGCACAACCCTTTCATTAGAGCCGCATGAGTTTTCTAGGATGCATATTTACTTCTAAATATCCTTTCAAATGTGTCCCAGTCTAGTATTGAGTTTGCAGGCAGAGCAAAATACCATGAGGATGCTGCTCCTTTCAGGGTATGTGGAAACAATCTGCAAACTACATCTTCATGTTCTCCAGCCCTTAGTCCTTCTAAATCCAAGTAGAATCTTTGCAAATGATCATCTACTAAAATATTTTCACTTGGGTCAAAATTGGGCAACATTTTCTCAAAATCCTGAGGTAAGTCATGCAAAGAAGGTGTCAGGTTCAAAGGTGACCTAGCCTTCCAAGCAGGTGGTGGATTTGGCGGGTTGGGTGGCTGAATTGCGTTTACGCCTGCCATGAGTCTGGGTGGAGAATGAGGTGGTGAGTGAATAGGTGTATGAACAGGTGAACAGTAAGGTGTATTTGGGCCCTCTTGATTCAAAGGCTGAACAACCTCCTGTAAGGCTGTTTCTACCAATTCTTCCAAATCTCCAACCAACATTGTGTCTTCCAATATAGGATGGTCTTTCTTCTTGTATTCTCTTCTAGGTAAGACAAGAATAATTAGTAATCCTCCAATCTTCTTCACATATGCCCTAGTATGTCTACTTAGATCATTAACTACTTATTTATCAACAGAATACAAATTCTCTTTACCTTTCTCTTCAGGAATTGGATTGGGAAACAAACTACTTTCAAAACTGTCACCGGTGGAATAATCTCGAGAAAACGGGTTTCCTCGGCCAGCCATGCACACGCGGCCCTCCTTCTAGCGCCAAAAACTGTTGATGCCTAGAAAATCGTAGGCAACAACAGTTAGGGATTCTCCCCAGTAAGCGTTCCCAACTAGCTCGTTACTATTTGGTATGGGGAATCTGTCTGGTTTACGGTCCGACTACCGTAGGTCAAGTAACAAAAATAAAGGGTTTTACCGGTTACGGCCCAATCCACCGTGTGTATTTTTAGTTTTCTGTATTTAAGTATGATATGTAAGTGCCTATCTAAAACTGCATATTGATAGAGAATACGAGGAGCGATCACAATGTGATGCGCAGGTTCTTACCTCTTGTCTTAACTCACTCGCATCTAAATCACACACATCAAGAAACTAAAACTAACTATCTAACCTATCCCTAGGGAGCAAGATTATAATTCATTAAATGGGTAATGTATTTCTGTTCATGCATTAATAAAAATCACAGATAGCTGTTACTTATTTCAAAACACATAAACATTAATAGATAGATGAACAACAAGATAGCTCATTGTTTATGAAAAACATTCATTACTCATAGTGGAAATTTCATAGAATAAACTAGAGAGCATTCATACAAGAACATAGGTTCAAAGAGTTAGAATGATCTCACAGTTAATGGACACAGCTGAAAATGAAATAGTTCACATTCAACAAATCCATTGCACAACATTTGAAACCTTCCACAAACCTTTCTCCAACAGGAAACTTGTAATTCTTATTGCAAAAGGAAATAGTTCTTCTTACAACATGTTCTCACAAATCTAACTAGGAAAAATTCATTTATTCCCTCTAACTCTCCTATACTTATACAAAAAGGAAAATTTTTTGGGCTGCCCCAAGTGACTCATGGGCTTCCCCAACGTTTCAAATCCCAAAATTTGTCCTGTAGTGAGTGCTCATACATTATACAATATATTACGAAAAACAAAAATTAATAGAGCACTTTTAAGAATAGGGCCCCGCTTGATCATTTAAGAACTTCTTCCACACCTGGGCCTCTGCTGCTATGCTTTCCAAATCTGAAGGTTCAAGAAAATGAATGTTGATCTCATATTTTGCAGCCTGATTCATAACCACCTCTATTCTTGTTGGGATCAAGCATAGCTAATCTTCAAGTAAATGGATGCTGACTGCTGAATGAGCTACTGCATTCTTCAGGATCTTCTCATCCAGGACCTTGACTTGCTGAATTTTCTGCTCATGGTCCTGGTACCTACTCTCTAACTGTTCTATGAAAATTTCATGTCCTAATAATGCATCGAGTCTTTGTTCTGCAGCAACTTGGCATCTGTTGTAGGTGACCAACACCCTTCTGCAGTATTCAGTACAGGCTCCTCTTGTTTTCTTCACAGTCTTCTTGAATTCCTCTGTAGTAGTTATTGCAAATTCTAATAAGTTGTAGTCCTACTTTAAACTATGTTGATCTTTAGCTGGTAAATATGCAGGGATTTCTTCATTGGTTTCTATCCTTACTATCCTTCCAGTCAGAACTTCCAAAATATTCTGAGACCTATCTACAAAATATGAGGTAGTGTCCAAAATTTCCTCCAACCTGCTATCTATCTATAAAATTTTACATCTTTCTTCTTCAATAGACACCTGCAACTGGTGCATTCTTCTTAGTTGGGATAGAACATGCTCCTTTAGAGGCTAGATATTAGTTTGTTGTTCACTGGCATCCTTTAGTGATGATGTTAATGCAACAATCTGTCCTTCAAAACTTGATGCCTGCACTTGGTATTGTTTTTCCCTTTCTTCTATGGCGGCCCTCTCTATCTCCAACTCCACAACTTTTCTCTGCAGCTGGTCCTTTTCTGTACTCAAAGTTTCGTATGATACTTTGAGGTCATTGTGATCTATCTTCAACACCTGATATTCTAGCTGTAACTTCTGTAGTTCTGTTAGACTATTTTGAGCATCCCTTTCATTCTTTTCTACTAAGACTTCCAAGCCCATCTTGCTTGCCTGCAGAGTTTGGAGTTCTTCCTTTGAAGTTCTCACTTCATTATGCATATCTTCAAACTTCCTCTTTAACTTGTTACCTTAATCCCTCTCCTTTATAAGAGTGTCCTTTAATTGTGCTGCATTTTCCCTTGATCACTTAAGGTCTGTCATAAGTCTATCCACGTTGTCTTCAGTGGCCTGGGTTAATGCCACCCCAGCTTTGGCTGTCAGTCATGGATCTGCATCTGTCCCATGCACCAAAGTTTTATCAGTAATCATCATACATGATTTTCCTCCTGTTTCAACTTTTTTCTCAATTCTCTTGACAATCCTCTTCTTCTCCTTATCATAAAAGATGGTGGTGAAATCAGGGACCTCTTCTCCTTCCTTTTGCATAAAAGGTATCAGATTCAATCCAGAAAACACAACCTGTTCTTGGGTGCTACTAGAGGTTGTAGTAGAATCCTGAGGGTCAGGATTATCTTAATCCTCTTGATCTGTGTGATCCTCTGCTTCTTGTGTATCTGTTGGGTCAATAG
Source organism: Pseudotsuga menziesii (assembly GCA_001517045.1). Classification (NCBI taxonomy): domain Eukaryota; kingdom Viridiplantae; phylum Streptophyta; class Pinopsida; order Pinales; family Pinaceae; genus Pseudotsuga; species Pseudotsuga menziesii. The sequence continues at coordinate 941,143 of LPNX010892059.1, read as the reverse complement.
TTTGCTGGTCTTTCTTAGCTCCTGTTAATCTTAGACCTTCACTCTCTTTTTGTTTTTTCTTTATTTCTTCATCTTCCTTATTCTTTCTTTCTTCTTCCTCCTTCTTTGCTGCTTCTTCCGCAGCTTTCTTTCTTTCTTCTTCCTCATTCTTTGTTGATGTAATTGTAACTTCGGAATGTATTTCACTTGTATTTCTTATCTATTGTAACCCAATGTTTATTTCGGGATGTTATCATGTTATTTCATGCCCCGATGTTCCAATCGAGAGAATCAATAATGTAAACAAGTCATGTCAGGTCATTGTGTGTAACCCTCCTATTGTCTAAGGGTTAAAGTCCTCGCAGTTCGTGGGCACTAGGGTTATTAGACTCTCCTAGTAGAGGTCACCCCTAGTAGGGTTTTAGTCATGATGGGATTAGTATAAATAGAGAGTTGGACTCTCTATTTAGTACACAACATAAACACACTCAAGTGTAGCACATAGTTGAGGAAGAGGAAGACACTGGGTCTAGACAAGAAGAAGGATACTGCTGTTGGGAGAGCATCTTACTATTTTGATGTTTTACCTTTTTTGTTGATTCTATCTCTGAGGAAGTTGCGGGGTTTTCTCCATTTATGGTTTCCCCGAGGAAAAACAATGTGTTCATTGTCTATTGTCTTTGATTGTTGTACTTGTTGTTCTCTCAGTTAAAGATCCTAACATAATGCTAGCTTGAATGTTGGAAAACTAACATGGTATCAGAGCTAACCTGAGAAGAAGACACTATGCAGCTGCGGGAACTAGGGATTCCTACTTTGTGGATCTCTCTCCATAGATTTTCAGCAAAAGTAAGGTGGAATAACTATCCTCCTTAGGGCGCATCTTTCTGTCGAAGCAGAATCCAATTCTGAGGTTTTTCAGTTTTGGACCCGACACTGCTGCCGAAAATTAGGGTTTTTCACAAAAGAGGGATTTTTCAATGAGCCTAGGCCTGGATTGATCTTGATCTGGAGGATTATTCATCTTTAATTTACACTGATCCAATATGGTACAATGGTATTTAATCTATGGTTCAAAGAACATAACATATGTTTTAACTCACAGACTTAGCTGTGACACAGATTTAGCTGTGACACAGATTTAGCTGTGACACAGATTTATCTACGACAGACTTAGATGTGACACAGATTTAGCTGCGACATACTTTTCACACTGCTCTGATAGACTTAGCTGTGACACAGATTTAGCTATGACAGATTTAGCTGTGACACAGATTTAGCTGCGACAGACTTTTCACACTGCCGTGATAGATTTGCTGCAACATCGCGAAGTTAGTGGTGACATCCAACGGTTACGTTACGTTTGATGCTATGGTATGGTGCAACATATGTGCATAACGGTCATTGCAACGTGTTGTTAATCAACATGTGCGTGGAGTTAGTTGCCACGTTTCGGGGATATGGAACACCGTGGTAACATAATGCTTGTGCAGTGACTTGGCCGAATTGCATGGTTCAGCTTAGTGTATGGTTGTAACAATAATAATAAAAAAAGAAAGATAACAGCTGAGATGATGGAATCGAATCGGTTACTTAGCCCTCCCGCTGAACTCTTAAATAAAGGAGGTTGTCCACCGAGAAGGGGGGATTGTTTTGGAGCGCAGAGTATTGTTTCTCCATTATGAGAAGCTTAGAGATCATTTTTGCTGCGAAGTGTCCAGATGCTGTGCTGTAGAAGTCGACATTCTCTGTTACATTTTAGCTTTCTTTATCTTTGAATGCTGATTGTAATTTCGAGAGAAAGGTCTTAAAGATTTTGTATAGCATTCTGTTTACAGTTGCTCAAGTTGTTTCCAGAACCATTTTGTACCATTTTAAAAAGATTAATTGGATCAGTACCCATTGGAGAGGGACCCGGAGACGTAGCCCAGTGGAGGGGGTGAACTCCGTTATCAACTTCTGTTTGTGATGCTCTGATTCTGTGCTTCTTTATATCTGTTTATCAGTTGGTTTTCCATCTGTTTTTAGTATTTAATTTCTCTTAATGCTGTTCCATTTAATTAACCTGTTGAACGCATTATTTTAACACAAACTTTTAATGTACACAAGTTGAGGTCCGATGGATCATGTTATGGTATCAGAGCTGGTTGACTGCTTGTGCAAGTTTGTGAATGCTTACCAGGTCCAGGTTAAAGCGTGGTGAAGGAGAATTAGTTGAAGAAGATCCTGAGATTAGCTCAAGGAGAACATTCTCAAGAACCATGTCTTCTCCACGAGGGGAAGAAGAAGGACATACAGAACGGGAAAAACCTGTTATTTCTGAATCTGAGTTTTTAGAGGATTTTATGAGCATGAAAGCCATGATGGAAATTATACTCGATGAGCGAGCAGAAAGGAAGAAGAAAGAAGAAGGATCTTCATCCAAAGATGCAGAAGTGAAGAAGGAAGAAAAGGGTAAAGGAGTAGGAGGTGATGGTGATCCTCTTGATACTACTCAAACTTTCTCTTCTTCTCATGCTTCTCATTCACATAATGCTAATGCAAATTCTAATATGCCTTATGTCAAATTGGATGTTAAGTTTGAATTACCAATTTATAATGGAGATGTAGATGAAAAAATTAGACAATTGGATCAAGCAGCTTGAAGTATATTGCAGGGTGCAGGGCATTAATGATGACCCTTCCAAGATTCAATTGGCCACTTTGAGAATGAGTGGAATGGCTCTTACTTGGTGGGAGAGCAAGATTCAGCAAGATCTTCGAAAGAATGGTAAAATTATTTCAGTTTGGAATGAATTCATTGAAGTATTAAGGAAGCAATTTTATCCTTTAGGCCATATCCAACAATTAACCATGGGTTGGAAAATGTTTAGACAAGCTAAAGGACAAAGCATTCAAGAATATACTCATGAATTTAGAAAGAGGGCTATTGCATTGAATGTTGCATTAGATACGCAAGAAATTCTTCTTAAGTACATTGGTGGTATGCATTCTTATCTGTGACATACTTTGTTGATGTTTAACCCCAGTAATTTGGATGATGTATGTGTTCAAGCTACACATTTAGAAGCTAGGGGTAAGCATGATAATGATTCATTTATGAAGGAGTCATCTAAATTTGACAACAAAGATAAAAGCAAAGATAAGGGAAAGGAAACAGCTACCATCACAAAAGAGGGTGAAAAACCCACATGCTCACATTGTCAGAAAGGGCATGATGTTTCTAAGTGCTGGAAACTTCATCTAGAATTAAAGCCAAAGTGGATGGGAAGAAATAAAAACAAATATAAAGATAATCAAGCAGCTACTGCAGTAGTGATTCAAGACTTGGGATCTGACTCAGGTGATGAGACTAAGATCACAGCAATAGGGATCCGAGGTAAAGATAAAGGTATATCTCTGTCCATTGATGCAAGTTCAAGTTCTAATTCATGTGCAAGTACAAGTACAAATCTGCTATCTACTTCTATGCAAAGTGATAAAAGAAGAAGTGAACTGTTTCATGCTCGTGTCATTACAAATCATACAAAGATTGATACATTGTTTGATAGTGGTTCTCAAGTGAATTTGATATCAGAAGAAGTGGTTAAGAAATTGCATTTAGTTACTATGCCTCATGAAAAACCCTATCCTCTTGGTTGGGTTACTAATGATATACGATTGCAAGTTACAAAGAAATGTGTTTTGAAATTTGCAATCACTGAAAAGTTTATGGATGAGGTAGAACTAGATGTAGTACCACTTGACATTTGTGGAATTGTACTTGGGAGTCCATATTTGTATGACAGGAAAGCAGTCTTTTATAGAGAGCAGAACAAATATCATCTCTTTAAAGGTGGTGTGGAATACATTGTTCGTGCACATCATATGAAAACAAATCTAGCATTAGTCACTACAAGTCAAATGAAAATGATAGTGAATGCTAGTAGGAAGTTTGCATTAATGGCAGTTAAATGTGAAAGTGGTAATCTGGAACATGGAATTGAATTGATTAAAAGTGTTCCCAAGTATGGTGCTTTGTTACAGGCACCTGGAATACTATCACTTATTGGAGATGTACAACATGAAGTGCAGTTGCAGCAAAACATGCCTTTCCCAAATTCTGGCATGAATCTGATGATTATTCAAAAGACTGTTTATGATTTTGTAAGGGATTGTGTGATGTGCAATACCATTGATAAAGGGTTGATATTGTACACACCTATTCATGCTTCATCTCGTCCTTGTAAAAATGTTGCAAGGGACTTTGATCGGGGACTACCAAGTAGTTTGTGTTTTCAGTATATTGGGGTTCATGTTGGGCTTCCTATGACTATTGTACTTGTTCGGCACTTCCGAATATTGGGGCAACTTTGGTCGGTTTTATGGAGTCTTAGGGACACTAATTTTGAAAGGAGCACAATGTATTGTCCACATGTTATTGGGAAAACATGGGTAGTAAGTAGAACAGTCATTCAATTTCTCCAGACTTATTGTAATGAACATCCTAAGGATTGGGATGAACAGTTGCAGCACATGCAGTGCATTAAATCTCCTTTTGAGGCTTGTTTTTGTTATCTGTTGAAGTCACATGTGGACTTTTCTTTCGGCACAAAAGATGTGAAAGGTGAACATCATGATGCAAAGAAAAAAGTGCAGCAGATAGTGCAAGAACAGCAGGAGAAGAGTCAGGCAATTTGCAAAGCCGGGCATAACAAGCATCGAGTTGATCATCAATTTCAGGTTGGTGACCGAGTCTGGTTACAGATCATCAAGGGGAGTTTGAAAGGTAAAAATCTCAATTTTGTTTATGATCGTTTTGAGATCTTTGAAAAGAAGTGTTAACATTCTTTCTGTTTGAGCTTATCTCCAGTTGCATATGCAAAGAATTTTAAATGGTATGAACCTCTTTTGGTCATGGACAAGGAAACTAATATGCAGATTCTAAGCAAGGCAGGATGCATGGAGATTGGAATGGTGAGGAAGTGGTACCCTCACCTACCTGCAGGATGATCTAGGATTTTGGAGGTCCAAAAGCTCTCCAATGGGGAGGAATGATCCGAAGGATTATTCATCTTTAATTTACACTGATCCAATATGGTACAATGGTATTTAATCTATGGTTCAAAGAACATAACATATGTTTTAACTCACAAACTTAGCTGTGACACAGATTTAGCTGCCACACAGATTTAGCTGCGACACAGATTTAGCTGCAACACAAATTTAGCTGCGACACGGATTTAGCTGCGACACAGATTTAGCTGCAACACAAATTTAGCTGCGACACATATTTAGCTGTGACACAAATTTAGCTGCGACAAACTTAGCTGTGACACAGATTTAGCTGCGACATACTTTTCACACTGCTGTGACAGACTTAGCTGTGACACAGATTTAGCTATGACAGACTTAGCTGTGACACAGATTTAGCTGCGACAGACTTTTCACACTGCCGTGACAGATTTTCTGCGACATCGCAAAGTTAGTGGTGACATCCAATGGTTACGTTACATGTGATGCTATGGTATGGTGCAACATATGTGCATAACGGTCATTACAATGTGTTGTGAATCAACATGTGCGTGGAGTTAGTTGCCACGTTTTGGGGATATGGAACGCCGTGGTAACATAATGCTTGTGCAGTGACTTGGCCGAATTGCATGGTTCAGCTTAGCGTATGGTTGTAACAATAATAATAATAAAAAGAAAGATAACAACTGAGATGATGGAATCGAATCGGTTACTTAGCCCTCCCGTTGAACTCTTAAATAGAGGAGGTTGGCCACCGAGAAGGGGGGATTGTTTTGGAGCGCAGAGTATTGTTTCTCCGTTATGAGAAGCTTAGAGATCATTTTTGCTGCGAAGTGTCCAAATGCTGTGCTGTAGAAGTCGACATTCTCTGTTACATTTTAGCTTTCTTTATCTTTGAATGCTGATTGTAATTTCGAGAGAAAGGTCTTAAAGATTTTGTATAGAATTCTGTTTACAGTTGCTGAAGTTGTTTCCATAACCATTTTGTACCATTTTAAAAAGATTAATTGGATCGGTACCCATTGGAGAGGGACCTGGAGACGTAGCCCAGTGGAGGGGGTGAACTCCGTTATCAACTTCTGTTTGTGACGCTCTAATTCTGTGCTTCTTTATATCTGTTTATCAGTTCGTTTTCCATCTGTTTTCAGTATTTAATTTCTGTTAATGTTGTTCCATTTAATTAAACTGCTGTACGCATTCTTTTAACACAAACTTTTAATGCACACAAGTTGAGGTCTGATGGATCAGATCTCCTCCCCAAAATTGAAGTTAGGGATAAATTTCAAGGCATTTGGTTGGATAGAACGTCGGAAAAGCAAAACCCTAATTTGCTGCTGAACCAGCTATGTAGGATTTTAGCTCAAATTTCAGATCCGACATCTTGACCTGGTAAGATCTAAAATATTTTGTATTTCCATTTGAAGTTCTCAGTTAAGATGTCTCATCATACCAATCTTGATGAAAAGCTTGAGGGAGCTGATAACTTCTGAGCTTGGAAGTATAGGATCTCCTTAGTCCTGGAAGAGAATGAGTTAGACTCCTACATCCATGAGGAGGTTCCAATTCCAAAGGGAGATGAGGCTAAGTCCTTGCATAAGAAGAAGTTGGTTATGGAAAAGAGAATCATTGCTGATTCTATCAAGGATCATCTCATACCACAGGTGTCCTCCCTAAAGACACCTAAAGCTATGTTTGATTCCCTAACCAAATTGTTTGAAGGGAAGAACATAAACCAGAAGATGACTCTGAGAAACCAACTGAAGAATGTGAAGATTTAGAATGCAGAAACAATCCAGTCTTACTTCATAATAGTTTCTCAGATCAAGGAACAACTACAAGCAGTTGATGAAGAAGTGGAAAATGCAGAGATTGTGATGACTACCTTGAATGGCCTCCCTAGGTCATGGGATTTTTTCATCCAAGGAATCTGTGCTAGAAAGAAGTTAGTCAAGTTCAGCAGACTATGGGAAAAGTGTTCTCAAGAAGAAGCTCGGATAGCAGCTTGAGAAGAAAAGATGGGAAGTGAAGATCAAGCTCTCACAGTACACTCCAAGTCAACCAAAAGAAGATCTCATCACCATAGAGGTAAGTCCTATCACAAAAAGGATTTATCTAGAGTCATATGTTATACATGTGATGAAGCAGGACATTATGCAAAGAAATTGTCCCAAGAAACCAAAGCTAACAAAGAAGAGCAACAAAAGAAGACATCATGCTCATGCTGCGGAGGATAATGAACCATCCAAGAAGAGAACCAGATATGAAAGTGAAGATTCTTCAAGCGAGGATGAATATGTTTTGATCTCCGCTCTCACAAGAAACATTACTCATGGAAGCAATGATTGGCTCATAGATAGTGGGGCTTCCAAACATATGACAGGATTCAAGGAATCCTTTGTAAGATTGTCAGAACATGAATCACCTCACAAGGTGAAGCTAGGAGATGACTACAAATATCCAATAAAAGGTAGCGGGGAATATTCCTATAAACTAGACTCCGGAAAGTATCTAACAATGAAGGAAGTATTGTTTTTTCCAGGACTCAAGAAGAAACTCCTCTCCATATCGGCATTAGATGCAAAAGGAATGTGGGTTGCATTCATAGATGTTCAAATCATCATGTGGCCAAAAGGAAAGACTATTGATGATGCAATAGTGATTGGTGAACAAGAAGGAGGCTTGTGCAAATTAAAGGGTAATCCAGAACAAGCCTTGGTCCATGACACAGTAGAGCCAAGTGAACTTTGGCATAGAAGGCTTGCACATGTGCATTACAGAGCACTACCTATTGCAAGCAAAGCTGTTGAAGGTCTTCCAAAAATCCAAGCAAAACATGATGGGGTCTGTAAAGGATGTGTGAAAGGAAAGAATACAAAGAAGACATTTCCAAGCAGCAAAAGCAAAGCAAAAGGAATCTTGGAAATCATCCACTCCAATGTATGCGGTCCTATGTCATCAAACTCACTAAGAGGGTATGCATATTATGTTTCCTTTATTGATGATTTTTCGAGGAATACATGGGTTTACTTCATGAAGAACAAAGATGAAGTATTCAGCAAGTTCAAGGAATTCAAAGCCTTGATCAAGAATCACACTAAAGAGAAGATCAAGACTTTTCGATCAGATAATGGCGGAGAATTCACTTCAAATGAATTCAAAGAGCTATGCAAAGAATCAGGGATTAAGAGGGAGTTGTCCACTCCTTATAATCCACAACAGAATGGGATTGCGGAAAGGAAGAATAGAACTATCATGGAAGCTGCAAGAGCAATGCTTCATGATCAAGACCTTCCTATGCATCTTTGGACGGAAGCTGCCTGAACAATGGTGTATTTACAGAACCGTACTCCACATAGAGTACTTAAGAACAAGACTCCTAAATAATTATTCTCCGGCAAGAAACCAGAACTCAGCCATCTCAAAATATTTGGCTGTCCAGTGTACATACACATTCCAAAAGAGAAGAGGACTAAATTAGATCCTTCAGGAAAGAAGGGTATATTTGTGGGATACTCTGAAAGCTCGAAGGCTTACAAAATATACTTCGCAAGATTCAAGAAGATTGACATCAGCAGGGATGTGACATTTGATGAAGATACAGCTTACAACAAATCCAGAAAGAAACCTGCTGAAGAATCCAAAGAAGCAGAAGCACCCAGAGTTCATGATATAACCATGAACGAAGAAGATCAAGAATTTGAAGAACCACAAAGACCTGTAGATCCACCTCTGGAGAAGAATCCTCATAAGAGGAAACCTGCTTGGGTACGAGAACTTATCCAAGGTACGAAAAGATATGGGGCTCTAGAAGAGAATCATAGAGAAATAAAGAGGACCAGATCCTGCTCCGGGTATGTAGCTTTACTATGTGATTTCGTTGATAAAGAACCTTCCAGTTATGAAGAAGTGGCAGAACAGAAAGAATGGAAGGATACTATGATCGAAGAATACCAATTGATCATGAAGAATAATGTTTGGGATGTTGTCCCATGACCAAAAGGGAAGTCAATTGTAACTTCCAAATGGATCTACAAGATCAAGCATGCTGCAGACGGTAGCATTGAAAAATATAAGGCAATATTTGTGGCTCGGGGTTTCTCTTAGAAAGAAGGAATAGATTATGAGGAAACCTTTGCACCTATAGCCAGATACACTTCCATCAAATCAGTACTTGCTCTAGATGCAGTAATGAAATGGAAGATACACTAGATGGATTTCAAGACTGCTTTCTTGAATGGTGTAGTGGAAGAGGAAGTGTATGTGGAATAGCCACAAGGTTTTGAGACACATGACAGGGAGTCTCATGTGTGCAGATTGAAGAAAGCCCTGTACAATTTGAAATAGGAACCTAGGACATGGTACGACATAATTGACATATTTCTATCCAGTTTGGGCTTTACCAAGAGTAAAGCAGATTCCAACCTTTACTACAAGGTTGAATATGGAAACCTAGTGATACTTCTACTATATGTAGATGATCTATTTGTGACAGGTATGGATGGGTTGATTGCTGATGCGAAGAGAAATCTTGCTGCCGAGTTCGAGATGAAGGACTTGGGTATGATGCATTATTTTCTAGGTATGGAGGTGTGGCAGAGTGTAGATGGAATCTTCCTTGGACAAGGGAAGTATGCAATAGAGATCCTGAAGAGGTTTGGGATGATGGACTGCAAGGCTATGGCCACACCTATGGCATTGAACATGAAGCTATTGAGTGATGCTTCATCAGATTCGGTTGATGCTAGGATGTATCGTTAGATGATTGGGTCCTTGATGTACCTAACAAACACGAGGCCATACATTTGCTTTGCTGTGAACACCTTGAGCCAGTTCTTGACAGATCCGAGAAATATTCACTTGATTGTTGCAAAGCATATTCTGAGGTACCTGAGGGGTACAGTTGATTATGGGCTCAAGTATGATGTGAATGAGAAGATTAACCTGGAGGGCTACGTTGATTCAGATTGGGCAGGCAGTTCCATCGATAGGAGGAGCATTTCAGGGTGCTGCTTCAGTATGGGATCAGGTGTGATCTCCTGGTTTAGAAAGAAGCAATCTTATGTGGCACTGAGTACAGCTGAAGCAGAGTATGTCACATCTTGTTCAGCTAGTTGTGAGGTAGTATGGCTACGAAAGCTACTGTCTAATTTATTTGATCTCCAGATGGATGCTACTTGTATACATTGTGACAACCAGACTTGTGTGAAGTTGTCAGAGAATCCAGTGTTTCATGACAAGTCGAAGCATATCGAGATCAAGTATCACTATATCAAGGATAAGGTGCAAAGGGGAGCAGTGAAGCTCCAGTATGTTGTAACAGAGGAACAGATAGCTGATGTGTTGACGAAGCCATTGGCTAGGGTGAAGTTCGAGTACTTTAGGGAGAAGCTTGGTGTTCTCCAGATAGAGGTTTCCTCCAAGGGAAAGTGATGAGTCCCATAGCCATTTTGATGAGTAGGTCAGATGTAAGGGCTACCACCATTCTGACGAGTAGGTCAAATGTAAGGGCTGTGCCATTCTGTCATTGCTAAAGGATTAAGTTCCTCCCATGTCAGATGTGAGTGCTGGCCATTCTGACGAGTAGCTCAGATGTAAGGGCTGTGCCATTCTATCATGGCTAAAGGATTAAGGCCCTCCCATGTCAGATGTGAGTGCTGGCCATTCTGATGAGTAGGTCAGATGTAAGGGATACCGCCATTCTGACGATTAGGTCAGATGTAAGGGCTGTGCCATTCTGTCATGGCTAAAGGATTAGGTTCCTCCCATGTGAGATATGAGTGCTGGCCATTCTGACAAGTAGGTTAGATGTAAGGGTTACGACCATTCTGACGAATAGGTCAAATGTAAGGGCTATTCCATTATGTCATGGCTAAAGGATTAAGTTCCTCCCATGTCAAATGTGAGTGCTGGCCATTCTGACGAGTAGGTCAGATGTAAGGGCTACCGCCATTCTAACGAGTAGGTCAGATGTAAGGGCTATGCCATTCTATCATGGCTAAAGGATTGGGTTCCTCCCATGTCAGATGTGAGTGCTGGCCATTCTGATGAGTAGGTCATATGTAAGGGCTACCGAAGACCAATGAGGAGGTAAGCATATAGCCAGCATGAAAGAAGGATAGCTCTGTAGAACTTCCTATGACGAGAAGAATCATGAGATAGCACATATGATCATGACCAGAGGAGATATAGATCGAGCTATGATCCAGATCCAATTATGATGACTTCGAGAGATCCAGATCGAGTGATGATCCAGATCCAGCAGCGATGATCCAGATCCAGTCCAGTGATGATGATCCAGATCAAGTGATGATCCAAATCCAGTCCAGTGATGATGATCCAGATCCATTCCATTGATGATGATCCAAATCTACTCCAATGATGATGATCCAGATCGAGTGATGATCCAGATCCAGCGATGATGATCCAAATCGAGTGATGATCCAGATCCAATGATGATGTCTAGTTATGATGATCCAGATTGAGTGATGACCCAGATCCAGTGATGATGATCCAGATCGGGTGATGATTCAAATCCAAAAAAGAAGATGGCATGAAGATGAAGATGACTTGGAGATGCAGATGACAAGAAGATCCAGAGAAGAAGACTAGTGATGAAAATTGTGTCGAGAGAATACCTTCCTAGTTAAGAAGGAGTGTTGATGTAATTGTAACTTCGGAATGTATTTCACTTGTATTTATTATCTATTGTAACTTGATGTTTATTCCGAGATGTTATCATGTTATGTCATACCCCGATGTTCCGATCGGGAGAATCAATAATGTAAACAAGTCATGTCAATTCATTGTGGGTAACCCTCCTATTGTCTAAGGGTTAAAGTTCGCATAGTTTCGGGGCACTAGGGTTATTAGACTCTCCTAGTAGAGGTCGGACCTAGTATGGTTTTAGTCATGCTGGGATTAGTATAAATAGAGAACTGGACTCTCTATTTAGTACAAAACACAAACACACTCAAGTGTAGTGCATAGTTGAGGAAGAAGAAGACACTGGGGCTAGACAAGATGAAGGGTACTGCTGTCGGGAGAGCATCTTACTGTTTTGTGGTTTTATCTTTTGTGCTGATTCTATCTCTAAGGAAGTTGCAGGGTTTTCTCCATTTATGGTTTCCCCGAGGAAAAACACTGTGTTCATTGTCTCTTGTGTTTGATTTTTGTACTTGTTGTTCTCTTAGTTAAAGATCCTAACATAATTCTAGCTTGAATGTTGAAAAACTAACATTCTTTAACCAACTTTCAGCCTCTTGTGCTAGCCTCCTAGCATCCTCTTCCCTCTTCTTGGATTCCTCTTCTTTAGATTTCTTTTGTGCGGTTTTTCCCTTACCGCCTACAATGGTGATTTTCTATTTAAACCTTCTCTTCAATGCAGTCATATTCCTTGCATTCCTAAATATTTATTCATCCTTGTCCCAAAAAATTGTATATTCAAAATGAACATTTGGTTCTTTGCAATGCTCTGCAACCTTCTTTTGGGAGTCATTCATGTGGAAGCTCATATCCCCAAAATGAAAATGATCCAATTCCTGTATGAATTCAGCAGTTAGTTTGACCTTCGAAAACTTGTAACTTCCCAGCTGAAAAGGTATGGCAGGATAGGCTTCCTTCTTATGTTCAAACAGGAAGCTTCCCACACCATCTAGAAATACTTGCCTAACTGCTTATTTATGCACCGCATAATCAGTGGCATAATTGGGGAGTAAATAAGGTTCCCTGGAGCAACCATACATTCTAATGTACATCCCCTCTTTAGTCAAATAATATCTCCCATGTTCCTCAATGACTTTGAATGCCTCCTCGGACATATAGTTGCATTCTGTCAAGAAGATTAAGGTGTACAAAGGCATAATACAATGTTCACATATCTCCTTATAGTGGCTATAATATTTATGTGCCCAAAATAGTTTGTATGCAGTGTACATAGGGGTTTTGTCCTTATCCCAAATGCACCTTAAGGCTGGAAATGGCTGGGTACATAATATGCATTCCACTAAGATGGAGCTCATATAGAACTCAAACTTATTTTGGGAAACCCCTCCCAAAGCTGAAGATATACAGGCTGAGAGGCTGTTACACACTATGTTAGCCCAGTTGAAAATGGTCCCTTAGGTGGCCACATAGAAAATAATGGGAATCCATCCCAACTTGAAACTTTTACCATGAGCTCTCCCAAACACCCTATTCAGCATTAGTGCTATAAACCTGTAAGGAGTCCGGAGAGTGGTTGTATCATACTCTCCTGATGGCCTGGTTCGAAAATTCTTCCCAGGTATCATCATTCTCCTCACTGTTTCAACCAAGTCCAAATTTATCTCCTTCAACCAACTTTCAGTTAAGTATACTTGAGTAGGAGGTAAGTGATACGCCAGTGAGACATAACCAGGACTGTATGTAGCATAGCCCTGTTTGGTAGTATTTTCTAAGATCATGGTGGTCACATCTGCCCTAGGCAGGATCCAACCAATCACTTCAGAGCATGGGAACAACTCAGGTCTAGTGGCTACCTTCATCAGAGTAGATTTCTCGATGTTGGCATATACGGTCAACTCTTCAAATACAGCATCATGCACATCCTGATTTGAAATCATCTGATATATCTCACCCCACTTGTAATCTGGCTCTACCACGGTGGTATCTCTAGTGTCTTCATAGATATATTCCACCTTAGTAATGACTTCCACTTCTGGTTCTCCCTCAGCAACAGGAGCCTTCTTCTTTTGTCTCTTAGACATATCTCCTTTGAAGAAGTTTCCCTGTCATAGACCAAACAGGCTCTTAGGATATTGGGGCTTTCAATCAGTGTTCTAAGAATGAAGAAAAATTGAATAAAAACATTTACCTCTTCCATATGCAATTTCAACAGATAAACTATCAAAAAATTAATGCAGAATAGAAAATAACCAGCGAGAAGAACTTCTACAAGCTAGGTCTGAAAAATTCCAGCTCCGTCTGCAACTAAAACATGACCATGATAAAATACATCCTTTAAACTAAAATGCACTCTGTCCCTTCGCTAAAATGAACCATCCTATTCAGTAATCGAAAACGCACAAAAAAAACCCTCTGGTGTCCCATAAAAATAGGGTAAAAGCCCACGACGAAAGAAGAATTGAAAACTCCCTCACCGAATGGCCATAAGCAACCCCACAAAAATCAGTGCAGACAGCGTAACGCTTGTCTGCACCAGCTACCTAAACTTTTGGACAGGGTTCGAGCTCTCATAACGGCTTACAAGCTCAAGAAAAGAAACCCCCCCACTACAAAACTCTCAAACTAAGCAATACTACATGTCGTAAGGATACAAATTCATCAATTTAGAAGGCTAACTACCCAACGGCGTAAAAACCCAACTAGGGAAAGACCCTAGTTCCCAAAACAACTCATAAAATCAAGAGGAAGGAGAAACCATGGTTGGCCTACCTGGAAAATGAGTTGCAGTCAACGGGATGGTCTGAAAATTCCACGGTAGCACCCCAAACGCACAAAATCCCGACAGCTAAGCACCGATGCACAATTCGACTCGACAGGGACAGCAAGTGCGAATTCACAAGGGTAAACAATAAAATAATAACTCATCCCAATATACATACTTCAGTGAAAAATGGTCGGCTGGAAAAACTTCATCGGCAAGCGGACGAACTGAGGATCGGACGATTATTTTCATCAAGGAGCCGCAACGGTGGGAGACGGACAGACTATGGGCTTCACAGAAAAATAAAACATCAGAGAAATAAAACACTAAAACTTGCAGCATCGTACATCGAAATGACTACAATATCAGACGATTAGCTCAGAAAAGAGTCGCAACGACGAAAATCACATGGACTAAGGGTCCTGCGGCAATCGAAAACATCAGTGAAGATCAAAATAAATCATCGGTGAACAAAACAACTATACGTCGGATGGTTAGTCTTCTAAGGATTCACAACGTCGGAAGACATAAGGACTACGGCTTCCGATCAAAGTCATAAACCGTTCTGAGAGTGAAAAACAAAAATATCGCAAAGTCAAAAGTTAAAACAATAAAACCACAGCATTGGAAAAGATAAGAGCTAACCGTTAGAACATTCATCATTTATCTTCCGCAATGGCGGCTACGTAGAGAAATACGGCCCTGATTCATTGTTCAAATGACTTCCGATAGTGAAAAAGGAAATTATTGACAAACCAAAACTTCAAGTTCAAGTCAATCAAAAGATAGCCATTCACTTCTGAAAATGGTAAACAATTTATCTCGATGCAACCTCAAAATATCAAAATGTAGCAAAGGAACAACAAAATTCAGCAATCCAAAACAAATCCACGTAAGATCAAATTAAAAAGGGGGGTCCACAATTTTTAGAAAATTTGGGAAATAGTTGCAGCTGCAACACCCACATACACCAAATTCAATTGCTAGTCTCCTGTTTGTTTGATGTTTCTTTAGTCCTCTATATCATGCTATCAGAAATCAGATAAATTATCTTTCTTACAGCAAAATGTTTTTATTTATTTATAAGATTCTCAAATGTCCAAAGACTAACATTTGAAATATGAAAATGCAGCTCCCTTGCTTGTGGGCACATGTTTGGCATATCCTGTAATAGAGAGTGGCTTCAATGACACAAGAACAATATTGGCAAGGTAAGAATATGCAAGATCATGAATTGTTGTTTTCCATGGTGTCATGTTAAATGAACTGGTAAGACTATAAAGTTCATGAAAAAGATTAAATATATATTTATCTTTTTTGTTGAAACAAATCTTCGAGATTATAATTTTGTATTTATGTAAATAATGTGTAGGGCCCATAATGCAATAACAAGGCTAAGCTGGGTGACATAAAAATTCTTTATGTGCCAGTTATAGCTGTAACTGGTCAACAATAGTGACAGATCAATTGTCTTTGTTGCAATACCCACAGTTTTCGTCATCCTTAGAACTTCATTCTGCATATTTGAATGAGTAGGTGATGGATTTACCATCGATGAAGAATTATAAGACAATTGCAAACTGATATTATTAGTCCTTAATCAAGTACCCACTAGATCAGTTTGACCAACTTCCATGATTGGATAGGACTAATCCATGATTGCAAAATTCAGTGAAAGAGAATTTTTTGAAGGGATTAAAAGGCCACTTTTTCTCCATTTTCTCCAATCAAAAGTGACAGTTTGTTCAAAAAATTATTAGTAGCATAGTGTTAGAAATTTAAAATGGCTAAAGCAAAACTATACAACTAGGTAATAAAAAAAGTAGATAGTATTCTAGGAGTGAGCATCAAATATTCAATTCTCACAAGGCTTTTAAAACAGAGATTAAATTTTCAAAGTAAACTAGAGAGCTCCTACTAGTATATATCTAATAGAAGTACCTAATACAAAAAGGCTTTTACATATCATGCTTTAGTGAAAAATATGTTGGCTATAGGCTCTTCTAGGTTCTGCGTGGATAGCCTGTATCCTTGGGTTCTCAAGCTCGATATCTTCAAACTGTTGTGAAACAATTTCATTTTATTTGGTATAAATATGTTGTAGTGGAACCCAAGTCTACCTATGATTTGATGATGTAGTCTAAGTGCATTTGATGATATTTTTCAGTCCTGGATTTAAGGTTCAAGAACTCAGACTCCAAGGGTTGTATTTTCCTCCTTTGCTGCATGACTATATCCAGGATTTTCATGTTCTGCGAGATGATGACATGCTCCTTTCTTTGTATAGTATTTTTCAGAGAAAGCATGGGAATCATGTTTTCATTGATGTAGTCCTATCTCTGAAGGATTTTCTTGAGATCAAGGATGTCCTGCTGAGTTCCCATGAAAACCTAGGAAACCCATGGCTTGGAATGCCCAAGAAGACTCAATTCGAAATAGGGGAGAACCCAATCTCGATTCAGTCTGGTGAGATATGCAGTAGCAGAGTCACCAGATTTTCGCCATAAAATGTCCTTTAATCCACTGTTGTCTAGGGTTCTGAGCACAGGACCACAATTGCAGATATACCTCAATTGCTTGAGGTGGGTCAACTGAAGGCCAAAATTACCATTGAAATACCACTATCCAATTGTAATAACTGGAGTATGACTGTATGTAACGTAACATATAGAAAAAATGCACACCCTTGGTGTACAACCTTGGTATCAGAAAATTGCCTCCTGGTGATGTCAAACTCACTCCAAAGATGGTTCAAAGGCTCAAATGCAGGACACAGCCACAAAGGAATGATACCAAGGGTAGAATTTACACTAGACAAAGAATGGCTAGTACTAAGCCCCGAACCAAGGAGATAATATCACCATCCAAAAAAATAGCATAGAACACTAAAACACACCAAATGTGCAACCTTGAACATATAGATATGCCTCTTGATGATGACAGGTTCAAACCAACTTCTAAGATGACAGTCCCAGGACTCAAATGGAATACACAGCAACATAATACACCCATAATTTTGAGGAATGTTCCCCAACAGACCTCCAATTTATAATGTCTCTTGAATTCTCAAAAATCTGCCATTCCCATTTGAAATTCAACTAAAGACTTCACCGATGAGAACCTAACTCTACAAAACTAGTGTTGGTCTGCTCCAGTCGAGGTCAGAACACGATTCTCATTTTACCACCTTTGATAACAAATATGGGCTGAGAGAATTCATAACTGAATATTAGAGTTGGGAATGGCATGTGTGGTGCCATCGCACACTCATCTGGAGTATAAATGCACTATTAACTTCAAGCCCTAATCTTACAGAGGAAATCCTTCTTGATGTTGGATTAGTTTGGAAACAAAAGTTTGACTTATGAACAAGTCACTTTCAAGGGCAGATCCTGTTTTGAGATTGGTCACCTAGCCACTTCTTGTCATAAGCGATTTTTTGAGGCTACCCTTCAAATAAACTGATCAAGAATAAGAAGAAATGTAAGCCCGCCTAGTGGAAACACCCATTATTACATCATCATATAATTGGCTCAAAGCCCTTAGATAAAGAGAATGGAATGGTGTAGGAATCTTCCCCAACAAAGGATAATCCAAGTCAAACTTAAGGAGGTTCATCCTCTGCAAGTTAAAGATAATGCAGTTAACTCAAAGGATGATAAAAGTCTCAATGGCAAGTTAAAGAAAGTAACTAAAGGGAAGCACTAATAAAGACAGAATCCCAATGCTTCACTTTAGAAGATTTTACCATGTGGGTTCCATCATCTTCTTTTGGTACAATGGTCCCAACCTCTTCATTAAAAAGAAATTCAGTGGGAAGAAACAAAAGGATAACTTTTGTGTCAATCTTCTGTATTTTCACTGTGTAATGCCTTAGAAACGATAACTTTCAGCAGTGAGATGACTCTGGGACAACAAAAGAGTCGAGTTCAAGCAAGTCATATTAAGTCTGTCAGTAGGAACACTTGGTATTTCCTTGCTGTAAGTTTTATTTACCCATCAAGGCTGTGTGAGCCATTGTTTTCGTATGTCAGGTGGAAACCTTTTGTAAGCATTTAACACAATTTCTGCACACTATACACTATAGCTGGGATACCTGTAATCCCTTAAAAGAAATTCAGGTTTCTGACTATACAGGATGGTAATTTTTTTCAGTAGTTAATATGATTTGTTTCTGTTTAAAAAAGGCTAAAGCCTAAAGCATCATCCTTTTTCTCTTCTTTTTTTTATTTGCTCAAAACTCCCTCACTTCACGAGAGAGTATTTTTGTCTTGAGAAACCATGACCCAGGGGCATATATTCCTGTCAAAATCACCCAGGGATCACACCCAGCTTGGACCACACCAGCTGTCAACTTGGCTGGATTTTGGGGTGTCTCCTCCCAACTAGTTCACCCCTAAGGGGAATTGAACTTGGGTCGCCTTGCTGACAAGACCCACACCTTAACCGAATGAGCTAGGTGGGAATTGATATTCATCCTTCTACTTGTCTCTATGATTTAGTGCATGCATTTTTCTTTTCCTTTTACTTTTCGCTGATCAAGTTAAATTAGTTGGGGCCATCTGTCGTTAAATCTGTCTTTGGTCGGTGCATTATTTTGTTAACATATGCTTGATATCTTTGATGGTAACGTACTAAGTTATTAGTTGTTTCTCAAATGCATTTGTTTGGCCATCTTGGAGTGACATGCTTATACATATTGGAGCATTTTTACTTGATTGTGTCATGCTAATTTATGTCAGTCGATTTTGGAGCAGTTTTCTGCATACATAATCTGATTCTACAGTGCAAATAATTTTGGTTAATTGAGTCTTATCTTAGTTTACATATGGGAGTTTCAGGAGATGATTTGGCACTCACCTATTTGTTGCACCTTATGTGCTAATTTATTTTACAGTCCTATTGACTACTCGTGTCATCTATTGACATTGATAAATATTCAATTTCAATTTCCATTCCTTTCAAAACCTCATCTAAAGGGAGAACCTTTAACCAAGTTTGAATGTAAGCAGTACAACATATAATTTTACATAATTTAGATAACTACTAAGCTTAACAAAGTGTAACTTTGATGGTAACGTACTAAGTTATTAGTTGATTTTCAAACGTGTTTGTTTGGCCATCCTGGAGTGACATGCTTATACATATTGGAGATTTTTTACTTGATTGTGTCATGCTAATTTATGTCAGTGGATTTCGGAGAAATTGGAATTTTCTGCATACATAACCTAGTTTTACAGTGTAAATAATTCTGGTTAATTGAGCTTTATCTTAGTTTACAAATGGGAGTTTCAGGAGATGATCTGGCACTCTCCTAGTTGCTGGACCTTATGTGCTAATTTATTTTACATTCCTGTTGACTACTCCGGTCATCTACTGACATTGATAAATATTCAATTTCAATTTTCATTCCTTTCAAAAGCTCATCTAAATGGAGAACCTTTAACCAAGTCTTAATGTAAGCAGTCCAAATGAGAATTTTGCATAATTTAGATAACTACTAAGCTTAACAAAGTGTAACTCCAGAAACTCTTACATAATATTATTTGTTGGGGCAATGTATGAGCAAAACAGATCTAAGAAGAATGTGTTTCAATTTGTTCAAGCAAGTATTTACGTCAGTTGTTTCCAGTGATTTTTTTTAATCGGTTCATACATTTTTTTCCTTTATGTAGACATTACAGTTGGTACAGAGATGTGAAGGTTTCTTAAGAGACATTTATAGAAAATGTTGTGAAATATTTTATTGCTTTGTCAATCAGAATCCATTCACATTTTTTATTTTGGCAGCCTTGTTGTGGATCCATTCACACTATGCTCTGTATCATTATTCAAGGTTGAAGCCTTTGTATCAGTATTTTCTAATTATTAGTGGCCTGTGCAAAGTTTGTGCATGTATTTTGTGCTTTGTATGTGTGTATATTCTTACAAGGATCAGATTTATTTGTAGGAGCTACATGATCACAAAAAGAGACAAGTTTGCATAGAAACTGGTGAAGATAATAGCAACTATCTGCTGGATTATTTAAGGTCCTTGGAACTAGATATGGTAAGATTCTGGCTGGGGAAGTAGTACCAAGTATGTGGAGTGGATTTTGTGTCTTTTTAATGAGGACGCATTCTGATTTCATATTGATGCATTGGAATTTGTTTGTGATGATCTTCATCCCATTAGGTGACTCAATTATCACATCCTTCATCAGTAGAGGTTGAAGTAGTCAGTCAGCAACTTGTGCAGAATGTATTGAAGATATTTTTCCTAGATGATATATCTTTGAACATAAAATTTGGAGAGACAGATAACATTACAAAGGATGGAAATTTGGGTGAGATGGAGAGTGGTTGGTCCCCTTTTCAAGGAGAAGTGCCTGCCTCTCGTGACTACCTTGCAAGATTGATTTTCTGGTGTGTATTCTCTACTGACATATGTAGATACACCAAATTCAGTTGCTAGTCTCCTGTTTTTTTGATGTTCTTTAGTCCTCTATATCATGCTATCAAAAATCAGATAAATTATATTTCTTATAGCAAAATGTTTTTATTTATTTATACGATTCTCAAATTTTTAAACACTAACATTTGAAATATGAAAATGCAGCTCCCTTTCCTGTGGGCACATGTTTGGAATCTCATGTATTAGAGAGTGGCTTCAACAACACAAGAACAATATTGGAAAGGTAAGAATATGCAAGTTCACAAATTGTTGTTTTCCATGGTGTCATGTTAAATGAACTGGTAAGACTATAAAGTTCATGAAAAAGATTAAATATATATTTATCATTTTTGTTGAAACAAATCTTTGAGATTATAATTTTGTATTTATGTAAATAATGTGTAGTGTCCACAATGCAATAACAAGGCTAAGCTGGGTGACATCGGAATTCTTTATGTGCCAGTTATAGCTGTAACTGGTCAACAATAGTGACAGATCAGTTGTCTTTGTTGCAATACCCACAAAGTTTCGTCATCCTTAGAGCTTCATTCTTCATATTTGAATGAGTAGGTGATCGATTTACCATCGATGAAGAATTATAAAACAATTGAAAACTGATATTATTAGTCCTTAATCAAGTACCCACTAGATCAGTTTGACCAACTACCCATGATTGGATAGGACCAATCCATGATTGCAAAATTCAGCCAAAGAGAATTTTTTGAAGGTATTAAAAGGCCACTTTTTCTCCATTTTCTCCAATTAGAAGTGACATTTTGTTCACAAAGTTGTTAGTAGCATAGTGTTAGAAATTTAAAATGGCTAAAGCAGAACTGTACAGCTAGGTAATAAAAAAGTAGATAGTATTCTAGGAGTGAGCACCAAATCTTCAATTCTCACAAGGATTTTAAAACAGAGATTAAATTTTCAAAGTAAACTAGAGAGCTCCTACTAGTATATATCTAATAGAAGTACCCGTTGGCCTGATTTTCTGACCTATGCCAACTAAGGAGATTATGCCCACATAAGTAGCTTAGAACAGCTCCCGGTGTGTTTGAAATGGAAAATTCTCGCAGGTTATGGTCCTGCTACCAACTGAATTTTCCTCTTAAGGAGAATCTAAAATTCAGTAAAAATTTATCCTAATCTTATTACTACCTAAATAATCCCTAGAATTAGTTTTCTAAGACCTAAGTTATCCTAAAATGCTTTCTTAAAGAAAGTCTTCAATATTTTAGGGTTTTGCTTCAAATATTTTAATTCAAAGACTATTTTAAGTTTTACAAAATTAATCTAATTCTATTTAACAACTGTTAAATATAAACTAAAACTAAAATTAACTAGTTATCATATCTTAGCTGAGAGCAACTTGAAAACTAAATTAATTATCAATTAATGATTCAAATAAACAAAGAGATAGAAAATAATGTTTTAAATGAAAATATTTAAATCATTATCATTAAATCACTCTGCTGAATATGCACAACAATTGAAAATTAAAATAGATAACCACTTTTAATTTCTCTATAATGTTCTATTAATTAATAACTAATAATCAATACCAAATTTTTGAAATAAAAGATGATATATATTATGAAAACATTGTAAAAATACAAATGAAATCAAAATAAACATGAAATATTTTTATTACTAAAATTCCAATTCTCAATGCAAATATTGATAAATCAAATTCAGTAATATTTTACTCAAACATTAATATTGTGTAAACAGAGTACTATTTTGGATAATGAATACAATTATAACACAATATAATTGCACAAAAACATAATGAGAAAGTGATATATTGAAATATATATATATAAAGTTTTTAAAAATAGTAACGGACAGTGATACCAGTTTGAGAACCTAAGTCACAATCCTTCTCCGAAGGCAAAACTCCAGCAAAGAGATTAAGACTAGAACTGAAATGATATTTCAAATAAGTCTATTTCTCTTATACTCCATGGAAACTGAAGAACAAAAACAGAATTTTTAGGGAAGAAATTCCCTCTAATTATCCCAATGTTCTCCTAGCAACGTCTCCTCAATTCTTCTCCTTCAAAGCAAAGTTTACAGAAAAGAAAAATGATTTTCCAAGACAATAAATTCATCTCCAAATCTCCGGAGACTGCCCCTCCCCTCTTGTAGCATCCTGCTATTGTTTAAATAGGAAATGAAAACAAATGGAAGTCAAACTAACTTCCTTGCTGGCCGCAACTGAAAAATACATGTTCAGAGCACCCCAAAAATCTCCCAAATTATTCACTCTTTTCAGTAAATTCCTCACAACTGTGGTAAATGGGTATCTTCTGGAAAAAACCCATGTTTTAGATTTTTCTATTTCGTCTTAGTTTGTCTGCAGTTCGCTACAGAAAATCCTCTCCTGAATAACGACGAGAATCCAACAATCTTCTGCTAACAAAAGAATAACTTTCAAGTTGAATCTGCATATTTAACAAGAAATAAGAGAATTACCATGAAAAGAAGTAAAATGAAATGACAAAAAAAACTCCCCTTGCCCTTTATCGTTTTACTGCGCTTGCTGTCATTCTGTTGTATCTCCATGGTTTTCACCTTTCACACTGCTCTATCATGACCTCGTATTCTGGTCGTTTTGATGTCTTTGGTAACTGGTAACATCCCTTTTGCAAATTTGGAGTAAATATTTCGATGGAATCCGCTAAAAAATTCACATACTTTTGATTTGGCAAGAGGATAATCTTTCCACAGCCATCCGCTGGTTGGCTGAGCTTATTTTTCTGAATTCTGGTGAAGAATTTCAACGATTTTCTGCATTAAGTGATTTAGACAATCTAGAAACAAACTCCGTGAATCTTATCCTTACCTGCCATTGTTCCTACAAAATAATAGATATGAATAAGAATAAAATCTAAAAATAAAAGAGAACTCAATAATATTTATTTCAATAAAATCATGGCCTTAATGAACTTTCGGTAGATCTAAACACGTGGCCTATCTCTGAAACATCCAGTCTATTTTGTAGGTGTTACAAGCGAGAATTCAACCATAAACGAATCATTAAACAAATGGAAAGTAGTCTACCGGTCACCATGTGAACCAATGAAATCAAAACATCTCATAAAAACTGAAGATAACATAGCGATCTCGTGGATGATTTTGAGCAAAGAAGTAGCCCTCAAAAATCTCGAGATTTATGATTTGGTTGCTTCGTGCTAGAATAGCTCAGTGATTAAATGGAGATAACTGCTACATAAATCAATGCACCCTCCTTTGTAAAGGACAGTTGTTCAACAAATTCCTTAAAATTCTGTGATTTGCTATAATTTCTCAACTATCTCAAAGATATCTCTTACTTGGAAAACAACTGGTTTTTCTACCTTCAATGCGTTGGTGCGAATCTCTTTCTTCATCTGTGACTGAAACATGGCGCTTCAACAATAATTTCTGCAAACCCTATGAAGAAAACATAACAATAATCTTTACAGTTTAATGAGATCCTGTGGCGCGTGAATTTCTCAAAATTTTGGGTGAAATCTTTGCATTAAACAATGCATTTATAACCAATGAACCCGGTCTTAATATCTTTAACTGTATGCTTTTATTTATAACAGTTTAATAATGTAAAAATAAATTGAGGCAGAGTTATATGATCTTTGATTCCTTCAAAGAGTTGGATTCCTTTTCTATGAACTAACATTCATGCATAAATAATAAATAACATGTATGTGGCATGATATAAATCCATGTTAATGCAAAAGACCGGTTAATAAGTTATCCAATAAAGTTTGCTATGTTTTTAACTCTTATGATGTTGTTTTACCCTTTTAAAACAAGCTATAAGTTAATGATGAAATTCCACCCATGATCCTTTTCAATTAATGTGAAATAATATGTCAATGCAAAATGCCACGCTAGTTTGGATAATGTGAAAAGACATGCAAGGCATATTTTTAAATAAAGATCAAATGCATAAACTTTTCCTTATTCTCATGCATTTGTTTGAATGGAATTTTGATTCAGCAATAAATAATATTATCTTAATATTAAGAATTTGATTATGTGTAATTCCATTAACCAAAATCTATATTGCATACATTTATTATGAGTTGACATCATATTCTCAAAAGCTGTAGATTGTATTTTTATATTTTAAATGCATTATAAGAAAATATTAATGTGTAATATTTTGAGGAAAAGTCAAACAATAATGTCGAAGCTTGATTCCTTATTTAAAATAAAGAAACTTTTTTGATAGAAATTATAAAAATTAAAGTCATTTTATTTGAAAGTTTAACATAAATAATAAAATAACTTTATAATATTATCAAAATAATTTTTCAAAAGGCACTTAAAATGTAAAAATATGTTGAGAATAATAATAATGCCTATATAACCTTGTCTTGATAATAAGAAAATCAAGAAAATTAATGAGCATTCCATATACTTAAAAGATATAGGCATTCATGAAATATATGAAAAATAAGCTTTCAAAATAAGGATGATCCACCCAAATACCCAAAATTGTCTTTATGTAGTAAAGATCGAAAATCAATGAGACCATTGAAATATGATTTTTAATCCAATTTATCCAACTAAAATCATATAATCAATAAGGGAATACAAACATCAAGAAATCCAAAGGATCAAAATATCATAGATCTATCGAAAGACCAAAAATTCATTGCAATGATCTTAAGAAACAATAAATAGAAAAATGTCAATCATGCACAATCAAAGGATGCCATCATACCAAAACAACCATAGACGATTCATATCACTAATCCCTTATTTCATAAATGTCAAGTCAAAGAGAAACCATCGAGAAAACCACCTACCAAAGCAAGTAAGACAAAAGTAAAGAAAAACATAACTAAATACTTACAAAAATCACATGGGGGGCCCTTTATTTTACACAAGATCAAAGGGAGTTGTTGGGGTGCCAACAGCACTTAATACAAAAAGGATTTTACATATCATGCTTTAGTGAAATATATCCTGGCTATAGGCTCTTCTAAGTTCTGCGTGGACAGCCTATACCCTTGGGTTCTCAAGCTCGATATCTTCAAACTATTGTGAAACAGTTTCATCTTCTTTGGTATAAATATGTTGTAGTGGAACCCCAAGTCTACCTATGATTTGATGATGTAGTCTAAGTGCATTTGATGAGATTTTCCAGTCTTGGATTTAAGGTTCAAGCACTCAAACTCCAAGGCTTGTATTTTCCTCCTTTGTTGCATGACTATATCCAGGATTTCCAAGTTCTACGAGATGATGACATGCTCCTTGCTTTGTATAGTTTTTTTCAGAGAAAGAATGGTAAAACTGTTTTCATTGATGTAGTCCTATCTCTGAAGGATTTTATTGATATCAAGGATGTCCTGCTGAGTTCCCATGAAAACATGGGCAACCCATGGCTTGGAATTCCCAAGAACACTCAATTTGAAATAGGGGAGAACCCAGTCTCCATTCAGTCTGATGAGATATGCAGTAGCAGAGTCACCAGATTTCCACCACATAATGTCCTTTGATCCACTGGTGTCTAGGGTTCTGAGCACAAGACCACAGTTGCTTGAGGTGGGTCAATTGAAGGCCAGAATTACCATCAAAATACCACCATCCAACTATAATAACTGGAGTATGACTGTATGTAACGTAATGTATAACAAAAATGTGCACCCTAGGTGTACAACCTGTTGATGTATTTGTAGCTTTGGAATGTATTCATCTATGTATCTTATGTATTGTAACCCATTGTTTATTCCGGGATGTATCTATTATGTAATTGAGTCATGTTGTCATGCCCCGATGTTTCGATCGAGAGGATCTATAATGTAAACAAGTCCTGGCAAGTCATAGTGGGTAACCCTCCAATTGTCTAAGGGTTAAAGTCCCCGCAGTTTCGGGGCACTAGGGTTATTAGACGCTCCTAGTAGAGGTTGGCCCTAGAATGGTTTTAGTCATGCTGGGATTAGTATAAATAGAGAACTGGAGTCTCTATTTATCACACAACTCATACACACTCAAGTGTAGAGCATAGTTGAGGAAGCAGAAGACACTGGGGCTAGATAAGAAGAAGGATACTGCTGTCAGAGATCACTTACTGTTTTGGGATTTTCTATTTTAGTGTTGATTCTATCTCTGAGGAAGTTGCAGGGTTTTCTCCATTTATGGTTTCCCTAAAGAAAAACATTGTGTTCATTGTCTCTTGTGTTTTATTGGTGTGCTTCTTATTCTCTCAGTTAAAGATCCTAATAATGCTAGCTTAATGTTGAAAAAATAGCATCATATCAGAGCTAACCTGAGAAGAAGACACTGTACAGCTGCGGGAACTAGGGATTCATAGTTTGTGGATCTTCCTCCATAGATTTTCAGAAAAAATAAGGTGGAATAACTCTCCTCCTTAGGGTGTATCTTTCTATCGAAGCATAATCCAATTCTGAGGTTTTTCAGTTTTGGACCTAACACTGCTACTGGAAATTAGGGCTTTTCATAGAAGAGGAATTTTTCAGTGAGCCCAAGCTTGGATTGATCTCCTCCCCAAAATCAAAGTTAGGGATAAATTTCAAGGCATTTGGGTGTACAGAACTCCGGAAAAGCAAAACCCTAATTTGCTCCTAATCCAGTACTCAAGGATTTCAGCTCCAAATCCAGATCCGACATCTTGACCCGGTAAGATCTAAATATTTTGTATTTCCATTTGAGGTTCTTAGTTTAAGATGTCTCATGATACCAAGCTTGATAAAAATCTTGAGGGAGCTGATAACTTCCAAGCCTGGAAGTATAGGATCTCCCTGATCCTGGAAGAAAATGAGTTAGACTCCTACATCCATGAGGAGGTTCCAGTTCCAAAGGGAGATGAGGCTAAGGCCTTACATAAGAAGAAGATGGTTATGGAAAAGAGGATCATTGCTTATTCTATCAAGGATCACCTTATCCCACAGGTGTCCTTCCTCAAGACACCTAAAGCTA
The DNA here is from genome assembly GCA_001517045.1 of Pseudotsuga menziesii. NCBI lineage: Eukaryota > Viridiplantae > Streptophyta > Pinopsida > Pinales > Pinaceae > Pseudotsuga > Pseudotsuga menziesii. The sequence goes on along the minus strand of LPNX010892059.1, from coordinate 913,343 downwards.
TGTTTGATGCCCTAACCAAATTGTTTGAAGGGAAGAACATAAACCGAAAGATGACTCTGAAGAATCAATTGAAGAATGTGAAGATCTAGAATGCAGAGACCATACAGTCTTACTTCACAAGGTTTTCTCAGATCAAGGAACAATTGGAAGCAGTAGATGAAGAAGTGGAGAATCGAGAAATTGTGATGACCACCTTGAATGGTCTCCCTAGGACATGGGACTCTTTCATTCAAGGGATCTATGCTAGAAAGAAGTTAGTCAAGTTTAGTAGACTGTGGGAAGAATGTTCTCAAGAAGAAGCTCGGATAGCAGCTCGAGAAGAGAAGACGGGAAGTGAAGATCAAGCTCTCACAGTACAATCCAAGAAGTCCAGATCCAGCCATCATAGAAGTAAGTACTCTCATCATAGAAATAACTCTAGAAATCCTAGAGATAGGTCTAAGTACATTTTCTATACATGTGATGAAAAAGAACACTTTTCTAGAGATTTTACTAAGAACAAAAGTAGCTCTCACAAGAAGAAGGGACACAAGAAAAGACATCATGCTCATGCTGCAGAGGATGTGAACCTTCATCAAAGAGAACCAGATATGAAAGTGAAGATTCTTCAAGTGAGGATGAATGTGTTTTGATCTCCGCTCTCACAGGCAACATTACTCATGGAAGTGATGATTGGCTTATAGATAGTGAGGCTTCCAAACATATGACTGGATTCAAGGAATCCTTTGTGAAACTCTAAGAACATGAATCACCTCACAAGGTGAAGCTAGGAGATGACTACCAATATCCAATAAAAGGTAGTGGGGAATCTTCCTATAAGCTAGACTCTAGAAAGTCTATAACAATGAAGGAAGTGTTGTTTGTGCCAGTACTCAAGAAGAACCTTCTCTCCATACTAGCATTGGATGCAAAAGGAATGAGGGTTGCATTCATAGATGGTCAAGTCATCATGTGGCCAAAAGGAAAGACTATTAATGATGCGATAGTGATTGGTAAACAAGAAGGAGGTTTGTACAAATTGAAGGGCCATCCAGAACAAGCTTTGGTTCATGACACAGTAGATCCAAGTGAACTTTGGCATAGAAGGCTTGCACATGTACATTACAGAGCACTACCTCTTGCAAGTAAAGTTGTTGAAGGTCTTCCAGAAGTGCAAGCAAAACATGATGGGGTCTGCAAAGGATGTGTGAAGGGAAAGAACACAAAGAAGACATTTCCAAGTAGTGAAATAAAAGCAAAAGGAATCTTGGAAATCATCCACTCTGATGTATGCGGTCCTATGTCATCAAGCTCACTAAGAGGGTATGCATATTATGTTTCTGTTATTGATGATTTTTCTAGGAAGACATGGGTTTACTTCATGAAGAACAAAGATGAAGTATTCAGCAAATTCAAGGAATTCAAAGCCTTGATCGAGAACCACACTGAAAAGAATATCAAGACTTTTCGATTAGATAATGGCAGAGAATTCACTTCAAATGAATTCAAAGAGCTATATAAAGAATCAGGGATTAAGAGGGAGTTGTCCACTCCTTATAATCCTCAACAAAATGGGATTGTAGAATGGAAGAACAGAACTATCATGGAAGCTAAAAGAGATATGCTTCATGATCAAGATCTTCCTATGCATCTTTGGGCGGAAGCTACCAAAACAGCGGTGTATGTATAGAACCGTAATCCACATAGAGTGCTCGAGAACAAGACTCCTGAAGAAGTCTTCTCCGAAAAGAAACCAGAAGTCATCCATCTCAGAATATTCAGCTATCTTGTGTACATACACATTCCAAAAGAGAAGAGAACAAAATTAGATCCTTCAGAAAAGAAGGGTATATTTGTGGGATACTCTGAAAGCTCAAAGGCTTACAGAATCTATTTCCTAGGATACAAGAAGATTGACATCAGAAGGGATGTGACATTTGATGAAGACACAGCTTACAAAAAATCCAGAAAGAGACCTGCTGAAGAACCTGACGAAGCAAAAGCACCCATAACTCATGACACAACCATGAATGAAGAAATTCAAGAAGAAGATCGAGAATTTGAAGAACCACAAAGACCTGTAGATCCACCTTTGGAGAGGAATCCTCATAAGAGGAAACCTGCTTGGGTACGAGAACTTATCCAAGGTACAGAAAGATATGGGGCTCCAGAAGAGAATCACAGAGAAAGAAAGAGGACCATATCCTGCTCTGGGTATGTAGCTTTACTATGTGATTTCATTGACAAAGAACCTTCCAGTTATGAAGAAGTGGCAAAACGGAAAGAATGGAAGGATGCTATGATCGAAGAATATAAATTGATCATGAAGAAAAATGTTTGGGATGTCGTCCCAAGACCAGAAGGGAAGTCAGTTCTAACTTCTAAATGGATCTACAAGATCAAGCATGTTGCAGACGGTAGCATTGAAAAATATAAAGCAATATTTGTAGCTCGCAGTTTCTCTCAGAAAGAAGGAATATATTATGAAGAAACCTTTGCACATGTAGCCAGATCCACTTCCATCAGATCAGTACTAGCTCTGGCTACAGTGATGAAATGGAAGATACACTAGATGGATGTCAAGACTACTTTCTTGAATGGTGTATTAGAAGAGGAAGTGTATGTGGAGCAGCCACTCGGTTTCGAGACACATGATAGGGAGTGTCATGTATGCAGATTGAAGAAAGCCCTGTATGGTTTGAAATAGGCACCCAGGACTTGGTACGGCAGAATTGACAGCTTTCTATCCAGTGTGGGCTTTACCAAGAGTAAAGCAGATTCCAACCTGTACTACAAGATTGAAGATGGCTACCTAGTGATGCTTCTTCTGTATGTAGATGATTTATTTGTAGCAGGTATGGATGGGTTGATTACTGATACGAAGAGAAAGCTTATTGCCGAGTTTGAAATGAAGGACTTGGGTATGATGCATTATTTCTTAGGTATGGAGGTGTGGCAGAGTACAGATGGAATATTCCTTGGACAAGGGAAGTATGTAGTAGAGATCCTGAAGAGGTTTGGGATGATGGACTGCAAGGCTATGGACACACCTATGGCATTGAACCTGAAGCTATTGAGTGATGCTTCATTAGAGTCGATTGATGCTACGATGTATTGTCAGATGATTGTGTCCTTGATGTACCTGATGAACACGAGACCAGACATTTGCTTTGCTGTGAACACTTTGAGCCAGTTCTTAACAAATCCAAAAAATGTTCACTTGATTGCTGCAAAGCATATTCTGAGGTACCTGAGGGGTACAGTTGATTATGGGCTCAAGTATGAGTCGAATCAGAAGATTAACCTGGAGGGTTATGTCGATTCAAATTGGGCAGGCAGTGCCATCGATAGGAAGAGCACTTTAGGATGTTGCTTCAGTATGGGATCAGGTGTGATCTCTTGGTTTACCAGGAAGCAATCCTGTGTGGCACAGAGTACAGCTGAAGCAAAGTATGTCGTAGCTTGTTCAGCTAGTTGTGAGACAGTATGGCTGTGGAAGCTACTATCTGATATATTTGATCTCCAGTTGGATGCTACTTGTATACACTGTGACAACCAGAGTTGCGTGAAGTTGTCAGAGAATCTAGTGTTCCATGACAATTCGAAGAATATCGAGATCAAGTATCACTATATCAGGGATATGGTGCAGAGGGGAGCAATGAATCTCCAGTATGTTACGACGAAGGAACAGATAGCTAATGTATTGATGAATCCATTAGCTAGGATGAATTTTGAGTACTTCAGGGAGAATCTTGGTGTTCTCCAGATCAAGGTTTCCTCTGAGAGAAAGTTATGAGACCCATAGCCATTCTGACATGGTGAAAGGATTGGTTACTTCCATGGTCAGATGTAAGGGATGAGCCATTCTGTCATGGTGAGAGGATTGGTTCCTTCCATGTCAGATATGAGTGTTTTCCATTCTGTCGAGTAGGATAGATGTAAGGGCAAATGCCATTCTGGGAATGGATGCACCTAGTCAGTTAGTAGGAAAACTCAGTCTAAGACTGAGAAGCCATTCTAATGTAATAGAGGGATGTGTTCCCACTTGATCAGATGTAAGGGATGAACAATTCTATCATGGTTAAAGGATTAAGTTCCTCCCATGTTAGATGTGAGTGTTGGCCATTCTGATGAGTAGGTCAGAAGTAAGGGCAACTTCCATTCTAAGAATGGAGGCACCTCATCAGTTACCAGGTAGCTCAGTCTGGGACTGGGGGCCATTTTGATGCGATGGTAGGATTAGTTCCTCCATGATCAGATGTGAGTACATGCCCTTTATGATGTGGTGCCTCATGCATGGTCGGTTTTTAAGTGCAAAGTCCTTTCCGATGTGGTGCTTCATGCATGGTCGGTTTGTAAGTGCATAGCCCTTTTCGATGCAGTGCTTCATGCATGGTTGATTTGTAAGTGCTGAGCCCTTTCCGATGAGGTGCTTCATGCATGGTCGGTTTGTAAGTGTTGAGCCTTGGCGATGCGGTGCTTTTGCACATGGTCGACTATAAGTGATGTGCCTTTCTAACAGGATGAGATCGGATGTAAGTGCAGAGCCTTTCCGATGCGGTGTGCTTGCACATGGTCGGATATAAGTGTTGAGCCTTTCTAACAAGATGAGGTTAGATGTGAGTGCTGGGCCTTTCTGACAGGATGAGGTCAAATGTGAGTGTTAGGCGTTCCTTTCTGACAAGATGAGGTCATATGTAAGAGCTGGGCAAGCCATTCTAACTTAAGTGTCAGATATAAGCACTGATGAAGACCTACATGAAGGATAGGCCTATAGGATTGACTCTATAGAACTTCCTATGACAAGAAGAATCGAGATAGAACCATTATGAGATAGAATATGATGATGATCTAGACTTGATGATGATCCAGATGAGATGATCCAAACTTGATGACGATCCAGTTGTGATGATGATCCAGACTCGTTGATCCAGATGAGATGATCCAGACTTGATGATGATCTAGATCGAGTGATGATCCAGTAGTGATGAGCCAGTAGTCATGATGATGCAGATCTCGTGATAAAGAAGAAAAAGATGACTTTAAGACACGAAGATGAAGAATACTTGAAGAAGAAGATGACTTGAAGACTCGAAGATGAATAAGACTTGAAGATGACGAGATGATCCAGTTGATGCAGAGAAGAAGAACAGTGCTGAAAATTGTGTCGACAGAATACCTTCCTACTTAAGAGGGAGTGTTTATCTATTTGTAACTTAGGAATGTATTCATCTATGTATATTATGTCTTGTAACCTGATGTTTATTCTGGGATGTATCTATTATGTAATTGATTCATGGTGTCATGCCCCAATGTTCCAATCGAGAGGATCTATAATGTAAACAAGTCATGTCAAGTCATAGTGGGTAACCCTCCAACTATCTAAGGGTTAAATTCCCCACAGTTCCAGGGCATTAGGGTTATTAGACTCTCCTAATAGAGGTCGGCCCTAGTAGGGTTTTAGTCATGCCGAGATTAGTATAAATAGAGAACTGGAGTCTTTATTTATCACACAACTCATACACACTCAAGTGTAGTGCATAGTTGAGGAAGGAGAAGACACTAGGGCTAGATAAGAAGAAGGATACTGCTATGAGAGATCACTTACTATTTTGGGATTTTCTATTTTGCTGTTGATTCTATCTCTGAGGAAGTTGCGGCGTTTTCTCCATTTATGGTTTCCCTGAGGAAAAACACTGTGTTCATTGTCTCTTGTGTTTGATTTCTATGCTTGTTATTCTCTCAGTTAAAGATCCTAATAATGCTAGCTTAATGTTGAAAAACTAACACAACCTTGGTATCATAAAATTTCCTCCCGGTGATGTCAAACTCACTCCAAAGGCAGTTTAAAGGCTCAAATGTAGGACACAGCCACAAAGGAATGATACCAAGGGTAGAATTTACACCAAACAAAGAATGACTAGTACTAAGCCCTGAACCAAGGAGATAATACCACCGTCCTAAAAAAAAGCATAGAACACTAATACACACAAAATGTGCCACCTTGAACATAGAGATGTGCCTCCTAATGATGACAGGTTCAAACCAACTTCTAAAATGACAGTACCAAGACTCAAATGGAATACACAACAACATAATACACTATCCCACACTCATCTGGAGTATAAATGCACTATTAAATTGAGGCCCTAATCTTACTGAGGAAATACTTCTTGATGTTGGAGTAGTTTGGAAACAGAAATTTGACTTATGAACAGGTTGCTTTCAAGGGTAGATCATGTTGTAAGATTGGTCACCTAGCCACTTCTTGTCATAAGCGAGTTTTTGAGGCTACCCTATAAATAAACTGATCAAGAATAAGAAGAAATGTAAGCCCGCCTAGTGGAAATACCCAGTATTACATCATCATATAATTGGCTCAAAGCCCTTAGATAAAGAGAATGGAACAGTGTAGGTAGTTCAAATGGGGAATATGAACCTCATCATGATTTTCTCTATCCTTTGCTTCATCATAAATGTGCATTTCATGGTCAAGTAAATTCCTTCATTTTGAAAGTCATAAATCTTGATAAGAATGTGCCTTTATGCAACTGTGCATTATAAGAACACTGTAGAATACTAGTCTCTCCAACCTTTTCGATAGGTTTAGTCAATCTCAAAAGCTTACTAGAATCTAAATTTTAGTGTAGTCTTATTTTAGGTGACCATACATTCTAAGGAAATTTCAGTTCTTATCAATGGTTATTTCTCTCTGTGAACTATTGTCCAATCATCATGGAAGCTGTTTCAAATCCTGTACATCTCAACACAGAGCTGATATATATTTTGTTATACCTAATAGTTTGCAAGCTTTTCAAATTTATTTCATGCTTAACCAGTTGTCCTACCTTTCAAATAACTGGTATCGTCACCTAGAAGCCAAATATATAGCCCTTTAAAGGTTTCTCTAAAGACACAATGTTGTAGGAGCAGGGTATTTCTCTTTATATTTACAACATGACTCTTTAATTATTGAATCCACTATTAGGTTCCCTTATAGCCAAGGAATAATAATTCACAAAGCATAACTCCTCCATACAAAATGGTACCTTTGAAATAGTAAATGATTCAATGCTAAATACTTGCAATACTTGTAATTCCCCAAGTCAAAATACTTGCAATTCTTTGAATTCTAGGTCTAGAGATCATTTTTGCAAGACATTACGATGCATAGGGAGTCAAGTCTCTAATTTTGCAAATTATAATCATCGAGTCTCCATTAGCAATAAGTTTTTGAATTTGCCTGGCTCTTAGAATGTTTATCACTTGATTTAAAGCTAAAATAGGCTTCACAATAAGAGAAGAAATCTTTTGCATTTTGATCACAACCATAGACCTACTTATTATGGAACCTTCTCAAAGAAAAGGTGAATATACTTTGCATAATTTTAAGTTTATTAATTATCAAAGCAACAGGTTGTGTTTTAATTTTGATATCCCGTGATAAGGAACATCTGAAACACCTTGAAGCTCATGGATTCTTAATATTGTTGTAGACAAGAGGGAAAGTTTTGTTTCTAACTCTTTGTTTTTGATGTAGTGATGGCATTGGGCTTCGAAATCCTTTCAGGAAGGACTCTTCTTTGGACTATGAGAATGATAGTGATGAAGAATGGGAAGAGATAATCATCACTAAATCTCTTTGGTAAGAGTATTTGTAGTATTTTTATTAGCTTTCGTTACAGGGAAAATTGCACATAGCTCTCAGGAAATAGTTTATCATAAATACTAGTTACTGGTAAGCTGTAATAGTAATAATTATGTAGTTTGTAGATTGATATCTATCATAAAAAAATTTGAATATCGTCATTGTCAAGCAATAACAACTTCTTAAAGGGCGCTAGCTCAATGGTAGAGCGTCTGCCTAATTATAGGCAGGAGGTTGGTGGTTCGATTCCTCCGTGCCCTATCATAAATTTGTGACTGTAAAAACGACTAAATTCACATATATACGACTATTAGTAGCTAATTTCCCGTATCTTAGTCGTATTTAGCTTATTCATTAATATGTTAACATCTAGTAGTTTATTTAGTCGTATATTTGGTCATTAATGGTTGCAATCAGTGACTAAATAATTAACTATCAATGACAAAAACAATGACTAAATCAATGACTAAATCATTGACTATCAATGACTAAAGCATTGTCTATCAATGACTAAATCATTGTCTATCAATGACTAAATCAATGACTACTAAGTCAAGCTATTAATGACTAGTGAAATACGACTAGCTATAAGATAGTGGAAATTTGCTACTATTAGTCACCGACTCAAAAATAGTCATTTATAGCCTAATTTTAGTCATTTCTGTAGTCATTAATTTCTCATTTTCTACTAGTGATTGTAAAGAAGAAAAATGGAACCTTAAGATTGTGCATAGAGTACCGACAACTAAATAAAATGAAAAAAATGATACCCACTACCTCGGATAGATGATTTATTCAATCAATTCCACGAGGAAACACTCTTCTCTAAAATAGACTTAAGGTTTGGATACCATCAAGTGCGGATCAAAGATGAGGACATTTTAAAACTGCATTGAGGACCCGTTGTGGTCACTACGAATTTGTCGTAATGCCTTTTGGGTTGACCAATGCACCTCCTGCATTCATGTGCTTAATGAATAGTATTTTAAGTAACTATCTGGATAAGTTTGTAGTTGTCTTCATAGAATACATACTAATCTACTTAAAGAATGAACAAGAACATACATAACATTTAAAGATAATTCTACAACTACTGAGAGAACAACAATTGTATGCTAAGTTCAGTAAATGTGATTTCTTTAAGGATATGATTCAACACCTAGGACACGTAGTTTCCCAGAATGGAATCTCTGTCGATCCCAAAAAAATTAAGGCTATCACCGAATAGCCAGTTCCTTAAAATGTAACTGACATAAGATCATTCATGGGGATTACCGGCTATTATAAGAAATTCATCGATGGATTTTCTAAGATAGCCTACCCCATAACTTCATTACAGAAGAAAGGTAAAAAGTTTGAGTGGACTGAAAAGTGTATGGAAATCTTTAATAAATTAAAGCATATGCTAACTACCACCCCTATCCTAAATATTGTTGATCCTTTCAAGGATTTCGTTGTATGTACCGATGCTTGTAAAGAAGGATTAGGGGGGGTATTAATACAAGAAAATTATGTCGTAGCCTATGGATTTAGAAAATTAAAGGAACATGAAAAGAATTATGCCACGCATGACTTAGAACTTGTTGCAATAATTCACGCATTAAAAATGTGGCAACATTACCTCATTGAAAGGAAATTTTTGCTTATGTTAGATAAGATAAGTCTAAAATATCTATTTGACCAACAAAATTTAAATGCTAGACAGGTAAGATGGATGTCTTTCTCAAGCGAATATGATTTCGAAATAAAACACATAAAAGGAAAGGAAAACAAAGTTGCAAACACTTTGAGTCATCACACAAATTTACTATTTGCAAGCAGCAGTTATGAATCTCATCTAGAAAATAATATCCTAAGTACAAAAAACCCTGATAAGAAATACCAAATTTTAAAAGAAAATATCGTTGAAAATGAACAAAATCAAATAAAAAGAGATTTCAGCCTAAATATAAGGGGATTGTTGCTGTATAAAAACAGGTTGTACATACCAAATACAAAAAAAAAAATTAATAGTAATGAATGAGTTACATAAACGACCATATTCAAGACATCCTGGATATCAGAAGATGATCACCATGATCAGAAAATATTTCTTTTGGCCTAACATGAAGAAAGAGGTAGCAGAGTATTTAGCTCACTGCATATAATATCAGCAAGTCAAGGCAGAACACCAACATCCCACAGGGTTGTTGCAACCGATACCCATTCCAGAATTGAAGTGGGAAACAATTAGTATGGATTTTATAATAGGCATACCGAAGAATTTCAGACAACATGATTCAATCATGGTCATAGTAGATAAGTGAAGTAAAGCAGCTCATTTTATTCTTGTAAAATATACCTATAAGGTTGTTAAATTTGCAGATATTTTTATGAAATATATTTTCAGTTTACATGGTGTACCAAAGGTAATAGTCTCAGATAGAGACGCAAAATTTACATGAAACTTATGGAAAGCTTTTTTCAAAGGGTTAGGTATAGAGTTGAATTTCAGTACTGTGTATCATCCGCAAACGGATGGGAAGACTGAAAGGGTAAACCAAGTCCTAGAAGACATGCGAAGAATGTATGTAATGGACAAACCAGGTAAGTGGGAACACTACCTACACTTAGTATAATTTTCTTATAATGATAATTTTCAAGTATCAGCAAGTATGAGTCCGTTTGAAATTCTATATGGACGTAAATGTAATACTCCAATTTCTTGGAGCAGTCCAGTTGATTGGTTAATATTAGGACCTGATTTATTAAAAGATATGGAACTAACCATGAAACAGGTGCAACAAAACTTGAAGGCTTCCCAAGACAGGAAGAAAAGTTATGCTGATCTAAAAATAACTCCTAGAGAGCTCCAGGTGGATGAACATGTGTACAGAAAGGTAAATCCCAAGAGAATCTCTTTGAGATTGGGAATTTATTCCAAGTTGGAACCCAATTATTACGGGCCATTTGAAATCTTAGCTAAAGTAGGGCCCATTGCATACTAGTTAGCCCTACCACCCACTATTAAAGTACATAATGTTTTTCACGTTTCTATTTTAAAAAGATATATTCATGATGCTACTCATGTGGTTGACTGGAATGTTATCCAGGTGGAACCCGAAGGAGAGTTCCATGTGGGACTGGAACCTATTCTCGACAGGAGAGAACTTTTACTTTGGAACCGTACCATTAGACAAGTCAAGGTGCAATGGAAGCACCTTAGCCTGGAAGAATCTACTTGGGAACTAGAAAGTGTTATGAGGGAGGCATATCCAGTCTTATTCCAAGATGAAGAAATGGAAGAATAAGAAGAAAGTTAGTAACATTGGGGATAGTGCTATCTTCTAAGGGTGGGTGCATGTAATGCATCTAAAATTAATAATTTATTATTAATTTCTGCTGGAAACTATTTTATTGATTATTTTAAATATTTTTTACAAACAACAAAAAATAAAACATTTGTAATGAATTGTTCTTTATTAAAAAAGATATTGAAGGGGACAGAAGCGAAATAATTGTTGAAGGGCGTTTGTTGACCCACAAGGGGAAAGGAAAATTGGTTGAAGCTATTGAGTGAGAACTCAAGGTGCAAGAGGAGTCTTCCCCAAAATCAAGTCAAAACTTCTAGTTGAGTTCTGAAGAGCACGAGGCTCATAAATGACCAAGTCCTAGGAAAAATACTATACAATAGTATGCCCATTAGCAATCAAGAGGATAGCATTGGATAAGGATTGCATTTGATAATCCAAGAGATGGCACATTAAGTGGATTTTGTTCTTGTGGTTCAGCAGACTGGCTCGGGGGTTTGGAGGGGGTTTGGAGCAAGTAACTTGGATTCTCTGGGAAATGGTTGGGAGGAATGACTATTACATATTTTTTTTTCCCAATATTGGTTTCAGGTTCTTCCTCTCTATTTTTATTTACACTAAATTGTTTTATTTTAAGATCTAGAAGTGCTACTATATTTATTAAGTAGAAATGTTTTACTTAAACTTATTGCACAAGTGAACTAACCAATATCAATCTGATTAGTTATGTATAAATCATATATTAACTTATTTTTGTTTATATTTACTAAGGATAAATGGTATTTAGGAAATATGTTAGCTCGGGCATCCATACCTGAGTTTGGAATTACTCAATGATTATATGATTGAAGAATCAGATTCTTACTTGAATGTGTAATACCATCAAAATTATATATGTTCTTTTGCTATGCTATAGATCTAGTTTTCATTAGTAATTACATTAGCAAAATTAATATATTTCCTAAATTATAGTAGTAATAGCTAAGTGATTAAAAAATAAATGAGTTACAAAAAAAATGAAGTCAAGGGAATCTAAATGAATAAACCAAGATTTAACAATTATGAACTAGCAGGCACGTACACAAATATACAGTTTACAATCTAGCTAATTACTAACCCTAGAGTTGTATTCATCTACAGTCGTAGATTTGTATGTATATACAATACAGATCTTATGCAAATAATCACCTACATAATGATCATAACTAATATATACATTATCCAACTAATCCCTTACGTATTTCGTGATTAAAGAGTCAAAACCATATTCAAGGAAACTGTATAAATCTACAAGTAAACAAATAGTAGATGTAAGAGTTCATTCCAAGGACCGGTAGTAATCCCATTTAGGATGGTCGCTGAGCATTTAAAATTTACAGCAAACAAATGTTATTTAAATCCAAACCAAATTGCAGTCATACATTAAACTATGATTTCCATATCAAAACTTTTCCACATAAGTCGCAAGACTTAGCAAGTCACATTAATATTAAAATACATTAATTAAGTATGGTTGTAAGCCCATTATCATGGCTTCCATTGCTATATAAAGTATTAAAATCAAGATACGCATACAGTAGTTCAAACCAAAGTGGTATAAACCAAGCTAAACCCTCATACGAGTTAGTATTAACATGAATACTACTATCTCTACATATTTGTGTTATGAACTGACATTAAGGTTTAAATCATAAAACGATATCATCAAAGCATATGCACAACCATAAGACCATCAAAATATGGCATCCTATAGTTGAAAGAATAACCAACATAATATTTTCACAACAGAGACCCTAAGGGTCGTTCCCATTTATTTATACAGGAAAAACGCATTATACATAGTATGGTTGTAAATCCATCTATAATGGCTTCCACCTGGGTTTATAAACCCTAAATACAAATAACAGAACCAATGATATGGAGGTAATACCATCCGCGATGGCACCCATAGTATCGTCGCAAACACAAACATTATAATCATAATACATTTAAACTATTTATGAAGTAAAAAGGCTGTAAAATCCCTCTATAAACATAGTGAAAACCCCATGGGGGTGGAATCCAAAACACACAACACTTATCTTATGCAGACCTAGAGTCTTCCCCTCCTCTCGGATCCTTAAGCTCAGGCTTAAGTACCTGTAACAAAACCACTTTACGATTTAAGGCACAGTGGGTGCTTTGATTTTTAATTCAAACCGTATGGAAAGAAAAATAGAGATAGGGTTTATTTTCTTACCAGAGGTGTTCTAAGATGCGATCCTGGGAGGAGGTGACCCTATCACCTTCCTCGCCAGCTTTCCAACCTCTAACAAAGATTTTCGTGGCAGTTTAAAATTTGTATTCAAACCTTGTCAAACAAGTCGAATATAAAGATTAAACACTTTACCCTTACTTGGTGTGAGTTGTAGAGAGGCCAAGGTTTGGCTCCTCCGAGAAGACCCTTATCCCTCCTCTTCCTGCACAAAACCAACAATACAAGTGAGTTATAGATAATTATTTAAAAATAAATAAACTTCAATTAAAACTTGCAAACTAAAAACCCTTCCTTCTACCTGAAGAAGGAAGTGATGAAATGGAGTTGGTTCCTAAGTGAAGCAACGGGTTGCAAACAACCATGGATGCCATGAGAAGGCACCAAAACACCTCAAAAAAGAAACCAAGTACCAGACATAAAACACTAGCAAATGTTACATTGAGAACCAACCGCTATTTTTCCATTAACAAGAGCAGAGCTCGACTCTCTCCTTCTTACAAACCAAACAACATAATGCAGGGTTCAGACAACAAAAGACACATTAAAACTTCCACCAAAACCCTAAACAACAGAGCCTTACAAGTGGAAGACCAGGATGTAATCACGAGGCCAACATGGAGCTCTGGATGCACTATCAACTTGCAGCCAGGACATGCTTTAAGGCGAGTCAACAAAAAGGTACAACGCTTTTAAACCTCGACCAGAACAATAATAGTATATAAATCATTGTTGCTATCTCTTTCAACTATGCCGAGAACCTTATGCATATCACATAAACCATTGCATATTAACCATTGAAATAACATTTTATAACATTCAAACCATTATATGGTAAACCAACAGAAGGATGCATAGTATTAAAGTTGGCCACTATGGCTTAGAATATATGTATTTACACTTTAACACCTTTTACCATCACACCTTAGGACTAAAGTCCTTACATTTTATACCATGTGCTTAGGCTATGGTAAGGCCCATGGCCTCTAAATTTTAATTCAAACCTTATTACATTAAAGGGTGGGATCAAGACTATGGTATAGTCTCCTAACCCTTAGGGATATTTAAGCCCTAGTAAAACTAGTAAAAGAAAAAGCAGGGAACTGTAAAACATCACATTTGGGAGTAGTTGAATGCAAGGGATGGACCTTGTTGTTACTGCCCTGGAGAAACCTAACATTTAAGTGAAACGA
>LPNX010892059.1:880545-892021 GCA_001517045.1 Pseudotsuga menziesii | reverse complement strand
CCTATCATTTTCCAAAGTTACCTCCTTGTCTTTTTGTCTGTGGATAGGGTTTCAACTTTCTAGGGTTTCTATACTACATGGTTATTACACAGCAATATCAACAAACTCAGCCCCTTAATTATTGAATGTATACGCTCAACGCTCAGTTACAAATACAATATCATGTTGAACAACAGGCTTTTTCGTTCTCTCTTTTCTGTACGTATCATCACAAAGAACTTACAGTGCATGTCGTATCTTGTATTTGCAGTCCTGTAGTTTTAAGAGCTACTAAAAGCTCGCGTGCATGCAGTACACCAGGTATTCAAAGCTACTAAGAGCTCGCGATGCAGAGATTTTGAAATAGCAGAAACTATCAGTTTCTGTGGATGTTTTAGAGTGCATGTGATCATGAATTGCTTCAAAAGAGTCCTTAATAATATATGTGTTGCTTACAGTATGTAATTATAGTATAAATGCATTTTTGAGGTTTGGTCATATTAGTCCAGAGTGTATTGATGGAATTCCAAATTGTAAAGTTTTCGATATATCTTTAACTATATTCAAATTTTAAACTTTTAAAATTTAATTAAATATTATTAATAAATTTAATTATTAAGATAAAATTACAATTTTAATTAGAATAAATAATTTTTATATTAGATAATTATTATAAAAATTTTAAATTTTAATTAAAATTATATTAGATAGTCAAATTTTAAACTTTTAAAATTTAATTAAATATTATTAATAAATTTAAATAATTAAGATAAGATTGCAATTCGAATAAATAATTTTTATATTAGATAATTATTTTTATCAATTCTATTATCATTGAAATTATAATAACAATATAATTTCTAATAATTCAACATTAATAATAGTAAAACATAAAAATTATAAAATTATCTCATAAATTCAAGTTTAATAATAATAAGACTTAAAATTATATAATTATCATTTAATGTGAGAAAAAGAAAAATGAAAAAAAATGACTTTTATTTTAAATACTTATAATATCAAAAAAATAATAAATATAACAAATATTTTTTTTTTATCAAATTCAATTTAATTGATTGATACAAGATGTTTTAATATCTCTTTTCAACAAATATATTCCTTGTGACTCTAACCTATTATCTCTCCTAATGATAATATTTAGAAACCTTTATAGTACCCTAGGACATGTAGTTATGAGTGGCGTAATCCCTCCCACTTGATAGTTGTTATACCTCAATGACCTTTGCTAAATTGATTTTACAATTGTTTGGTGTTAGCACATCTTTTTGCACAAGTGGTTATACCTCAATGATTGTTGCTAAATTGATTCTACAATTGCTTGGTGTTAGCATATCTTTTTCACTTGAGCATAGGTATTTTCTCTTTAGGGATGAGAGTCATATATTAATTTGGATTTTATTTACATTTATCTTTCATATTCTTGGTTTGTTAAATTCCACTTGGATTCATTTTTTTAGATTTCTATAAATTTTATATTGGATTTCATCAATCAACTCTCTTTTGACAAAAAAGAGGCCTCAGTAGGAACATTCTTGAAGAGATCATAACTTTTCCCTCATTGCTCCATTTTCAGTCTTCTTTAGACTATTGGAAAGACCTTTATCAAATTGAGCTGAGTGATTAATGTGAGGACCATTAATCACAATTTTTTTTAATCCCTCTCAGGAAAATGAATGAGAATAATATAAAAATATATATATTGCATTTTCCTTTATATTTATTTTTATTGTTTCACTTGATTGTGTTTATATTATCATTGATAATTTCGAAATATAATTTCACCTTTCATTCAGAATCAACCATGTAATTTTGAAAATTTTATTTTTGAAATTGCATGATAGGGGTGCTCAAAGGGTACTCCAAAGGCTAAATCTATTTCTACAATCAAAATTGAAATTTGAACAATAAAAATTGTGTAACAAGATTCTAACAAAGAATTTCAGGAAAAATGTAAATCCTCTCTTCTTTAAGTTAAATGCTATGGTAAAGCATTAAAGGGTTTTTATTTTATGTTAACCATCTAAGTTGAATTGTTACACTTTGGTATTATTTGATGGTTTAAGTTAAATGCTATGGTAAAGCATTAAAGGGTTTTTATTTTATGTTAACCATCTAAGTTGAATTGTTACACTTTGGTATTATTTGATGGTTTAGTGTCACCTTTAACTTAAAAGTTAAATCATTAGAGGGTTTTTATTTTAACAATCTAATTTAAACTGTTACACTTTGGTATTATCTCATGTTTTAATGGATTGAAAGCTATTTAAAAATATATTTATTTATTTTTTAGATGTGGAGCGAAATTCATATTAGATGTATCTGTCCTATCTACACGAAAGAACCGAGATGAATGGGCTATCTTTTAAGGACATGTCCATATTACTTGCGTTTTGGTAGCTTGTTTGGCTGACAATGCTTAAGAGTATTATTCTCTTACGCAGCCCAATTGTCACGTGTTTGCCTCAGGATGGTTAAGAGTATTATTCTATTACGTAGACCCAATTCTGTGGCATCACATAATATAATATAATGTATTTCCAACTGTTTGGAATGACTGGTTTGTTTTTATCGTACCAAACCAAATGACGTGTTATCAACCTTTACGTACATTGATGTGATTATTCAAACTTTTCTACGCAGAAATATTGTGTTAGATGGTTGTCTTCATTCTAAATGCCATGTGCTCATGGCAAATCCCCACTGTCATGTGTGTAAGTAGAGTAGACTGGTATCGCAGAAAGCACAGTCGACCATAAATAATTGAAAGGAATAAAATAGTTTGAAGTGATATAAATGGATTTTGTACAACGCTACCAGATAACATATTTTCGTGATATTGTTTTATCTCTTCCTTATTTCCAAGCAAAGAATTTAAAAAAAAAATTATAATACTAATTTTTTAGTATGATCTCATACCATATTTTAATTTTTATCCTTTATATATATATATAGTTGTATGGTGACTAATTGTAATTCTGAATTCGATTCGTGTACCTATTGTGGTGTGTAATTGTAATTTTGAATGGTGACTCAAATTTTGTTGCCAATGAAATAGATTTGATCTTTAGATTATTCTTTTTCTTGTTTCAACAAATTCTCTTCCACCCTTTTATGAGGCATAGGTGACATATGCATATGTAGTTGGGGTTTGAGGTATTTTGTTGCCCCATGAAATATATTTTATTTTTAGATTATTCATGTTGTAACAAATTCTCTCCAACCCTTTATGAGGTATGGATGACATATGCATATCTAGCTGGTGTTTGAGTTTTTTTTATAGCATTTGGATAATAAATTATTTAAAAAATTATTTTATATAAGTATATTATGGATTTGAAATAAGTAGATTTATAGCTTTGAAATAGAGAAAAAGTAGTCTAGGATATACGAAGAAACTTGTCTATGAGAGTCTAGTCACTTTTGTGATTTCATATGGTTGTGATTGAGAAGAAGGATCAAACAAATACAAATGATTATGAATAGGTACTTAAACAAGTTTGATATAAATATGTCAAACCTTAGCTAAATCATTTGGGAGTCACTGAAGATGTCACTATACAAAATAGTGATAATATTAATAGTGTCATTACATCTAAATTTTAGGAGAAGGTGTGGTGTTATAAAGAGTTTGAGGATAAGATACTATTAAGATATTATGAGTTGATCAACCACAATCTAAAAAATCAAAAGTATATCTTTGTCTTAACTAGTATAAAGAAGAAAATTAGCATTGTTAAAATAAAAACAAAGTGTCATGAGCTCCATAGTTAAACAAGACTGAGGGAAATTCCTAAAACGATGTGCGATGAAATG
Organism: Pseudotsuga menziesii; assembly: GCA_001517045.1. NCBI lineage: Eukaryota > Viridiplantae > Streptophyta > Pinopsida > Pinales > Pinaceae > Pseudotsuga > Pseudotsuga menziesii. The sequence goes on along the minus strand of LPNX010892059.1, from coordinate 888,208 downwards.
ATCTCTCATTTTTGTGACACAAAGAGGCTTGAAGATAAAAATCACTTTCTTATATAATGTCCTAGGTACACCAACATTAGAAAGCTCAGTTTCAAAATATGTCACAATATTGGCATTCCTAGCTTTTTTTAAATTTGAAAAAAGAATGTTAAATAAAACCAAATGACCAATTACCTTTCTAAGGTTCAGTAAACCAAAGTTGATCTCAATGGATGTTTATATCTATATGTGTGTGTGTGTATAAAAATCCTATGTGGTTTTATGTATGGATGGTGGATAATTGATGCCACGTGACCTCTTAGTAGCTTGGACCATGATGGAGAATAAAGAGTTGAAAATTGTCTCTTTTTCAATAATACCTAAATATGATTTTGATGGGATAAGAACTCTCCAAGTAGAGTGAGGCTTTCATAGTACAATATTGTGTAAAGATTATTTTATATTTATTGTAAGATGGAATGTTCAGGCCAACATAGATTCATCTTAAACCTAGATCTATCAAGCACAGAGAGGATCCAATTTTTTGAGGTGTAATTTTATTTTTATATTATCATAAACTCAATAATCGCATTATCTTATATGGTTGTGAAGCTTGGGGATGAGCACTTCTAGAGAATCTTGAAGAATAATTAAGCAAATCAAGAAATGATTTATTACTTAAAATCTTAAAATTAAGAGCTACATGCCCTATCCTATTATCCTCTTAAAATTAAGGCTTGCCCCCTTTGAAAGCATGGCTACGACTATATACCTAATGTGCAATAACAAATTTTAAACAATAGATGAGACAATCAGATTTTCAAATTTGCTCTTAACTTTAGGCGAAAGCACCTTCTCCTCAAGCAGGGATGGCTTAAAGATGCCATGGATTGGTTAAACTATTGGAGGATTAATAAAACCGTCATTCTAAAAAATATCGATAACATTAATTACATTATTACTTCTACTTTCAAAGAGAAAATGTGGGGAAAAGAAGGATTAGAGGTAAGAAGAAAGATTCCATATTATAAAGAAATCATTAACCCTAATCTAGAGGATCAAAATTATCTTTATATATTAGCCAGCTCAAAGAAAACATTCATATTACCAAGATTAGAACAAACTCTCATGATCTTCATAGTGAAACTAGGAATTGGAGAACCCCTAAAAGGCCTTGGGTTGAAAGGATTTGCCATCATTGCCAGTAATGAACCAAAATATTTTCCTCGGGAGTAATGAACCAAAATATTTTCCTTGGGAGTAACCTTTCTAACTTTTTAACTCTAACTCTAACCTTTTAGATCCCTAAAACTAATGGGAGCTATGAACACTCCTTTTTAAGCATTTTCAACATAGAAATGGTATTTTGAACAAAATCAAATAATATCTATCTTGTTAAGGTCCAATAGACCATATCATCGTCATATTTTTTTTTTTAGATTATAAATTATTTAAAATTATATATTTTAACGACATATGGGATAAATTATAAAAGTGTATAATATTATTTAATTATGATAATTAAATTTTTTATATCTTATATATATTTTTAATTAAAAAATTATGTATTTTAAATTTTAAATATTATTTTATAAAAAAATTATTAATTTATATTTAGAATTTAATTTTAATTATAATAATTTTTTTAAATTGATAAAATAATAATAATAAAAAATCAATATATATAAAGTTGTGTTTAGAATATATATGCTTATGTGCGTGAGCATAATAAATTGGGGACCGGGAAAAAAAATATGAGTGCGCATTTTATAAGTTATAAGTTATATTTGAAACATATTTATTTATATATAAATAAACTTAAAATAACTAATATTCTAAATATGTTTTATACTTAAATCCAATCCAATCAAGTTGATTATCTTACTTGCACATATAGAATTGGTCAAACATGTATTTCTTAATTGCTTTCATTTTTATAAAGGTTAATTTCTTTCATTTCCTCAATGCTTGGGTGGTTGTTTCTTGTATTGGTGTTTTTTTTTATTCTATTGAACTCAAGATGCTTTTCTGGTTTGCTAATATTTATGGTTCTTATTCGAAGCGAGAAGGGTTTTATAATAATATATTTTTTAAAGTTTGCATTGAGAAATCAAATCTTATCTTAGGTGGGGATTTGAACTTTTACTTGGGGTTTTATAAGATTTGGGGGTCTAGGGCTCATGTGGATAATATTGTTGTTTTTTTCACTTTGAAATTGGTTGATTATGGACTGGTGGATATTGAGCTTCAAATTAGAGGAATTTTGGGGTCTAAAATGGGCCTCCTAAGGAAAAAAATAAAATAATAGTTAAAATAATAAAATAATATTGATTAATTTTGGAGGAAGAAAGAAAAAAACTACTTTTTGTGTTCGTATTTTCGACATATCTCCCTGTGTTTTTACTCAAATTTTGATTGGGAGAGCTCGTTGGATGCAGAATTTTATTCCGCATCCAACGAGTACCCACACTGCATACTTTTGACAGACCCCACTACCCCAAAAACAAGAAATACCTGGAAAAAACGTGATGATGATGTCATCATCACGTTTTTTCAGGTATTTCTTGTTTTTGGGGTAGTGAGGTCCGTCAAAAGTATGCAGTGTGGGTACTCGTTGGATGTGGAATCAAATTTCACATCCAACGAACTCTCCTGATCGAAATTTGAGTAAAAACACAGGGAGATATGTCGAAAATACGAACAACAAAAATAGTTTTTTTAATGACAAATATGTCAATTCAACCATTATGGTTGACTTATTTTATTGAAATTCTATTGGTTCTTGAATTCCAACTAACAAAAACTGATTTTGGCACGTTTTCTTATAAGGCCCATTTTAGACCCCAAATTTCCTCTAATGTCTATCCTACTTCCCACTTGGTCTAATAGAAGGGATGGTTCTGACAATATCTGTAATAGACTTGATAGAATCCTTGTTTCTACTGATTTATTGGAGAAGGATTTTAGATTTCGTGAATGGGTTGGTCATGGTGGTGATTCGAATCATCAATTGATCTGTTTCAGATTAACAATGGAGATTGTAATATGCATTGTTCTTTTAAGTTTAATTCCCATTGGTTAAAGGATGAGAGTTTTTTCTCTTTATTGAAGGATTCTTGGAAGGTTTATAAGGAAAATTCTTTGGTTTCTCGTGCCTCTCATTTTGGTGAAAATTTAAAAAATATTAAAAAAGTTTCCATTCATTGGTCTATTCAAAAATTTGAAAAATATATGAAGGATTTATTGGCCACTGAACAATAGTTGGTTGAGTCTTTTAATCATGTTTTTTTTTTTTTTCTTAGGAGGATAAGGTTAACCTGCTTTCCTTGGGAGCTAGAAAATAACTTATTCTTTTAGATCATGATAATGTTGCCCGTCATAAAATTCATGCCTTGTGGCATACTTGTGGTGATGATAATACTTCTTTGTTTAATAAGTTTTCTAATTTCTGGAAAAATGTTAATTGCATTTGGAAGATTGTTGATGACCAAGATAATATAGTTGAAGGGTTTGATCATATCGTAGTAGTAGGGGTTAACCATTTTGAGACACTCTCATAGGAGGACAAAAATCTCTATTTACCTGATATTATGAAGATTGCTCAAAATTTCTCCTCTACTATTTCTGAAGAAGTTAATGTTGATCTTTTGTCCTCTGTAACTGTTAATGAACTTCAAGTTGTTATGGCCCTTTGTAAAAATGATAAAATCTCTGGTCTGGATAAGATTCCTGTTGAGGTTTATAGGGCCCTGTTTGATGTTTTGGGTTTGGATTTACTTCAGGTTGTTTATGATACCACGAGTAGCGGCAAGATACATGTTTTTTTAATACTACTTAAATTGCATCAATCCCTAAATCTGACTTTCCTACTTCCTTTGAGGATTTTAGGCCTATCTCTCTTTGCAACTACATCTATAAGATTATTGGCAAGGTCATTTCTACTCATATTAAGAGGTTTTATGTAATTATATCTTTGGGGAGAAATTCAAGTTTCTTCTTGGGAGACATATTCATGATGTTGTGGGGGTTATTCAAGAAGGGCTACATACTATTCGGAGCAAGCATCTTAAGGCGGTGGTTTTAAAAAATGATCTCTCTAAGGATTATGATAGGGTGAATTGGACCTATCTAGGGGTTATTCTTTCTCAAATGGGTTTTGTTGTGCCCTTTATCTCACACGTGATGGGAAGTCTCTTCTTTGTTTCTTTTTCCATTCTTATTAATGGTGTTGCTTCCTCTTTTCTTAGACCTGTCTATGGTCTTCGACAAGGTTTCCATTTAGCATTGATGTTATTCCTTATTGTTTTCGAAGGCTTTGGTAGAGTTATCCTTGCTGCTAGGCATCATGGGGATCTTTTTGGACTTCCTTTTGACAATAAGATTTCTTTAACACATGTTCTTTTTGTTGACGACATTGTTATGGTTACTGATGGTTTCGATAAGTCTATATTGACATTGAATGATGTTTTGAGTTGTTTCTGTAGGGAATCTAGGATGTTGATTAATGATGATAAATCCACCCTACTTTATGCTTGACTGGAAGTTTTTTATTTAACTAAACTCATGAGTGTCTTTTCTTTTTCCTTTGCTAAAATTGAGATGGGATTGAAGTATCTTGGTTTTCATCTTTGTTAGAATATAATCCGTAGGGATTATATACTTTGTAAATAAATAAATAAAACTGATGTAGGAAGTTGAAAAGGCTAGGCGGGAGGTGACACTCAACCGTCTTGTAAATTGTATAAATATTTGCATTTGGCTATGTAATACAATCAATCAGGAGTTATTACCAACAAGTGGTATCAGAGCTTGACTGTCTGCATAACTCTTGCCTGCCATTCTGCTTGCCAGTCCATTGCCAGACTGCTCCATCAGTCTGCCAGTCGAGTCGCATGCATTGTCTGCCAGACCTTCGTTCTGCCTGCGTTATCAGACCTTGGCTGTAACTCTTGCCTGCCTGTTGCCAGTCGCATGCATTCCTCCTGCCAGCCTGCATACATTCATTGTATGCGTTACAATTCCTTCTCGTTGAGGTTTTGTGCTGCGATTTTGTAGAGACTCCTCCATTTTTTATTGAGAGTGCTCCTACTGTGCGTGAAACCCTAATATTCTGTGAAGCTATGACCTGCTACACCGTCCCTGAATTGTGAGACTCTTCATCATAGCTGACTTGGCCATCGCCGTTTGAATCCACGCCTTTTATCATATTTTCGCAGTCGATCCTTGTGCACTGTTCTTGCAGGCTCTTCAAAACTTTATGAAGTTCATCGGGGGAAATGGATCCATCCCCATCAATGTCGAACATATTGAATGCGTCCTTTAAATCCTGTAACCTGCGCGAGCTGCTCACTGTGAGCGTTGAAGAGTGAACCCGTAAAGCTGTGCACTGCATGAAGACTGCGAGAATCTTCTTCAGCGTTGGATTGCATTGTGCTCACATTGTGAACCCTAATCACGTAGAGTTTTGGGTGATATCAGAACAAGCTGCGGCCACATAGACAAGCTGTGGATATGATATCATGACAGAGAGATTGCGTTGAAGTGAAAGCTGTGATTTGTGGGAGAGATTGCTACCGACGTGAAGACTCTTGCTGCGGTGAAGACCAGCGTGGAGTTAAGACTTGTTACACCAGTGAGGAGCTACGTTGAGTTGAAGTATTGAATCATTATTTGCTGCGTTGAGGAACTGCGTCTTCTATGCTGCGTTGAGGAGCTGTGTTGGAGTTTGCTGCAGATAAAATGTGATACACTCTGCGTTGAGGAGTTGCTGGAGTTTGCTGCAGATAAAACGTGATCCACGGCCCTTGAGAGGGATGAGTACATGATAGTGATACCAAGAGAGAATGAAGGCGTTGAGCAAAGCAAGAATAAGCAGTTGATACTGAATTTTGTATCATTGTATAGGTCAGCAAAGACCTTAAAAACTGTGCAAAATCAGTGTAATTTGTGAAATTGACCTCTGCAACAAATAAGATCACTTGTTGAAGGAGTTCCGTATGAGTTTCAGCCGGAGACACAAAAAAAAAAACCTTGAGGAAGGGATGTTGTTCTGGTAATTAAAATGTGGTAGAAATATGTGGTGAATGGCGCTTGTAGAGAAGGCGAGAGAGGAAACCGATGGCCTTAACGAATGTTTGAACAGCATGCGGTGGTGCAGCCTCGAGCGCTGCGTGGAGGTGACTGAGATATATCATACTAACTGATATATACTGTTGCGTGAAGACACTGTGCGTGGAGGCCTATGACTGCGTGAGTATACCCTGCCTTAAAGAGCTACCTGGAATACTAATTCAAGGAGCTGCGTGGAGAGCTGTTATTTTAGTTATGCGATGAAGACTGGTATATGCGTTGATATATGAGTTGATATATCCTACATATACTGATATATGTTGAAGCTGATGCATGTAGACTAAGCCTGAAGCCTGCGTGTAGCCTGTGAAGCTGTGCTGGGGTAAGAACTTACATATTTTTGCTATGGATAATTGTGACCATTGGTGACTGCATCAACCTGCATGAGGCTGTAAGAAGTATGTTAATATTGCTGCTGTCTACTTCTTGAAATGTTGCTGAACCTGTGGAGCTATGAGCATGTGTTAATACATTTTTGCCAAAGATTGTATACATCAGATTTCCCTTCATCTATTTCTTATCAGGAATTTTGTGTGATAGACAGTCTCAGATATAAATTTTCAATTGAAGACTCACTGATAGATTGAAGAATTTGTTATATTGCTTGGTGAAAGTGCATAAACCCTATTTTTTGACCTAATTCCTTGCATGGAGTAACTGAGACCTCTGGCGCCGAATGTCTGAAGAAACATGACCTTCTGTTGAAGTGTATATGCTGTAGCTTCCCTTCTCTGACTGCGTGGAGGATCAGCTATGAATTTGAAGGGTCAAATTGCTGCAAAAATGCTGGTGTTTTTGTAATTATTATGCCTTTTTTACAATATTGCTGCAAACATCCACTTGAAGACTAAAGTTGTGATCACATTCTACGTGAAACAATATTGCTGAGACTGCCCATCATGTTGACTGCATAAAATTTTGAAGAGCTGAGATAATTGTTGACTGTTGGTTGTAATATTTTCTCTGTCATTGTATCATCTTTAAAACCTGAAGTTGAGATTGTAAATCACCTTGGCAGAGACTGTAGACCTGCAAGGTTATTGTTTTTCCTTTTATCTCATTCTCTTTGTCATATCAAGTTCATTATTATAAATTAAACTAACATTTGTAAAGATGCTCTCTTTGGCATCTAGTATTGGTGCTGCCCTAGCTGGCAAAGACCAATCCAAAGACCCTTCCAAGGGAGATTGCGGCAAAGAGAGAGGACAAGGAAGAAGAAATTTCAGAGGCAGAGGGGGAAGAAGCAAAAGATCAGACTTGTAGTGCAAGCGTTGCGAAAATACTGGGCACACATCAGATCAGTGTTGGGCTTCATGGGATTCCATCAAAGACAAGCACAACCAGAAGACAGATGACCAAGATGCTAGTAAAACTTCTGATTCTTGTATTGTTGCACATTGTAATCTTGGATTTAATGAAATGACTTCTCTTTCATCTTATAAAGATTGTTGGCTGCTTGATACTGGTGCAACATCACACATGACATTTAGAAAAGACTGTTTTGAAGAACTGAATGAAAAAATAGATGGCATAGTGTACTTTGCAGATAAGTCAG
>LPNX010892059.1:841966-878883 GCA_001517045.1 Pseudotsuga menziesii | reverse complement strand
AACTACTAAACAAATTTTCCATGACAGAATGCAATCCTATATCTACTCCAATGGAACAGAAAATGAAGCTCACATCAAGCGAAGGAAAATAATTTGAAGATGCGACTAAGTATCGAAAACTTGTAGGAAGTCTTATCTACCTTACAACAACTAGACCAGATATTTCTTATGTTGTTGGCATACTTTCAAGGTTCATGCATAAACCTTGTGAAGGACACTGGTCAGCTGCAAAGAGGGTTCTAAGATACTTGAATGGGACTCAAGACGTTGGACTCAAGTACTCTAAAGTGGATGACTTCAAACTTATTGGGTACTCAGACTCAGACTTTGATGGCGATAAGGAGACAGGAGTATCAACTTCTGGATACACTATGAGTCTTGGATCAGCAGCTGTTTCATGGAGATCACGCAAACAGTCAGTTCTAGCAGATTCAACAACAGAAGCAGAATATGTGGCTGCAGCTGAAGCAACTAAAGAAATAGTATGGCTCAGGAAGATACTTGAAGATCTGCAAGAAAAACAAGAGAACTCCACTCCATTGTTGGTCGACAATACTTCTGCAATCAAGCTGGCAAAGAATCCTAGATTCCATGATCGAACCAAACACATCAACACAAAGTATCATTTGATTCGACATCATGTAGAGGCCAAGACAGTCCATCTTCGACATTGTTCCACAAATGATCAAGTTGCAGACATCTTCACCAAAGCGCTTGGACGAGAAAAGTTTGAAAGATTCAGAAACATGCTCGGACTTACGAACACACCTTCGGATTAAGAGGGGGATTGTTAGAATATAATCCGTAGGGATTATATACTTTGTAAATAAATAAATAAAACTGATGTAGGAAGTTGAAAAGGCTAGGCGGGAGGTGAAACTCAACCGTCTTGTAAATTGTATAAATATTTGCATTTGGCTATGTAATACAATCAATCGGGAGTTATTACCAACAATCTTAAACCTTGCATAGTATTTTATTAAGGATTGGGACTAGTTGGTTGCTAAAGTTGAGAATCAGATAAAGAATTGGAGTCGGTGTTGGTTGTCTAAAGGTGGTAAGTTGGTTTTGGTGAAAATGTTTCTTGAGGAAATTCCTATTTATTGGATGCAGTTTTGGATCCCTTTGGGTATAATTGAAAAGATTAGGAAAATATGATTTAATTTCTTATGGTCTGTCAATATTGAACATTCTAGTTTAGCCTGGAATTCTTGGAAGACTCTGGCTCGCCCAAAGTATCTCGATGGATGGGGTTTAAAAATTCCTGCTTCTTTCTCAAAAGCGCTTGCTGCCAAAAGTGCGTGGAATATTTTTCAAGGTTTCAGTCTGTGGGTACATATTTCTATTAAGAAATATATTTGGCCTTTGTCTTTGATTGATTGGATCAGAAGCTCCACAAAACATCATAGGAATATTTCTATATGTTGGAAAGCAGTTTTAATGTCTTTTGATTTAATTGGTGATGGTCTTGTCTACAAGGTTGGTAATGGGGACGTTGTGCATATTGGTTCTGATCCTTGGGTTGGTTGTAAGTGGAGACATTTGTTACCTCCACAATTGATTTATTTTTTACATAACCATGGTTTTTAATTTCTTAATGATATTGTTAATCCTAGTTCGTCTATAATGTTGGAACAAGGTTGGACTTCTTTTGAAATTGTTGGTTTAGAGGATATACATGGTGTTTTAACTTGGAATGGTTATATTGCTACCCTTAAGGCTAGAAATATTAGGTTATATGATGTTGTTGATGAGTTGGTATGGATCCATTCAACATCTAGGAAATACTCTCCTAAAGTTGGTTATTCTCAGTTGATTACGGATAGGGTTGATGATGAGATTGTTTGGCGGTGGAAAGCGGTCTGGAAATTTAAATGCCCACTTAAGTCTAAAGTTGTTATGTGGATTTTACTTTCTAATAAAGCTTTAACTTGGGATACCTTATGCACAAAGGGTAGGGAAAGGTCTGGAAGATGCTACTTATGTAAGGAGGAAGGTGAGTCTAGAGTTCATTTGTGGGTGGATTATTCTTATAATAAATGTGTATACAATGAAATTGAATCCAAGCTTCATCTGAAAAATTTAGGGCTGGGTGATTTTATGGAGCTTTGTCTTAAGTCTTGGTGCACTAAAGAGGAGTTGAAGGAAATTAGATCTTTGCTTTTAATTGTTTTATGGTTTATCTCGAAGGCTATAAATTAGAGTTGTTTTGAGGATCATATTCCTCTCCCTATTCAGGTATCTATACAAATTTTGGGGGTACTCGGGTCTATTCCACGAGATCTCATTTTCATCAAAACCATAAATTGATTGTTGAGGAATCCATTGAGGATCTGCTATAAGATGTTTCATCAAAACTATAAGATGTTTATTGCTATTCTTGGACGATCAACTTCAATATTTCGAATAAAGGCAAGGGATTTACCATGTTTGTTTATGTATTTTAGGGAAGATATGAATTCTACTTGAAATTTTTTTAGTTGTATGCAAGATTGCAATATAATTGACAAACTTTGCATATTTGTTAATTTTGGTATGGATTTACAAGGATGCTTGTGAATATACATCTACAAAGAGTGAATTTGATTTGTTTTTTATGAGTTAATTGGGGTTTCGGTTTACATTGGGCATGTAAATTACTTATGCGAACTTGCAAAGTACTTGACAAACTTTGCATATTTGTGAATTTTGGTATGGATTCACAAGGATGCTTGTGAATATGCATATGGGAATAGTGAAATTGATTTGTTTTTTATGAGTTAATTGGGATTTTGGTTTCCATTGGGCATGTGAATTTTGGGTATGAATTTTGGTAAATAGTCAAAATTATTTTGTTTTTATGATTAAATTGGGGTTTTGGTTTCCATTGGCCATGTGAATTTCTTTATGGGCATATAACTTAAGATGTTTTGGTTTAAATTCAAATTAGGAAAAATTAATTATTGAATATAGGGAAAATAGCATGAGAGGATTTGAAGAACATACCTCACAAAGAAGATATTGATCCCAAGGTAGAGTTTGTTTCCTTTTGATCACCCAAAATGCATTCACCCTAACTCGTTTTGGTCCATCCAAGCTCCAATCAGTGTGATGTTGTGGTGAAAATGACGGGTTCGACCCGTTTTAACCATTAAACAAGTTCTATTAAACGAGAGCACATTTTTGTAAGGTAAAGCGGGGGCACTATTTTAATTGCTAAAACGGGGGCATGTTTTTGTGTGCTATCCTAATTGACATGCATGTTGGAAGTCTTGGGACTAGGCTTGGCAGGGTCGGTATTGCTTGGGATGATTTCTATTTTATGGATCAAGAGTGATTGACTTCACTCTACCATTGCATGTAAAAGGTCCCTCAACTTTGTGCACTCATCAGCTTATGATTTTTTTTCCTGTGGATAAAAAAGGATTAGTAAAAATTATTACATGTACATTTATGAAAAGAAAATGAAATTCATAAATCATAATGATTATTTTAGTTTTTTATTTTATAGGACTATTATAGGTAATTGAGATAAGTTGTGTATCATGTTGGTGAAAAGTGCTAAATAGTATTACATATATTCATGAAGAGAACTTGAGATTAATAATTCATAATGATTCATTAAGTTTGATATTATATGATTTTTTTAGTTTATATATATATATTAAATTATTGGTGAAAAGTCTTATCGAAGTGGGTCTTTCCCCTATCGAGAGCCCAGTTATGACTAGGCTCCTCATGTACAATCACAAAATCAATAACATGGGAGACCATAGACTTCCTAAGATAGCTTTTAATTCCAACCAAAACCACCTAAGGCTCAAGCGAGGTTGGTATAAAGATACCAAGGCCTGGTTAAACCATTGGGAGGTCGATGAAAATGTTGCATTACAAAATATCAATAACATTAAAAATATTGTTACTTCTAAGTTTAAAATGAAAATGTTTATTGTTACTTCTAAGTTTAAAATGAAAATTTGGTGTGAGAAAGATTTAGAGGCTAAAAGAAAATTAAGATATTATAAGGAGGTCATCAAGCCTACTCTAGAAGATCAAAAGTATCTCTTTGTTTTAACTAGTTCAAAGAAAAAAATTAATATAGCCAAGATAAGAACCAACTCTCATGAGCTCCATACTGAAACTCCATGGGCAGAAAGGATGTGCCATCTCTTTGAGAATATGAACATTGAGGATGAAAATTACTTCCTCTTAGAGCGTCTTTTGTACACCCACATTAGATCTGAGTTTCATAATCTTTGTTGCAATACCTTCCTTTCCTTTCAACACATGTCAAAATTATAGTGAGCTCTGGACGCTTTTCTTCAAGCTCTTTGAGCATAGGAATACAATTTTAAAACAATCTAAATAATTGGCTTCTTTAGGTCCGATAGATCAAATTTGGTCTGACTCTAGGTTAACCATCATCATCATCATCATAAAAAGAATTTGAGATTTATAATTAATAATTATTTTTAAAGTTTAATAATGATTTTTTAAGTTAGGGTTCGACATGCACCCTAATAACTTCCAAAATGTTTGTAGGTGAAAATAAAATCTATATATGTTTCAACAACATTTTAGGGAAATAATAGAAGCTCATTTCGATTAAATAATGAGAGATGAGCTAGCTACAAATACAATATCATGTTGAGCAGCAGGCTTTTTCCTTCTCTCTTTTCTGTACGTATCATCACAAAGGACTTACACTGCATGTGGTTTCTTGTATTTTCAGTGTATTGTATTTATATGTAGTTTTTAGAGCCACTAAAAGCTGGCGTACACGCAGTACACCAGGTTTTCAAAGCTACAGAGATTTTGAAATAGCAGAGACAAACTATCAGTTTCTGTGGATGTTTCAGAGTGCATGTGATTATCAATTGCTTCAAAAGAGTCCTTAATAATATATGCGTTGTGCTTTGCTTACAGTAAGTAATTATAGTATAAATGCAATTTTGAGGTTTGGTCATGTTTGTCCTCAGTGTATTGATGGAATTCCAGATAGTAAAGTTAAATAGATAAATCTTTAAATATATTCAAATTTTGAACATTTAAAAAATTATTTAAATATTATTAATAAAATTAAGTTTTTAAAATAAAAAGTAGAATTTCGATTAGAATAAATAGTTTTTATATATTATTAATAAAATTAAGTTTTGTTGATAAAAAGTAGAATTTCAATTAGAATAAATAGTTTTTATATTTAGAATAAATAATTTCATATTAAATAATTATTTGTATCAATTTTATTATTAGTAAAATTGCAATAACAATATATCTCATAATAATTTATGTCTAATAATAATAATAAGACTTAAAAATTATCAAATTGTGATGGGTGTGAGGAAGAAAAAATGACTTAGTGTCACTTTAAGTTAAAAGTTAAAAGTGATTTGATGGTTTAGTGTCATCTTTAATTTAAAAATTGAAGCATTAGAGGTTTTTTTATTGTGCCCAAAGGCACTCTACAGCCCAGTATGGGGGCGATCTTGTAAAGATGGGGAGATGTTGTAATCTTCCTACCTAGAAAAACAATAAAAAAAATAAAAATTTAATTATTTACAAATAAAAAATGTGGGTGAGAAAAAAATACATAGCATGGGGGAGATGTTGTAATGTTCCTACCTAACAAAATAATAAAAAATAAAAAATTGATTATCCCTTAAAAAATGTTGGCCTTGCACATGGTTTTAAAACAATGTGCAATGGCTTCTAAACAACCCATGGTTTTATTGTACATGATTTAGGAGGGACTTGCACATGGTTTTAAAACCATGTGCAAGGCCTTCTAAACAACCCATGGTTTTATTGTACATGGTTTAGGAGGGCCTTGCACATGGGTTTAAGACCATGTGCAAGGCCTCCTAAACAACCCATGGTTGTAGGAGGGCGTTGCATATGGTTTTAAAACCATGTATGGGGAAATGTTGTAATGTTGGTTCCTAAGTGGTTCCTAACAAAATAAAAAATAATGATATTTATATTATATGTTAGCCATAAATAATATTAAATATTAATAATAAAAATATTATATGTGGACCTTAAATAAAAAGATGTGTTGTTTGGTTTGAATCAAATCAATGGTTATATATAGGACACATCAAAGTTGCTATATATAGGACACACCAAAGTTGATAGTTGATTGAGTGCAATACCTAAGAAGAGGTTTGCACCTCTTATCCATCTCGATGCTTGATAGAGCCTAGGATTTAGATCTAGGCTAATTTTAACTTAAAAGTTAAAGCATTATTTAATGGATTAATAAATTAAAAGTTATTTAAAAAAAATTAATTTAATTTTTTAGATTTAAAGATAAATTTCATCTCACACTAGTTTGATGGTTTAATGTATTGAAAGCTATTTAAAAAAATTTAATTTGAAGCCAAATTTCATATTACCTATCTCATGAGATAGATGTATTTGTCCTATCTAAACGAAAGAACGGAGATGCTTTTAAGGACATGTCCATATCACTTGCGTTTTAGTAGCTTGCTGGCTGATAATGCTTAAGAGTATTATTCTCTTACGTAGCCCAATTGTCACTTGTTTGCCTCGCGATGCTTAAGAGTATTACTCTCTTATGAGGCCCAATTATCTGGCATCACATAAGTGATCAATGTATTATTTCTAAGTGTTTGGAATGGCTGATTTGTTTTTATCATGCGAAAACAATTGACATGCTCAACATTTACATCCAAGTTACAGTCAACTAACATCCAAATTATAGTTACCTGATCATTTTTGCGCTTGTTTGTTAGATGCACAGTGTTTAGGTTAACAAATCATTGTTTTGACTTGGAATTCCATAGGAAGCAAGAGTTTTTATATTTTGGTTCTAACAGTTCACAAGTAGTTACCCTAGGCACGCACATGTCATGATGTACTAGCTAGCATATAGCATAACCTGCAGCCACACGCCCTTCACAGTCCACCAACTCTAACTGCAACAAACGGTTGTGACATCTAAGCCACGCACCCTCAACTAACGAACTGTAATTGCACGAAGGGTTAACTATTTTCAGTTATTAACTAACTTGTAACAACAACACATTTAACCTTAACACATTTATGAGATGACGATGAAATGAATCTAAGTCGTGCACTTTCCAGAGACTCGTGAATCTTAATGATCCGCTCCATGAAATCCAACTCCCAAAATATCAGATATATACACCTATCGACGTAAAAAAAACATATCTTCATAATATTATTTTATTTCTTCCTTATATCCAAACAAAGAATTAAAATAAAAAAGTTATGACACTAAGTTTTCTTTAAAACTATATTACCATTTTTTTAATCTCATACCATCCTTCTCTTTTATGTTGTATGGTGACTAATTGTAATTCTGAATTCGATTCTTAAATTTCTATTGTGTGGTGTGTAATTGTGATTTCGAATGTTAACTAAATCATCAAAATTTGTTGCGACATGAAATAGATTTGATCTTCGATTATTTTGTTTTCATGTTTCAACAAATTCTCTCCCACCCTTTACGATTTACGAGGCATGAGTGACAAATGAATATGTAGTTGGGATTTTAAGTTTTTTATATAGCATTTGGATAACAAATTATTTAAAATTTTATTTTATATAAAATTTATTATGGATTTGAAATAAGTAGATTTATAGCTTTTAAATAGGAAAAAACTAGTCTTTGATATAGGAAGAAACGTGTCTTTGAGAGTCTAGTCATTCTTGTGATCTTATATGGCTGTGATCAAGAAGAAGGATAAAACAAATACAAATGACTATCAGTAGGTACTTAAACAAGTTTAGCATAAAGATGTCAAGCCTTAGCTAAATCATTTGGGTGTCAAGGAAGATGTCATTATACAAAATAGTGATAATATTAAAAGTATCATTACATCTAAATTTTAGGAGAAGGTGTGGTGTTATAAAGAGTTAGAGGATGAGATAAATTAAGATATAATAAGGAGTTGATCAACCATAATCTAAAAAGTCAAAAGTCTATCTTTGTCTTAACTAGCATAAAGAAGAAAATCAAGATTATTAAAATAAAAACAAAGTGTCATGAGCTCCATAGTTAAACAAGACAGAGGGAAATTTCTAAAACGATGTGGGATGAAAGGATCCCTCATTTTTGTGACACAAAGAGGCTTGAAGATAGAAATCACTTTCTTATATAATGTCCTAGGTACACCCACTTTAGAAAGCTCAGTTTCAAAATATTTGTCACAATATTGACATTTCTAGCTTTTTTTAAATTTGAAAAAAAAATGTTGAAGAAAACCAAGTGACCAATTACCTTTCTAAGGTTCAATAGAACAAATTTGATCTCAATGGATATGTGTGTGTGTGTGTGTGTGTGTGTGTGTGTGAATGTAAAAATCCTATGTGACTTTATGTATGGATGGTGGATAATTGATGCCACATGACATCTTCGTAGCTTGGACCATGATGGAGAATAAAGAGTTGAACATTGTCATTTTTTAAAGAAAACCTAAATATGCTTTTGTTGGAATAGTAATACACCACTTCGTACCTTGGTTTATAAACTTAGTCAATTTCATTTGCTTCTTAGCATTAAATTGCTATGGTTTAGACTTAGGAAATTTGTCTAGGAGGTGAACTGGTTATTTTCAGACCTTTCACACATGCACTAGTGCTATAGTTGGTCAACCCAGCACATGTGCGCCCTCATTTATTTCCTTGGAGCGCTACATTCTTGATTTGGGGATCTAGGTTTGACTAGGGGGCACTTAGGTGTATTTTTGTCCAGTTTGGCTCTCCTAGGAGCATTTATTGTCACCTAGATCCTCCCACACACCTCTACTTGCTCACCCATGCATGACTTGAAGTCATTATTTCCACGTCACACTTAAACCATGTCTACACCATGATTCATGATCGTTTGGGTTGAGTTGGAGCTTGTTTGGTCCACCTAGGGGGATTGAGGCCAATTTTGGCCATTTCACATGTACACTCAGATTTGGATTCCTAAGCCTCACAAATTGATTCAGATGTAATATATACTTGTTCTTAACACATTTATATGTTAGAGAGTTCAATAATATCTGGTTTATGTTCACATGTGTATGTAAAATTGTTCCTCTTTCAAGCTTTTTTGCTGGTTTTTTCAACTAACTCATTTTGTGAGAGCCTCTTGCACTCCTAGATATTAATGTAGATCAAATGATCACATGGTATCAGAGATGATTGGAGTTTCAAATCAATATTTAGTGTTTGAGATGCATTTGAGAGATTTTCTGTATAAAATTTCAGTGTTTTTGCAAATACTTTCAACAAAATCTCACCACTAGTGCAAGTAGAGATGGAGGAAAACCACATATTGCTCACTCCATTCAATTACTTCGAAGGGAAGGCCGAGATGGTCATCCAACTGAGATCTGAGGGTCTCTACAAGGTCACCATGGGTACAAAACTAGAACCAAACTCAGCAGTAGAGAAGTCAAAATAATTCAATAGACTTGATGAGGCCTTTGGATTGTTGTGTCTAATTATTTCAAAAGAGATCCTATTTCATGTCGACAGTTTGACAGCCCCAGATGAGGTGTGGCAGAAGCTCGAATCTCTAATTGGGAAAAATGATGATTTGAGGGGACACTAGCTTGAAAACAAGCTCATTAGCCTGATCCCAATGCATTTTGACACTATCCAAAAGTTTTTCACCAAAATCAAGTCTCTAGTACTTCAACTCAAGCAATGTAGAATTGAGAAGAAGGAAGAACAATTGATACTGTCAATCCTTTCGAAGTTGGGGCCAAAATAATCAGTGTTTGTTAGCACATTCCTTTCTAGAAAGTTAACCATTCAAAATTGGAAAATTCCAACACTAGCTAGCTTCATAGAATCCTTGACCCAAGAACGGGACAAGCTAGTTTAGATGGGCACCATCAAAGAAAGAAAGGATTAAGCCTTGGTTGTAGGTGTTTCGAGTTCTTCCAAAGGCAAGCAGAAAGTCAAGAGTTTGAAACAACCAAAGAAGAAGTTCAGTCAGACAGACCCAAGAATCCTGATGGGGGTTCAAATCCTTCAAAGGATAAGGACAAGAAGGGAAAGGAGAAAACAAAATACACCTTTTTCTGCAAGGGATGGCATCCATAGAGCTCATACATGAATAATACCATTGACATGATGGCGCAGCTGCTGGAGAAAAGCAACATCCATGTCCCAGATGGCGCAAGGAAGAAAGATGACAACTCAGGTTCTAAGAACAAGGAGAAATGTCATGCCTTGGTTGCAGGTTCTTCTGATCCCTCCACCTTCATTATTGATTCGATGTCATCCAGGAATATAGCCTCTATCAGAGAGTTCTTCTCTTACATGCATTCAAATAGTGGCCCAGTTGTTCAAATGGGAGATGACTCTGAGATCTAGACCAAGGGAGTTGGCAGGATCGACCTTGAGCATGGATATTTCAATGATGTCGTCTATGTACCTAATTTGGAAGAAAAATTGTTGTTGGTATATAAAATGACACATACTGGAGAATCCAAGAGAGTAACATTTACTCATGACTTGGTAGAGATAGCAGAAATATCCTCCAGCGAAATTGTGGCATTGGGGTATACATATCACCAAGTTAGAATGTATATAAGTTCTCAAAATTTCTTCCTAATTCTAGAGGGCAAGCGATCCTATCTCATGCAAATGAGACCTCCAATAGACGGCATGAAATATTTGGATACATGAACTACAAATACCTTCAAGAACTCAACAAGGATGAAATGGTGGAAGGGCTTCCTTCAATCAAATCTTCCAATGGAGCATGCATTGGTTGTGTAGTGGGTAAGCATCTAGAGTGAAACTATGAGAAGGGGAAGGCAAGGAGAACCACACAAAGACTTGGATTGGTACACTCAAACTTCATTGGTCCTCTTCCCACTCCCACCTATGGAGGATTAAGGTATATCCTCAATTTCATAAATGACTACTTGAGGTTTTGTTGGGTGTACTTCCTTAAGTTAAAATATGGAGTCTTTGAGTCATTGAAGATTTGGAAGGCCCTAGTGGAGAACCAAAGTGGGAATAAGCTAAAAATACTTAGGAATGGTAATGGTAAAGAATATGTCAATAAAAATATGCAACATCTTTGTGAGTAATGTGGCATCCAGATGCAACATTCGGTCCCCTACACACCACAACAAAATGGTGTGGCATAGAGGAAAAATAGGGATCTTAAAGAGATGGCCACATGCATGATTGAGGCAAAGGATATAAATGGTCCCAAGCTATGGGCTAAGGCCATCAATTGTGCTGCATATATTCAGAAAAGGGCTTAACACAAATCATTCAAAGGAAAAACACCCTATGAGGCTTGGTTTGGCCACAAACAAAATGCCTCACATTTCAGAATTTTTGGCTCAAGGGCATGGGTTTGAATTCCATCAGAAAAGAGGAAGGCATTGGAGCCATAGAGAAAATAATGCATAATGGTTGATTATGGTGAATACACAAAGGGTTATAAGCTATTTGATACATCCACACACAAAACTTTCATTGTGAGGAGTGTGCAATTCGAAGAGGAGATCATACCATATTTTGAGCTAGCACCGAGGGAATGCTCTTCTCACCAACACCATGATGATGTAAGTAATGATTCAATCTCTGATTTTTATGATAATTTTGATAATGAAATGGATAAATATGACATTTACGTACATGACTCACCTTTAAGGCCCAAATGGGATGAGAAAGCCATACAAGCTGCTCGGGATCTAGCAGGCAATCCTCTAGATCCTAGCAAGACAAGACCCCAATTTCACAATGCCTCTTATGTAAGTGAAATTTCTCTTGTTGAGCACTATTATATGATGATTGGATATGATCCACAATCGTATCAGGAATATTTTCATGATACAAAGTGGAAATCAAACATGCAAGATGAATTCAATTATTTCCAAGAGAATTAGACATAGGATTTGGTTCCCTTGTCTCCCAAGAGGAAGCTTGTGCAATGTAAGCGGGTATTTCAAACCAAAATTTCTGCAAATGCTTCTCATGTTAAGTACAAGGCCATATTATTTTCTAAGGTCTACTCTCAAGTCCAAGGAGTGAACTACACCGAGACCTTTGCACCGGTTGTAAAGATGGATTCAATTAGGCTAGTTCTAGCCATTGTTGCTAGTAAATCTTGGCAAGTTCACCACATGGATGTAAAGAGTGCATTCCTCCATGGTTAACTACCAGAAGAGTTCTAATGTATGCAGCAACCTGAAGGTTTCCAATATTATCCTTCACTTGTTTGCATGTTGAAGAAGTCACATTATGAGATCAAGCAAGCCCCAAGGGCTTGCTATGCTAAAATGGATAGTTTTTTCTCTCAATTGGTTTCATTCAATGCAAATCTTATCCAAATGTGTATTTGCGGAAAAATTATGATGTATTACAGGTTATTTTACTGTATATGGATTATAGGAACCTACACCAAACAAATTGGATCAATTAAGGAATCTCTACACAGTGAGTTTGCAATGACTGATCTAGGATTGCTAAAACAATTTCTAGGATTCGAAATTGAGAAACCTGAAAGAGACATCATGATCAACCAACATAAGTATGATTCAGACCTACTAATAAAGTTCAAGCTATCTGATTGTAAGGAAACCAAGTTCCCTTTTCTATTTGGCATAAAACTAGGTGAATTTGGTGATTCTCCTTTGGTAGATTGCTCACTATACAAGCAACTAGTTGGTAGTTTGTTGTACCTTACACATACCATCCCTGATTTAGCTTATGATTTTAGTGTTGTAGCAAGGTATATGCAAAAACCACTTGATTTCCATTGGAAGGAAACCAAAAATATCCTTCAATATGTTAAGGGAACAAAGAGTTTCAAGGTAGACTATACAACTAGTTCTTTACTAGAACTAGTTTGATTTTCTAATTCGGATTAGGCTGGAGATACCAATGACAGAAAATCCACTTCATGTTTTTTTCTATGCTTGCTGATAGTCCCATTTGTTGGTCTAGTAAGAAACAACACACAATTTCTCCTTCTTCAGCAGAGGCCGAATACAGGGGAGTAGTGAATGCAGCCACACAATGTGTGTGGTTGCAAGGTATCTTCAAGAGCTTGATGCTGCACTTGATTCACCCACTACAATTTGGTGTGACAATCAAGTTCCATCAATATATCTCCAAATATAGTACAGAGGCAGAGAACAAATCACATAGAGATCCATATGCACTACATTCGAGGCTTAGTGCATGACAAGGTGATTTCCTTGTAGTATTTCCCATCCACCGAGCAAGTTGTTGACATATTCATCAAGACATTTACTGAGAAGACCTTCACTTACTTGAGATCATTGCTTGGAGTGAGTGATGGATGGTGATGGCTTCCATTCACTTACATGTTTTCAGCCCCATGTCCAATTTTGAAGGGAGGTTTTGTCCCGTGAGATTTTCCTCTTTTCCTCATTTTAACATGGACAAATAAATTTAGGTTTGTAATGAGGTGACTTGATCCTTTGTTGCCAAGTCCTCCAATAATATTTTGATGAGTTGTACTAAGTCATGGTTAAGGGGGGTGTTATAATAGTAATACAACGCGTAGTACCTTGGTTTATAACCTTAGTCAATTTCATTTTCTTCTTAGCATTAAATTGCTATGGTTTAGTCTTAGGGAATTTGTCTAGGAGGTGAACTGGTTATTTTTAGACCTTTCTCACATGCACCAAAGTTATAGTTGGTCAATACAACACATGTGCACCCTCATTTATTGCCTTAGAGTGCTACATCCTTGATTTGGGTGATTTGAGTTTGACTAGGGGGCGCTTAGGTGTATTTTTGTCCATTTTGGCTCTCCTAGGAGCATTTTATGTCACCTAGAGCCTCCCACACACCTATACTTGCTCACCCACACATGCCTTGGATTCATTATTGCACCAACACACTTCAGCCACGTCCACACCATGACTCATGACGATTTGGGATGAGTTTGAGCTTGTTTGGTCCACCTAGGGGGGATTGAGGCCAATTTTGGCCATTTCACATATATACTCAGATTTGGCTTCCTAATCCTCACGAATTGATCCAATTGTAATATATACATGTTCTTAACACATTCAAATGTTATATAGTTCAATAATATTGATTTTTTGTTCACATGTGTATGTAAAATTGTTCCTCTTTCAAGATTTTTTGTTGGTTTTTGCAACTAAATTGATTTGTGAGAGTCTCTTGCACTCCTAGATCATGGTTGTAGATAAAATTCTCACATATTTTGATCGGATCAGAGATCCACAAGTAGAGTGAGGCTTTTATAGTACAATATTGTGTAAATATTATTTTATAATTATCGTAAGATGGAATGTTCAAGCCAACATAGATCCATCTTAAACCCAGATCTATAAAGAAAACAAAGGATCCAATTTATTGGGGTGTATTTTGGTTTTTATATTATCATAAATTCAATAATCTCATTATCATATATGGTTGTGAAGCTTGGGGATGATCATTTCTAGAGAATCTTGGAGAAGAATTGAGCAAATCAAGAAATAATTTATTACTTATAATATTAAAATTAAGATTTTCATACCCTATCCTATTCTCTTAAAATAAATCCCCCCCCCCATATTGAACGCATGTCTATGACTAGATACCTAATGTGCAATAACAAATTTTAAACAATATATCAAATGATCGAATTTTTAAAATTGCTCTTAACTCTAGAGGAAAGCACCTTCTCCTCAAGCAGGGATGGCTTAAAGATGCCATGGCTTGGTTAAACTATTGGAGGATTAATGAAACTACCATTCTAAAAAATATTGATAGCATTAATTACATTAAATTAATTATACTTTTAAAGAGAAAATGTGGCGCAAAGAAGGATCAGAGGTAAAAAGAACGCTTCCATATTATAAATAAATCATTAACCATAATCCTGAGGATCAAAATTATATTTATATCTTAACTAGCAAAAAGAAAACATTCATATTGCCAAAATTAGAACCAACTCTCATGATCTTCATAGTGAAATTGGGCATTGGACAACCCCTAAAAGGCCTTGGGTTGAAAGATTTGTCAAAGATGAAAATCACTTTCTCTTAGAATTTTCTCTTGTCACCCACATTAGATTTCAATCCCAAAATCCTTACCTTCTGAGACCTGTATAACCTTTTAACTCTAACATTTTAGATCCCTAAAACTATAGGGAGCTATGGACACTCTATTAGTATTATTAATCCTCCCTTGTCCAATTTGGTCATATGTCTAAATCATGAGTCATGTCTAAATCGAGAGTCCATCCAGTCTATTTTTAGTCACTAGCACCATTGGGTCCGCTTGGCCTAATTGGGGCACATGTTTCAGTTACTAAAGTGTAGGGAACACTAATTGAGGCCTACTTCCACTGATTGCACTTGCATGCATTAGTTTAGGAGCCTCCTAAACAATCCCTACAATTTAGGAGCCAGTGGGAGTGCTGATACCAACCAAGGTCAGTTGAGTTGAGTTGGTGACTAGTCAAGCTAAGTTAGGAGTCAGTTACATTCAGTTCTAGTCCTCTACATTCAGTTAGCACTAGGTTTGCATGGCTACATGCAGGAGGGGCACATTTCTCACCTACCACAGTCAGTCAGCCTTAGTCAACACTGAATGTAACACTTGAGTTGTGTTTTAGAACTTCGATGAACTTCGATGATGGTTTACACAAGGTCAGTTAACCATTGAGTCCTCCGATAATGATTTAGACAAGGTCTTAGTTACCTATAGTCAAGTAGAGTGTAATCAATTCAAATTTCCTCATTTGGATTCGAATTGCTTGTGGCTATTTAGCCATTGTACTTCATTGTAAATATTATCTAATTACTTTTGATTAATGAAAGCATTCACAATTGCAAGCAATTTTTGCACTGTTTCATTCTTCAATTGATGAGTAAATTGTGTGATCTATTTTGTGAGTTGTGTGTTTGTCTACAGATCTATGTGCTCAATTTATATGGTATCAGAGCCTCGACGGACAAGGCACCTCTCCTTGTCAGATCTCCAGCTGGATCATTTTTTTTGAGCAAAATTGCTCCTTCCAGTACTGCACCAGAAGCAGAGAATTTACCACTTAATATTCCAAGTTAGGAAAATGTTAATCAATTTTGCTTGATCAACTATGCTAGGTGCGAAGGAAATTCCAAAAGTGCAGACTGTCGACCTTACTTTGTATGTGTGATTGTGTGACAGTTTATCAACTCTTCTCATAACATTCGCTACAAGCAGCCCTTTCTTCTCACTGCATTCGCTACAACAGCTCAGTCCTCCTTACTACATTCAAAATGGTTCATCCAGTAGAGCCTCTCACTCCCTTCAACTATCAGCAGTGGAAGGAAGACATGGAGGTACTGCTATGCACCAAGAAGCTCTTCAGACTCACGGAAGAAACAGAGGTAGTGCCAGTTTTAAATCATGACAAAGAAAAGTACTGGAATAGGTTTGATGAAGCTCATGGTTACTTATTCTCCTCAGTTTCTTGAGATATCTGATTCCACATCCAAGGATTGAAGACTCCCAAGGAGATTTGGGACAAGCTTGCCTCCTTATTTGATAAGCAGGATGAGATGATGGTCCATCATCTATAAAATGATATGATCACTATTAATCCATCCAAATTCAAATCACTGGATGAATTCTTCACAAAGTTCAAGAACTTAATATATCAGTTGAAGCAATGCAAAGTGGAGAAGGATGAAGATCAACTCATCCTTTCCATTCTCACAAAGCTCAATGCAAACTACTCAGCCTTTGTATCAACCTTCCAAACAGTAAGGCTCACCACTCCAAATTGGAAGATTCCCACTCTTGATGCCTTCATCCAATCTCTCACTTCTGAGAATGATAAATTGATCCAAATGGGGATCATTCGATCTCCCAAAGATCAAGCTCTAGTTGCAAGAGGAGATAAGGTAGCGAATGACAAAGGGAAGCAAAGAGATGAGTCTCATGTGAAGAAAGAGTAGTCAAAGGAGCCTTCAAGTTTGAAGAGAAGCAAGAAGAATGGCAAAGGCAAGGTCCTATGCTCTTACTGTGGAAGGGGATTTCATTCAAAAAGCTTCTGTATGAGAAGAAAACTTGATGAAATGGCTCTTCTTTTGAAGAAACATAACATTTCTGCACCTGCTAACGCAAGGAAGGATGAATCTGAAGAAGAAGATGAAGAATACCAAAGGAAAGGCCATGCACTGAAGGATTTCTGCTCATCAGCACATGTCTTTCTCATTGATTCTGGTGCTTCCAACCATATGGATGCATCAAGAGAATCATTCTCTTCTTTTCAGTCCTTTGATGGTCCTAGTATTCAGATGGGAAATAACAGTAAAGTCCAAACAAAAGGGAAGGGCTCTGTCAAGCTTGAACATGGAAGGTTCAAAGATGTGCTATTTGTTCCCTCCCTAGCTTCAAACCTGTTATCTGTCTGTCAGATGACCCATACTGGATCTCCAAAGAAAGTGATCTTTGGTCCTAACTCACTGGAGATCACATATATCTCTACTAGGAACATCATAGCGAAGGGTGTTGCAAATCATGCCTCAAAAGTATATGAGTTCTCACATTCCATGCCTCCTTCAGAACCAGTGCACTCTCAATAGCCACTTGCAAGGGAAGGTAAAAACATTGCATATACTTCTTTTGCAGCTTCTACTAGTATTGCATATCCATCTTTATCAGTTTATGAGATTGAGATTCAGGGTGATTCAGATTTAGATTCAGTCCCTACTTCCAAACTGGAAGCCATGAGGATGACTAGAAACCCACCTGACACTTAGAAAGGAAAGACCCTTGCACTATTCCATGCAATCTTACCTCCTTCAGAGAGATGCAATAGACTCCCTATAAGATGCTACATGGCAAGGGATCAGTCTCACTACATTCAAAAGAATATATGTGATCATGCACCTCTTCATCCAGCAAGAGACAAAGGTTACATTCCTCCTTCCTTCCATCATCAATTTTGGAGAAGAAGGAAAAGTCTACATGCCAGGCCCCAGAATACCTGTGCATAGCACACCATGCATGTTGCTTCTCTACCTCATAGAGATGAAGATTGCAACAACATATATTCAAGTTTTTCAAACTTGAGACCTGATTCTACCTGCTTAGATGGAGGGGGGGGGGGATTTTTTCCCATGTGGTTTTTTCCCCAGCTCCTTGTATTAAGCAGTTACTTTATTTTACTTGATGTAATGGGTGACCTATGGTCTTAGTTACCAGGGCCCACATATTTTCCAAGTTAGCATTCAGGGGGGTATTAGGATTATTAATCCTTCCTTGTCCAATTTGGTCATATGTCTAAATCAAGAGTCATATCTAAATCAGGAGTCCATCTAGTCTATTTTTAGTCACTAGCACCATTGGGTCCACTTGGCCTAATTGGGGCACATGTTTCAGTTACTAAAGTGTGGGGAACACTAATTGAGGCCTACTGCCATTGATTTCACTTGCATGCATCAGTTTAGGAACCTCCTAGACCAATCCCTACAATTTAGGAGCCACTGGGAGTGTCGATACCAACCAAGGTCAATTGAGTTGAGTTGGTGACTAGTCAAGCTAAGTTAGGAGTCACTTACATTCAGTTCTAGTCCTCTGCATTCAGTTAGCGCTAGGTTTGCATGGTTGCATGCAAGAGGGGCGCATTTCTCACCTACCACAGTCAGTTAGCCTTAGTCAACACTGAATGTAACACTTGAGTTTTTTTTTAGAACTCCGATGAACTCCGGTGATGGTTTAGACAAGGTAATTTAACCATTGAGTCCTCCGATAATGATTTATACAAGGTCTTAGTTACCTACAGTCAAGTAGAGTGTAATTAATTCGAATTTCCTCATGTGGATTCGAATTGCTTGTGGCTATTTAGCCATTGTACTTCATTGTAATTATTATCTAATTACTTTTGATTAATGAAAGCATTCACAGTTGAAAGCCATTTTTGCACTGTTTCATTCTTCAATTGCTCAAAGTAAATTATGTGATCTATTTTGTGGGTTGTGTGTTTGTCTACAGATCTATGTGCTCAATTTATACACTCCTTTGTAACCTTTGTGAGCATACAAATAGTATTTTAAAGAAAATCAAATAATCTCTATCTTGTTAAGGTCCAATAGACCAAATTTGAGCTCAATGGAGGTTAAAGACCATCATCATCATCATATTTTCTCATTTACAAATATTGAATATAGTTTTTTTAAGATTATAAATTATTTCAAATTATATATTTTAATAAGAGGTTGGATAAATTATATAAAAGTGTATAATATTATTTATTATTAAAAAATTTATATTATATATATTTTTAATTTTATATATATATATATATATATATATAAATTAATGTATTTTAAATTTTAAATATTATTTTATAGGAAAATCATTATTTTATATTTAAAATTTAATTTTAATTATAATATTTGTGTAAATTATGAAATTAATAAAATAATAATAATAATAATAATAATAATAATAAAATTATATATATATAATTAGTTAGTTAGTTTAGAATATGAGTGAGCATAATTAGTTTAGGCACTTTATAAGTTATAAGTTATGATTTGAAACATATTTATTTATATATAAATATATTTAAAATCACTAATATTTTAAATATTTTTTATATTTAAATCCAATGCAATCAAGTCCATTGTCTAACGTGCACATATATGATTGCTCAAACACATAAAATTACTACATGCATTTTCCAAAAAAAATAAAATTCATAAATCATAATGATTTTTGCAGTTTTTATTTTATACTACTGTTATGGTTAACACATAAAATTACTACATACATTTATGAAAGAAAAAAAAATTCATAAATCATAATGATTTTTTCAGTTTTTATTTTATACTACTGTTATGGTTAATTGATATTATATATATATAATTGGCGGTGAAAAGCTTTAAAAAGAATTTGAGATTTATAATTAATAATTATTTTTTAAATTTGATATTTATATATTTGTTATTGTGAATTAAAATAAATAATATTTATAAATTTGATATGTATTTAATTGTTATTAATAATTAAAATAAATAGTTTTATTAAAATCAATAATTTTTAATTAAAAATATTATTACTAATTTTATTTTTAAAAATATAAAACTTAATATTGATTTTTATAAATATTATTAACTGTGTATTTACTTTTAACTTAACATTTAGTACAACATATTAGAAAACCAAACTATGCTTTATATGCTTTCACTACACAGGTGCATAGAATCATCAAAACACATTCAAAATTAAAAATGGGTACATAAATTCCTCCACAACTTTGCAGGCAACGTAAAATTTGTGAAGTTAGGGTTCAACATGCACCCTAATAACTTCCAAAATGTCTGTGGGTGAAAATAAAATATATATATATTTCAACAACATTTTAGGGAAATAATAGAAGCTCATTTCCATTAAATAATGGGAGATGAGCTAGCTACCATTTGGATTCAATAACTATACACTGTCAACTATAACTACTATTGTTTATGTGCAGCATGATGTATCAGCACTGAGGAAAGGAAGCTTCGTTAAGCAGTAAAATCTGGTACCAGAACTGAGCACTAAAGGAAACTTACAAAAGCTAAAGTGAATCCACTTTATGGTTAGATATAATTTTCCAAAGTTACCTCCTTGTCTTTTTGTCTGTGGATAGGATTTCTAGGGTTTCTATACCTGTAAATCTCTTCAGTACATGCTTATTGCACAGTAATGCCAACAAACTTAGCCAATAATAATAGCTCAACGCTCAGTTACAAATACAATATCATGTTGAACAGCAGGCTTTTTCTTCTCTCTTTTATGTACGTATCGTCACAAAGGACTTACAGTGCATGTGGTTTCTTGTATTTTCAGTGTATTGTATTTACCTGTAGTTTTTACAGCCACTAAAAGCTGGCGTACACGCAGTACACCAGGTTTTCAAAGCTACAGAGATTTTGAAATAGCAGAGACAAACTATCTTATTATGGTATAAATGCATTTTTGAGGTTTGGTCATATTAGTCCGGAGTGTCTTCATGGAATTCCAAATCGTAAAGTTTTCGATAAATCTTTAAATATATTCAAATTTTAGACTTTTAATTTAGTTAATTAAATATTATTAATAACTTTAAATATTATTAATAAATTTAAATTATTAAGATAAGCCTAGAATTTTAATTAGAATAAATAATTTTTATATTAGATAATTATTTTTATGAAAAAAAATAAACGAGTTCAAATAAAAAAAAATTACTATAGGTAAAATAAGAACAAATTTTCATGAGCTTCATAGTGAAACATGTAGTTGGACAATTCCTAAAACTTCATGGGTGGGTGGAAAGGATCTCATCTTTGTGAGCATATGAACATTTAGGATGAAAATCACTTCCTCTTAGAGTGCCTACACCCACATAAGCTCGTGACTAAGCATAGGAATACAATCTTAAAACAAACTAAATAATTAGTTTCTTTAGGTCATCAACCAAAGTTTTGGTTTCAATTAACCATCATCATCATCAACAATATATTTAATAATAATATTCAAATTTAATAATAGTAAGACAAAATTTATAAAATTATAATATGTAAGCAAGAGAAACTAACATGTATTATTAATACTTGTAATCTCACAAAAATAACAAATATTTTTTTATCAAATTCAATTTAATTATAGTTTTTAAAATTAAAATAAATAACAATTTATTTAGTATATTTTTTTTAATAAATTTATTTATTATATTTAAATAAAATGAAAGTATAAATATCTTAAATGTCTTTTTAATTAAATTTAATGAAATCAAGACAATTCAAATGGAAGATTTGAAGGGATTTTATTCCTTAAAGATTACAATCATGCATAAAGATTACAATCATGCACAAAGATGATAGGTTAGAGTATGCTTAATAACTATTCCTTAAAGATGATAAGCATAGCATGTTTAAAAAAAATTGGAAAAACTATGTAAAGAGTTTGAGATCCAAAGTTGATAGTTGATACTTTTATAGTTGTTATTCTTCTTCAGTTTGATGTTTGTATTGTTATTAATGCTAGTTGGGATAAATTATACATATTTTTCAAGTATAATATTTATATATTTATTAATGTTGATTAAAGAAATTGATTTTTGTTAAAAATGTTTTTTCATAATTAAAATTTTTTTTATTAATTTTTTTTAATTTATAACCAATATTTTATTTAGAAATATTACTAAATCCAATTTTAAATGTGTCTTCACCAAAGACTTTGGAGTCATTGGGTATAATAATCAAAACATATTAAAAATGGTTGGTACATGAATATAAATTCCCCACCAAAAGAGTCAGAGTATATTTAAAAAACATGCAGCTCTCCAACTTTCCTAATTTTTGTGGGCGAAAATAAAATATACCTTTTGAATATTAATGCTTTCCCTATTTCGTAGGAAAATAGTTGAAGTTCATTTCGATTTAATAATGGGAGATGAGATCGCTCTTAGTTGGATCCAATAACTACACTCTGCACTATCAACTACAACTGTTGTTTGTGGCGAACAATATTCATTATGCAGCATAGCAATAAATGCTGTGGCGGCTGCAGTGTGGACAGTTGGATCTCAAACAGATTGAGATCCAACAGCTCACACTGCAGCCGCCACAGCATTTATTGCTCTGCTGCATGTAAAATATTTTTTGCCGTTGTTTGTTGTTAATGTGCAGCATTTTGTACCAGCAGCTGTTGTTTGTTGTTAATGTGCAGCATTTTGTACCAGCAGCGAGCTCTGAAGGAAGCTTCTTAAGGCACTAAAAGAACAATCACGCTTATCAATTTACAAAGTTACCTCCCTGTCTGTTTGTGTCTGCACAGGGTCTCTAGGGTTTCAATTTACAATAAATTATATTTCACAGCACGCTTTTTGCTTCAGTCTTCTGTACATATCATCACATGCATGATGCAAATCCCACCAGTACGTACGTGATTATTGCATAGCAAACAAACTCAGCCCATACTATATTTGCAGTGCACTGTATTTATTGTTGCTTTTAAAGCTACCAAAAGCTCTCGTACACACAGTACGACACTTACAAACTCTACAGAGAGTTTAACAGTATTTGCTGGTGATATATCATATCAGAGATCGACAAATTATCAGTTTAACAGTATTTGCTGGTGGAGTGAGCTAGCTATGGAGCAATCCTCCCTCCATTGGACGGAGGAGTAGCAAAGTCAACACTGACTTTGCTCCTCCTCCATCCGATGAGGGAGGATTGCTCCATAGCTAGCTTACTCCTTTGCTGGTGATACAGAGATTTTGAAACAGCTTAGACAAATTATCTGTTTTCGTGGATGTTTCAAAGTCTGCATGCGATCATTTATTACATAAAAAGAGTTCATATATATATATATATAGATAATATTTTGCCAATTTAATTATAATTTGAAATGTATATACATGCAGGATTAGGCTTGGTGATTTTTTATTTTGTTGTATCGACTTTTTGTATAAGAAATTTTTTATTAAATTAGAAATTTAATTACTAGTACAATTATATTTTTAAATAGTGTTTGATGTATGTTTATTAACTATGTTTATATATTTAAAGTGGTTGTATATCAATTATTGTTTAAAATGTAGTTATGTTAGGAAAAAGAATGGAGAACTAGTATTATTGTTAGCATAGATCCATCTTAAACTTATATGTGGAGTACTACTATTATTGTTAGCATAGATCCATCTTAAACCCATATGTATACATGGATAGGGATCCAATTTATGTGTTTTTTTTATATTTTAAATTCAAGAAATTTGATCTCTTTTTTGCTTTATAAATCCAAGTTTAAGTTTTAATTTTTAATATTATAGACTTTATAATTTTTCTTATTACTTCCCATAATTCGACATAGGCTTTTTTAATCACTTATTTTTGGTAACATCTCCCCAATATGGGAGCACCTAGGACCTCTCGATGCAATTATTATAAAAATAACAATTAAATTAAAAAATATATAAATGAAAACATATAAAATAAATATTATAAATAAATATATAATAATTAAATAATTAATTATAAGATAAATTCAATTATTTATACCATATCTCTTCATGGTTGAATTTAATCCATAGTTGAGGTTAAAAAAGGTGGACTTTGAACCATGGTTGACCATTGTTTAGGCATGGTTGGGTTTAGTGCATATGGTTGACATTGGCCATGGTGACATAACCAATAGAACATGGCCAACCATTGTTAGACCGTATTACCTAACTACAACCATTGTTAGACCGTATTACCTAACTACAACCATTGTTTGACCGTATTACCAAACTACAACCATGTTTTTAAAAGTGGTTGATTAACTTTGAACAATGGTTGAATTCAATCCATAATTGACTTTTAAAGAAAGTTGACTTCAAGCCATAACTCACTTTTACGTAAGGTTGCTTTGAACCATGGTTGACTTCAATCCATGGCTAACTTCAAACTATAGTTGACTTTTAAGTAAGACTCACTTGAACCGCGGCTTACTTCAATTCATGGTTAACTTTAGCCGAATGTTGATTTCAATCCAAGGTCGACCTCAATCCATGGTTGACTTCAACCCAATGATTGGCTTCTATCCATTAATAATATTAACATTAATGACTTCAATCCATAGTTGAATTCAATAAATGGTTGAGCTCAATCCAAGGGTAACTTTGAACTATGGTTGACTTCAATCGAGAACCATATTTTTTAAAGTAGTTGATTGACTTTGAACCATGGTTGACTTCAATTCATATTTGAATTTGAAGCAAGGTTGACTTCAATCAATAATTGACTTTTAATTAAAGTTGACTTCAATCCAAGGCTGACTTTCAACCATAGTTGACCTCAATTCATATTTGACTTTAATCCATAGTTGAATTTTAAGCAAGGTTGAATTCAATCCAATGGTCACTTCAATCCATAACTGACTTTCAAATAAGGTTGACATCAGTACATGCTTGACTATAGTACATAGTTGGCTTGTATCTAAAGTTGGCTTCAATCCATAGTTGACTTTTAAGTAAGGATGACTTCAATCCAAGGTTAAATTCAGTCCAAGGATGACTTCAATCTAATGGTGACTTTTAAATAAGGTTGACTTCAATCCATAGTTGAATTTTAAGCAAGGTTGGATTCAATTCATACTTGACTTTTAAACAAGGTTTAATTCAATTCAAGGTTGAATTAAATCCATGGTTGACTTTTGTCCATAGTTGACCTTAATCCATAATTGACTTCAATTCAAACTTAACATCAATCCATAGTTAACTTTTTTACAAGGTTGACTTCAAGCCAAAGTTGACTTTAATCCAAGACTGACTTCAATCCAACGTCGACTTCAATCCATGGTTGAATTTAAACCAAGGTTGACTTCAATCCTAAGTTGTATTTAATTTAAGGTTGACTTCAATACAAGGTTGAATTCAATCCATAGTTGACTTTTAAGGAAGGTTGAAGTTCATTCCAAGGTTGACTTTAATCTAATGTTAAATTCAATGCATGGGTGACTTCAATCCAATGACGAATTTAGTACATGGTTGTCTTCATTCCAAGGTTGACTCCAATCCATGGTTTAATTCAATACAATGTTGACTTGAAGGTTAACTTAAATCTAATGGTTGAATTCAATCCATTAATAATATTAACATTAATGACTTCAATTCATGGTCAAATTCAAACCATAATTGACTTCAATCCATGGTTGACTTCAATCCAAGGTTAAATTTGAACCATTCTTGACGTTAATCCAAAACCATATTTTTAAAAGTTGTTGATTAACTTTGAACCATGGTTGACTACAATCCATATTTAACTTTTAAACAATGTTGATTTCAATCAATCATTGACTCTTAAGCAAGGTTGAATTCAATTTAAGGTTAACTTCAATCCATAGTTGACTTCAAAGAAAGGTTGACTTCAATACAAGGTTACTTTAATCCATAAATGACTTTAATTGAAGGTTGAATTTAATCCAAGGTTGAATTCAATCCATAGTTGACTTTTAAGTAAGATTGACTTGAGTCGAAGGTTGACTTCAATCCATGGTTGGCTTCAATCCAAGGTTAACTTCAATCAAAGGTTGAATCCAATCCATAGTTGAATTTTAAGCAAGGTTCACTTCAGTCAAATGTTTAATTCAATGCATGGTTGACTTTAATCTAAGGGTGAATTCAATCGATAGTTGAATTTTAAGCAAGGTTGACTTCAATCCAAGGTTAGCTTCAATTCATGGTTGAATTCAATCCATAGTTTCCCTCAATCCATAGTTGACTTTTATGCAAGATTAACTTCAATCCAAGGTTTACTTCAATGCATTAATGACTTTAATCCAAAATTGAATTTTAAGAAAGGTTAACTTCAATACCTAGCTGAATTTTAACCAAGGTTGACTTCAATCCGAGGTTGACTTCTCTCCATGGTTGAGTTCAATCCATAGTTGAATTCAATCCAAGGTTTACTTCTAGCCATGGTTGAATTCAATGTATTGTTCACTTTAATACAAGGTTGACTTTAATCGATAAATGACTTTTAAGAAAGGTTTACTTTTAATCAAGGTTGACTTGAATCTAAGGTTGACTTCAATCCATGGTTGATTTCAATCCAAGCTCATCTTCAATCTAAGGTTGACGTCAATCCATGTTTAGCTTCAATCCAAGGTTGAAGAAAGGTTGACTTCAATCCAAGAGGGACTTCAATCTATAGTTGACGTTTAAAAAATGTTTACTTCAATTCATAGTCAACTTTTATGCAATGTATATGGAGGGATTGTTGGAAACTATTAACTTAACTACAGTAGGAGATATCTGTCATTTCACCTATGCCAGAAATAATATATCTCTTAAAGAACTGTAATCCAAGGTTGACTTCAATATATGAGTGACTTTAATCCATAGTTAACTTTTATGCAATATCAACTTCAATCCAAGTTTGACTTCGATCCAATGTTGACGTCACCGAGAAGGACATCACATGTACTGGATTTAAGGGATCAGTCATGCTAAAATTTGGATTCATTTCTTTTCTCAAATATTCACTTATAGCATACCATATCTCGATCGGTTGATGTAATTTTTCTACTGCATGTACATTCCCATAATGATTCTGTTTCTTTGAAACAGAACCTTATTGCTCCGCATCTTGGACGAGCCATCCTTTGGAAGGTGCTATTAAAATATCATCAATTCCTAATGAAATAGTTGTATCAGTAGCTTGTTGAAAACCTGAAGTCTTGAGTTGATCCAAGATATGTGTTCACTTCATTCCATAGTTTAGTTTTAAGCAATGTTGATTTCAACCAAAGGTTGACTTAAATACAAGTTTTATTTCAATCCAAAGTTAGCTTCAATCCATAGTTGATTTCAATACAAGGTTGATGTCAATTCAAGTTTGGATTCAATCCGTAGTTGTCTTTTAAGCAAGGTTGAGTTAAATACAAGGTTGAATTCAATCCATGGTAGACTTCAATCTAAGATTGACTTCAATCCATGGATAAGTTCAATCTAAAATTGACTTCAATCCATGGTTACTTCATGGATAAGTTTTCTTGTGTATGATTGATCATATGTACATATTAATAATGTGGTTGAAAATGTAATTAATGATGTGTTGATAAAGATAATATTGATAAAAATAATATTGTTTATTTTATTAATGTTAATGTTATTAAAGGTATCAATAATGTTATTGGTGTTGTTATTAATGTTATTAAAATTAACAAAATTAACCATTATATCTAACTCTTAAAAATATAATAATGTCACAATTCAACTAACATTAATATATTATCTATTATAATGATAATAGTATTAATATTCTTATTATTATTATTATTTTATATAATGTATTTTGAATTAAAGAAATGGAATTATCCCACATAACATTCAACTTTATATTTCTATAACATTTACATACTTTTTATTTAAATTTTTATTATAGCAAATATATTTTATAAAAATATTTTATATTATAAAGATAGAAGATTATTTGGATTAACCTAAACACTATCTTATATATATATTTGATTTAATGCTTTTGTTTGAATTATTATTTTGTAAAGAGCTATAAAATTCTAGACTCACATTTATGTTGATGAATATTATGAACAAAAAATATTATTATTAATAAAATAGACACTTGGAGCCACTAGTTAAAAGAGGAGAGGCCATCATTAGACAATGAACAAGTGGATAACAAGAAATATATTTGATATCAATCAAATCAAAGTTAAAATCTCAGTAAATAGACGAGATCCACAATTATAGGGATCAAGATATTTGTTTGATATTTGATTGAGATGGCACAAGACCTAGGAAAAAAATATATAATGGTGCCCTGAGAAGACACATAACATTGTGTGGTGTATGAGATATTTGTTGCTATGTTGAAATCAAGTTATTGAGTACTCTCTGTATTTTTAAAGTCCGCCTTTTTTATGTGTTACGGGCTTTTGGGAAGAGTGTGCATTCATATTTTGTTAAGTTCAATGGTCAATGCTAGTGATCCAACTTGGGGGTGAAGTTGGGAAAGTAAGTATGGTTTTCCTCTTCAATGGTTGGAGGAACTATGAGGCTCAAATTTTTTTTTCATCGTTGATTCAAGGAGGTGATTCTAAATCCCTTTTCGCTTAAGTGCTTATCATACTTTGTATGGGTGATGGATTTTGGACATTATGTATGAACTATATTTTATTAGAATTAATACCTAGTTATGCTACATGTTTTGAATTTATCAATATCTCTAAAATGATTAAATATGCAATTACAACATATTGATAACTTGTTGTAGACCATATTTTTGTGTTTTGGAAAACGGATTCCTTCTATTGCATCGATGATTGAAGTCTCTTATAGTTTGTTATATAGAATACTTCTTCCTATGAAGACATTGTCGATATGTTGTTATGTGGAATGATGTTATCATAACACTAAGTGTAATGAATGGCATCCATGGGTTTAGGGTCTTTTGATCAATTTATAAACACCACACAATAGAATAGGTGTTATACATTTCGATGTACAAAAATTATTGTTGGAAGATAGCATTACAACTATATTGAATTCAATAATTATCTCTGCACTCAAATGTTGGAAACTTTGTATCATATTAGCTTGTGTTATATTAAATGGTTGCTTGATAATCAATCTGTTAGAGGTAAATTATTGCTAACCACGTCAAGGCATGTAATTCCTTAGGCCAACGACCAATAGATCATTTAATTGAAGTTAATTTTCTTTTCTCCTAAGATTTATATGACCATTGGTTAGGAGAGAAAATCCATCACTCAATGATTATTGCTACTCAGGTGTTTTAATATAGTCCCCTATCTCAAATTCATTTTTTTATTACTAGCTAAATCATTATTGTGTCCTCTGTTGAGCCTCATGGCCAACAAGTAATTAGTGTAGGATCCTCCTATGAACGAAACACTTTAATAGGTATCATTTATATTATGAACGAACTCTCTAATTAAACCTGTACATTTTCAAATGTGGACCCTCTCTCTACAGTAAATGTTTTAACATGTTTCCATTATTTATAACTCACGAGCCCTCTTTAGTTTCCTCTGGAGAAATCTACTTAATCTTAATGTATATTTTTGTGTATCCACTTAATCCCTAACCTCAAAGCCTTTTGGAATAACCAATGCTTTAATCATGGTTGGTGGCCATCCTTATCCCAATTTTTTATTTCATCCATCCAACGGGCAAGGAGAAAGGTCAATTGTTTACTCTTCCCCTTTCCCATTAGATGGAGAAAATCAGCAATAGTGATAAGCTCAGGGGTGGTTGGGGGCCTTTATGTCATGAAGCACTAGATCAATTGGTTAAGTGTCGGTCAATCTAAACCACCCTCGCATCATCGAGATAAGCTCAGGGGTGGTGGCCATCCTTATCTTGATTGGATAAGCTGAGGGGTGGTGGCCATCCTTGGCCCGTTGGATGGAGGAAATCAACAATCGAGATAAGCTCAAGGGTGGTTACGGGCATCTAAGTCATGAAGCATTGGATCAGTTAGTTAAGTGCCAATCAATATAAACCACCTTCGCATCAGTTGTGATGCCAAACAATCAGGATTTAATGGAGTGGTTGGGTAAAAAGGACCACCAAATTGAATGTCAAACTTATCAACATTACAAATGCAACTGATCATATGATTACAATGTTATATTTACTTAAATTCGATGTTCAATTACCACTATCGAATCATCCCACCGATACAAATGAATACCACTCAATTAGATACAATTTATGGAGACGTTGGCTCAGTGTTAGATTCATTTTTCTTCTACTACGAGTTCCCAATATTCTGGCATGGTTCCTTGGTTTTTATGAACAATCACAAGTTATGAATTGTCTCTTTATATCTACATTTTTTTCTCTTGATTCATGATTGTATCCTCCTGCTGGTAGTTAGAGTCGATTGCATTCTTTTTATTAAAGGATCGTGGTTTCAATGTCATCATGTTCCACCACTTTTAGAGTCATACAGGTCTAAGTTACGACATCCAACATATCCTTTTAATATATATAAAAATGCACAAGACATGTTGTGTTAGTGTATTAATTTGTATGGCAGCTCAAGATTTGTTGTGTTAATGTGTTGTTTTGTTTTGACAGCTAACATATCTTTTTCATATATATATATATATATATATATATATGAAAGCATAGGGTTGTTGTAGTAACGTGATTATTTCATTTTGAGATGATAAAGTAAAATGGAATGTAGGTTTCGTAAAGGCTATTATCGACATGTTTGAATTACGGGTGTGCTTGATTATGTATGTTTATTTATGAACAGACTTAAATTTCGGTGAATTTGTTTTGTTAATGAAATGGATAAAGCGGGTGCTATTTCTTTATGAAGTGGATGCTTTGTTAGAAGGGTTAAAATATTTTAGGTTTAGTAACATAAGTTCTTCAACATAGTACACATTAGAAGCACATAACTTCTAGCTTCCTCAAGTAAAAAAACAAAACTTTATTTCCTTTCAAAACTTTAGTAATAATAGGGTTGTTACAAAGTGGTATTAGACCCAAGGAAATAACACTTGGCCTTAATGGAGCCCAATTGCAAAACAGACTGATTATTATGTATTTATTTTTATATGTACAGAGGAAAGTTGTGTTATTAATTTTGTAGAGAAATGGTTGAAGAGGGACAATCCCCTACCCCACATGTCTAGGTGGAACTAAAAGATGAAAACAAAATCATAATAATAACAATCACAATAGTCACAATGAAATCTTGCAAATAGTAAGAAATTTACAGGTATAACTTCTAAACTTTAAAACTGAGCATGAACGAGTAATAAGAACTCAAGAGGATTTGAATGAAGCTCTTTTATTTAAGTTAACTGAGATATCTAAATATATCGGTCAAATAGGTAATAAATGAAACATAAATCTAGAAAACATATTCCTCTTCCAAAACTTTTTCTACTAATGATAGCTTTGTCGACAGTGTATCGGATGATTTCAATAGTAAAAATGAACATAAAAGAGGTAAAAAGAAAAAATACAAGGATGAGATAAATATTGAATTTTAGAAAATTAATCCTCCTCCCTTCTTTGACAACGAAGTCAAAAATGGAGAAGAAGTTGAGGATTGGTTATCAAGAATGAAAATTATTTTATAATGTGTAGTTATTCTAATTTAATGAAAGATAAAATGGACATATTTAATATGGTTGGAAAAGCGGAAATATGATAGAAATATTTAAAGAAAGCTAAAGGCATTAAAGAACAAAAAAAATGAGTTGCAAATGGTTTAAGAAATAATTTAAGAAAGAATATCTTTCTAAATATTATTATGAAGGAAACATAAAAGAATTTTATGAATTAAGATTGATTTAGATGTCGATGCACAACTTTTGTACAAATTTCCTATCATTTCTAAGGTATGTATCCTACCTTACTAAAGAAAAACAAAAATGCAAGGATTCTTGGGTTCTTTTCCAAGTTGTTATAAATCTAGACTAGAATTTGATAATCCAAAGACATTTTATGAGGTAATGAGAAAACCAAAATTGACCTATGATCAAACTAATAATAAACATGAAATCCCAAAGAATTTTAAGAAAAGAGAAGGTCATGATTTTAAGAAGAGATTTAAGCCCTTTAATAAAAAACAGAGTTATCAAAACAATACATTTAAAGATAAAAATCAACTAATCAAATCGGAATTCAAATATAACTTTGTTAATAAGAATTCGGAATTCAAAGATAACTTTGTTAATAAGAAGAATGAAGAATTCAAAAGAGCACCCTTGAAATGTTGTTCTGTGGGAAAAGTCACTATTATTGAGATTGTCCTCGTAAAAAGGATGGTTGAAGCATTCATACAGTGAGAGAAGATGTCACATTTGGAGAAGTTGCTTGAAATATTCCAAAAATAAGTGCGACATTGGACAACCATCAAGCAGACTATCAACCTTATATGATAGAAGTTGAAGGTAATACTTTTTATAAATCAATTTTGATTTTGATTGATTCAGGTTCTACTATGAGTTATATATCTCATAAACTAGTATAGAATTGTAAGATGAAAAAGCATGTGTTTAAAAATTCATAGCTAATACAGCTAGCTACAGGAACAAAAAGAAAAGTAACTAGCTTTGTTCATAATTGTGAGTTTTTCATGAATTATTTAGTTACAAAAGCATATTTAAATATTTTACATTTGGGCTCATATGACTTGTTGATTGGTATGGATTCGCTAGAAAAACATAGAGTAGTATTAAATTGTCTTGAAAAGACCTTTACTTGCATTTATGAACAAGGTATTAGTATGCTTGTTAAAGGTGTTCCTAAGAAAGTCTATACTCAAAAAATATTTGCTTTATAGTTAAATAAATGTGCTAGAAAAGGATGTCAAAATTTTTCTATTCATATAAGTGAAAGTTCTGATGAAAAATTCAAACCTAGATTAGAAGACTATTCCATTTTGCAAGAATTTAAAGATATCTTTCAAGAGAAAATAACTAAATTACCTCCTAGGAGGGATATTGATTTTACTATTGAATTGGTATTTGGATTTGTACCTACTTCTAAATCCCCTTATATAATTAACACACCGGAATTAATAGAATTGAACTGCTATATAAAAAGTACATAAGACCAAGTGTGTCCCCATAGGGAGCATCAATGTTTTTTGTTAAAAAGAAAGATGGTACCTTGCAATTCTACATATATTATAAACAAACCAATAAAATGACTATTAAACATAGATACCCACTACCTAATATAGATGATATGGTTGATCAAGTACGGGAAGATGTGGTATTCTCAAAGATTGATTTAAATTCTGTCACGTCCCCACCCCTCTACCAGAGAGACAACATGACTTCACGGCTATCAAATATGGGCAATCTAACCCCATGTACATAAAAATACCTAAAAATGCATTGAATAAAAACATATACAGATGCATAAGACATGTAAATACAGCGGAAGCAAATGCATTTCAACACAACACATTCAAGCATTCATCATGTTCATATTAATTCATAAACAAATTCATTGCAAGGATTAAATACACTAGAATACTTATCTTGAGAAGAAGATTTCCCCGCAACTAGTTATGTCGCTACAACGTTCCACCCAACCATAGGCCAGTGTGCTCATCAATCTCTCAGCGGGACTACCACCCCTAAGATGGGCATGGTTCCACAAGGAAATAGTCACACATAGCCAAAACCATACATCCACAGTCAATCCAACCCACCGTTGGGTTTCACAAAATGTCTAGCCGAGACAATAAGGAATTGGGTTTCATAGTGATCCGAAAACAAGATCTTTGCTACTCTATGACGTTAACATGAATTGCATAAAGAGCGTGAATGAAGCTCACAAATCCATAAGAAGAGAACCAAACAACACAGGCAATACGCACATAAAAACAACAAGTTGATAACGGAGTTCGTCCAGGATGGACTACGTCTCCGGGCATGCTTCTCAATAGGAGGGCCGATCTATAATCTCAGCATGAAGCAAAATACATGGCAATGATACAATGATACCTTGGCGACAATGTTCAGGAAGAGAACCGCTGCCCAAAACACAACAAGACTGCTTCCAGCAACTCCGAAGCCTGAAGACGGTTTAGAACGAGTATAAACACTCGTACCTTCCTCCTGCAAAGCTACACAATCTCCATTCTCTCCTTTAGCTACAAAGTCTCCACTCCAAGGCATGCATGACAATGGCAAATGAGAGGGTTTATATAGGCTTGTATGGACTCCTCTCATATGATCCTCATGGTTTCTCAAGTTACAACCATTTTGCCTAAATAGGCATGTGGTTACAAACTCCATGTTTGGTTATCATATGGTTGGGTTTTTTAATAAATAAAATACAAACATATTTAAAAAAACCCCTTTAAAATGGCATATGGTTAAAACCATATACAAAAACTATTTTAAACCCATAACCAAGTCGAACCCAAAAGTTTGTAGATAGCACGTGGTAATATGTGGTGGCGCACATATTTAGGTGGCATGTAATGTGGATGGGGTGGCGCTCCAATCCATTTGAAAGTTTGTTTTAACAAACATGTGACCATGTCATAAAATCTATAACCATATCACGTAGGTTGTGGGTTGGAGTTGTAACCAACTCCTGTGCATTGAAAACCAAGCCTCGACCCCTTTTTCCTCCATTACCAACGTTTCCATGGTTAAATAAACAAACCTTCACAAACACACCAATAATCATAAGTAGCCCAAGTGGTGAAGGCAGAGCACTTATATAAGAGAGGTCATGGGGTCAAACCCCACGGAGGCCATAATTTTTGCCTTAGACATATTGGCCAATCATGCTGCCACGTGGCGGCCCAGGATTGGTCCACCTCACGCCCCGTCAGCATCCAGTCAACCGTCCAGTCACTGCCACGTCACCGTCCGTATGCCCAGCCAGCTCAGATCATACTGCCATGTGTCAGCTTGCCCATACAGTAGGGATGCCACGTGTCACCCTGTCAGTGGTGCCACGTGGCACCTCCATTTTGCCAAATTTCCCTGTTTCACCAATACAACAGAACGCGATAACTTTCTCATACGAAGTCCGTTTGAGGTGAAACGAACGTTGTTGGAATCGTCTCGACGAGCCCTTCGATATGGTGCTAATTTTGCTGAGATTGGAGGACTTCAAAATTTTGCCTTCTTGGATCCTCCTGGATCATTCCTCCCCACTGAGAAGCTTTTGGCCTCCAAAAGCCTTTACTAATCAACAGATAGGTGAGGGAATTGCTCCCTCACTTTCTCCTTCTCGATCCACTTGGCCTTGCTTGGATGAGTGCCTTTGATGCCCACTCGAAGATACTCAACATCACCTCTGCGAGAAGTCCTTGTCCTTCTGTCCAAGATGACATCTTCCTTTAGCTCATCCATGTACTCAGGAGCAAATTCATCAACTGATGGCAATGAGACATTCTCCC
Organism: Pseudotsuga menziesii; assembly: GCA_001517045.1. Taxonomy (NCBI): domain Eukaryota; kingdom Viridiplantae; phylum Streptophyta; class Pinopsida; order Pinales; family Pinaceae; genus Pseudotsuga; species Pseudotsuga menziesii. The sequence goes on along the minus strand of LPNX010892059.1, from coordinate 843,523 downwards.
TTTCATCCATGATCATGGGAGGCTCATAGAGTTTCAAGTTCTCCACATTCACCACTGAGTAGATCTGCATGTATGGCGGTAGCTCTAAGCGAAAAGCATTCGTCCCAATCTTCTCCAAGATGGTGAAGGGACCATACCTAATGGGCTTGAGCTTCTTGCCTTCTCCTTTCTTCCTCTCCTTGCTGATGTGAAGCCACACTTGATCTTCCACCTAAAACTGATGATCAACTCTATGTTTGTCATGGCGAGCCTTGTACTGGGCTTGACTCTTCTCCAATTGCTCTTGCACTGCCTGATGTACCTGTTGAACTCTCTGAATGAACCTGCGGGCTTTGTCTTCATCCTTGGAAGCGCTTGAATCAACCTCTCTCCCATAAGTCAAGTCCAATGGATTCTTTGGCAAGTACCCAAAGCATGTCTCAAATGGCGAGCTCTGAGTGGAGGAATGCATAGCCCTGTTGTAGGCATGCTGCACATACTGGATCTGTTCATCCCATAACTTAGGATGTTTGTTGCAATAGCCTCGAAGCAAATGGACAACTGTCCTGTTGACTACCTCTGTCTGTCCATCAGTCTGTGGATGGAAAGCGGTGCTCCTCTTCAGCTTGGTGTCCATCATACACCATAATTTTGTCCAAAACTCTCCAAGGAATCAGGGGTCCTAATCCGAGATAATGGACGTAGGGAGTCCAAAGTGAACCCATACATGCTGAAAGAAAAGAGAAACAGCCTGCTCTGTAGTGACCTGCTTTTTACATGGCATAAGAATACACATCTTGCTAAACCTATCCACGACCACATACAAGTAGTCATGACCCCTCCTAGACATAGGCAAACCCCCCACAAAATCCATGGAAATGCTTTCCCAAGGATGGGAAGGAACAGGGAGTGGTGAGTACAGACCCAATTTTCTATTAGTGGGCTTACAAGTAGAGCACATCACACACCCCTTTACATATTTTGTTACAATGTCTTTCATGCGAGGCCAATACACAAGTCTTTGCCAATGAGCCAAAGTCTTACCTACCCCAAAATGCCCTGATACAAGAGAAGTATGAGCTTCTCGTATTACATGGACTCTTTCACTGATAGGAACACATAGCTTGCCCAAATGATAGAGCAACTTTCCCTGCAAATAGTGGTCTTCCACCTGTGTGCCATTGGTGAGCTTCTCATAAATCTCCTTGAAATCATCACCAGTAGCATATTGCTCAATATAACTTTCATGGAATAAAGAAGCATTTTTCAAGACACTAGATGCAACAATAGGAGGTCTAGAAAGCATATCTGCCACTTTGTTACTAGTACCATTCTTGTACTTGATAACTGCAGGAAACCTGTACATGCCCACATTAGGAAGAGGGGCATCCTGTTGGAGATGAATCTCATGTTGAATCTCCCTTTTGGGAGGCAAACCTGTAGGTTCTTGAAATATATCATCATAGTTAGCCACAATATCAATCATAGCCTTTTTATGAGAAGGATCGCAACCTTTGAAAGCATCGGATGCCTCAGCATCTTTTGCTCTCACAACCATGAGCATGTATTTCTTGTTAG
>LPNX010892059.1:812138-840101 GCA_001517045.1 Pseudotsuga menziesii | reverse complement strand
AGCCTCGACCCCTTTTTCCTCCATTACCAACGTTTCCATGGTTAAATAAACAAACCTTCACAAACATACCAATAATCATAAGTAGCCCAAGTGGTGAAGGCAGAGTGCTTATACAAGAGAGGTCATGGGGTCAAACCCCATGGAGGCCATAATTTTTGCCTTAGACATATTGGCTAATCCATGCTGCCACGTGGCGGCCCAGGATTGGTCCACCTCACGCCCCGTCAGCATCCAGTCAACCGTCCAGTCACTGCCACGTCACCGTCCGTATGCCCAGCCAGCTCAGATCATACTGCCATGTGTCATCTTGCCCATACAGTAGGGATGCCATGTGTCACCCTGTCAGTGGTGCCACGTGGCACCTCCATTTTGCCAAATTTCCCTGTTTCACCAATACAACAGAACGCGATAACTTTCTCATACGAAGTCCGTTTGAGGTGAAACGAACGTCGTTGGAATCATCTCGACGAGCCCTTCGATATGGTGCTAATTTTGCTGAGATTGGAGGACTTCAAAATTTTGCCTTCTTGGATCCTCCTGGATCACATAGGATACTAAGACAACAACCAATAACATGGGGTCCTTGGACTTACTCAGCTAGGCCAACACATGGATGCACTAGGTCACACATAGCCAAAACTGTTACAGTTTATTTTACCACACATGGTTGATGACACTTTTATGGACTTCCTTGTCCCTTTGCAGACTCTTTGGACCCCATGGACTATTTTTGTACCTTTGATGTTTCCAAGATCATCCCTAAAAACACCCATTATTTGTTGTATGCGACTTTTAATCCCTTTCTCGCGTTTATATGCTGATATTACCCTTAAACCCGCATACATCAGAATGTGTGCAAAAGGCCAAATATTTTTGGAGTTTTCCTTGATGTGCATCCGAGTCACTTGTCTTTTGGCCTTCCATATGCTTCGAGATCACTCAGATTTGACCTTCCATTACCCCATTAAAGCACTATATAAGGAAACCTTTGGATACATTGAAGAGGAGGAATTGAAGAGCAAGAAAACTATAGTCCATTGTTGTCGTAGCTTGTTTATACTTGAGTCTGCATCCCTTTGTCCCTTGGAGCACTTTGTGTTCTTCCCAAGCTTTCCTTTTTTTGTGAGCTTGCTATCGAGAGATGGAGGATTAAGGTGGAGGCCCAGGTGGAGGACTCAGTTTCTCCGGTTCGCAGATGTGCCGACAGAGGTTGTCACTTATGTAATCTCCGATTTACTTAATAGAAATATCTTTTCCTTTCCAATGATATGCATTTAAATGAATATTGAATCCATGGATGTGTTTAGTTGCTTATGTGTCATTGATTATATATGATAGAGTAGGCCTAACACTACTATAGAGCATGTTTTCCTTGTTTTACTGTTGTTGAGAGTAAATTGCCAAAGCAAGTGGGATTGGAAAAGCTCAACAAGGATCTACTACAACCATCCAGAATAAGGTATGTTTCGAGATCCTTTAGTGTTAGATGTTGTATTTCTCTTGCATATTGGGAAGGGGTTGATTTATGCGGTTTCTCTATCTGTTGTGGTACACCCCAAGCCATAGGAAGTTTTCTCTGTAACAGAATTGGTGACTCTACTGGGGAGGTTCCTAGTTGTTTTTCTTTGGGGGTTTCCGGCATTCAATGTGCTTGTATTGCTCTGATTTCTCTATTTCTGTGTCAGGCCTAGGGGCATGATTGCCTAGTAGTGTTCGGTAGGAGTAAATTTTGTCTCAACTTGTCCTTTTACCTTATTTTTCTCTCTTTTTCTTCCTGTACGCGGGTCTTGCTTTCACAGTCGCTTGTACACACGGGTTTTCCTGGAATAGTCGCATATGTACGTAGGTTTATTGAGAACAGACGAGTATGCCCTGATTTTTTGCTTTTTTGGGAAGATTAAGTGGTGCTGGGTGAGTTTGGATGATTGCTGAGTCTTCTTTGATGCTTCTGGAGTCTGTATCTCCCCTCTATTTCTGACCAAAGACTCTTTTTTATTTCTTTTTTGAAAATGTTCTTGTCATTTCATTTTCTATTTTTTGTTTTGAGATTAGTGCATTAGGTCTCTCTTTCCTTAGTACTATGCTTAGCTGTTGTCTATGAGTGGTTGCAGAGTCTGAGGGTGTTAGAGTAATATTTTTGCTTTTTATCTCATTTAATTCAAAAATACAAAAACATTTTGCTTTTTGCATTGTTATGCATTATTTGCATTTTGCATTAGCATGGTACTTGCATTAGGTTTGCTTGTGAATATTAGTCATATTTTCATATATGAATGATTGCATATACATTTGAAGGAAAAATATTGCACTTCACGTAGTAGCATACCCTGTTTTTCATTCGACATAGTGCATTTGCATTGATTGTTAAGTGTGCATTTTACTTCTTGTTGTTTCATAACATCATTAGTTGCACAACCATTTACCCCTTGAGTAATAAATCCAATTAAAATCAACGCATAATAAAATGAATTACACTCTTTTCTTTTCTAGGGTGAACCAACAAGACTAGGTTTTAGGGTCTTGCAATAGTTCATTGTGAGTCAATTCTCCAAGACCACTAAACAAAACAATTAGGTGTCTGTCCAAGTGAGAGTGTGAAATTCCTTTATATAATTAGTGTTTCTCAAGATCCTCCTCTTACACGGGAGTTAAGCACGAGGCAGTGTGAGCGGTTATGATTGGGATGACCCCTGGTTGTAACTGTGTAGCACCGGAGATATTTCCAAGATTGTATTCGTATTTGGGGGCTCTTTCAAGATTTTTGGGCTTTCATACCCTACCCATACGGTCAATACCGCCTGTGACTGTTTGCCTAAGCATTGATTATATCGAGGTGACCTTAGTTTCTTTACCTAGGTTATCGAGGGGGTATTTGCTGAGGTTATTCTACATGTGTCCTTGCCAGGTAGGGGTCGAACAGCACAGTCGCTATATGCATTGAAGCTGGGGGCCACTATAATTGGTTACAAACCTCCGCTTGTTGTGTATGGGAGTCTCAAGCCTCTCCTAGGCAAGACATACCTGCTTCATTTGGGAGCTCACATATCCTACCCTTGTTTGCTTATGATTTGGCTTTACATTTTATAGGTGTATGCTCTGTGCACGCTAGTTTGCCTAGGGTTTGCGTAATTAGATCGAGTCTTTTTATTTTTTGAGTCATTGTGGATTCGGGCATGGCACCCTGCCATTCTTGTCGTTTAGCAGGACTTTCTCCTTTCACGCCTCCTCTTCCTTTGGGAGAGAGAACCAGACAGTCCATGCGGACCACTTCTCACTTTGATTCACACACCATGGGAGATCATGAGAATGAGATTTCAGATATGTCTTCTCCACCTCACAAGGTTGGGGAGGAAGATCCTACTAGCATATATGATGCTTCACAAGAGCAGCCTTCATGATCCGGTTATGATCCCTGATTCACAGGTCATCGGTATTGGTTTCCAGGTGACGAGACTCACCATGAACCCGTAAGCACTAGTCATGTTAGATATGACATGTATGATATCCCTGCACCCGATCCGGCACATCATGCCGAGTCAGAAGTTGGTCCTAGCACTACGCCTAGGGGCACTCCCATCCCTTTCCATGCAGAGATATTTGGGGGCACTAGTCACATTGCACCCTCCATCCCGGTACTCTTAACCATAAGGGTACGGGTATCAACAACCTGCTTACTCTTCCAATGATGGCTTTGTAGTGCCTCATAATCAAGGTATCCCACATCAAAATGCTTCCATGCAACCCTGCATGGGTCAAATGGGAGGAGGTTATTATGGCCAAATCCATGGTATTTATAGCAATCAACCTTACACGAATCAAAACTATCAGGGAGCATGGAATCGACTGGCTCAACCTAGGCTCCCTTTCCTTGCAACTTTGAACTTACCTAACTTGTCGAGATTGATGGACGGTCCTGTGTCTCATAACCCACCATGGCCGACTGTCCCTAACAAGCTTCCTTCGGACATTCCCAAGTTCGAAGGTAAGGCTGGTGAAGATCTTGGTGAGCATGTCACCACTTTCCACCTTTGGTTCTCTTCCAATTCCTTACATGACGATTCCATTCTTTTGAGGATATTTCAACGCACCCTAACGGGTCCTGCAGCGAAGTGGTATATAGAGTTATCGGGGGGGATTATGCTATGTTTGATGATCTTGTGTTGACTTTACTTAATCATTTCTAGCTACCCATATGTTACGACGTCGGTACCAAACTCTTGTCGACCTTCCGGCAAGATAAAGCCACACACATCTTGGATCATATTCAAGAGTGGCATAGATAGAAACGGTTAATCAAAGCTTTTATACCACCAAAGTTTCTTCTTGAGTGGTGCCTCAAATAGTTATTACCTTATATAGCAAAGGATGTTTCTACATTCGGAGTTCAAAATGAGGAACAAGCTATTTTTAGGGCACAAGAGTTGGATTTGATCTATGCTCAATCCGGACTTTTGTATGAGATTATACCTAATGCTCCTAGGTCCAATTTCAACCCCAAGGTCAATCCTGGGCCACATGCCAATGGTATTGTGGGTTATACAAGTACCAAACCTGCGGACTCAATTATGAAACAAGTGAGCCAATTATCAATTAACCAGTTTGCATCAGGACAAGCTATGGCTTTGTCTCAACCTACCCAATCGGCAAATGTACTTTCCATGCAGTCGTTGAACCTGAAAGGCAACCAGCATCCTTGAAGGAATAAGAAAAAAGGAAAAAATAATCGTAAGGGTGGGAACAAGAACGAAAATGCTAATAATAATGAGAAGAACACTAATGCTGGGGGGGACAAGTACTCTAAACGAAAGGTGAAGTTTCCTTGCAAGTTGTGTAAGGATGACCATCTCACTCACTTATGCCCTCGTATGGAAGATGCCTCGAGGTTCATAGCACAGGGCCCAGTTGTGTTAACTAATCCTTTACCCAACAATCAAAATATGAACTCGAGGACCATTGATTCTGGTTGTCCATCGGATGAAAATCAAAACCCACCGAAGGCCACTAGTGGTCATGGTTGCATCAACATGGTGCGTGATGCTAAGGTTATGATTTGTGCCAAAGATTATGGTTCATCACAATCAGACTTTGGGAAAGAACCTTCCCCACCCAAGAGCCCTTTGTGAGTCAAAAAGCCTACAGATAAACCTGAATCTCCACCTCGCATTCCTAATGGAGTCTTAAAGCATTCAGGGCACAATCCTAATTCCTAAGCCACCCAGAACTATTCAGTTGTCAAGGATTTCAGCTAGACTCCTTGTGCAATGTCCGCGTTAGAAGTGCTTCAAACTTGTCCTCCATAGAGGAAAGCCTTGTTGTCTGCTCTTCGGGTTAGTGACGATAACTCTTCTACTATGATAAAATTTGAAACCATGGGAGTATAGCCTCGCTTGCCTTACTACGTGTCTCTTTTGATTCATGTAGAGTGTCTTAACAACACCATCAAGCGTACTGTCATTGATGAAGGCGCTACTTCTTCCATGATGTCTTTGACATGTTGGAAGGGTTTGGGTTCTCCCAAGTTGTCTCAATCCGCTACTATGTTGATAGTTTTCAATGGTAGATTGTTTCAGCCACACGGGATTCTTCCTTCCCTTGAGGTCCAATTGGGAGGGAAGACCATCGCGATCGAGGTCGAGGTGGTTGATGTGCCCCTTGACTACAATCTTTTACTGGGTAGGAATTGGATGTATAGTATGTAAGCCGTATCTTCTTCCCTCTTTCGAGTGATATGCTTTTCGTTTAATGGGAAGATGGTTACGATTGATCAGAATTCATTCCATAATCTGAGTTTCAATGCATCATTGAGAGATTCTATCTCGATTATCGATCATTCTCAGCTGGCAACTGGGAGTGGGGGCGTAGGTATGTATCCTTCTTTTATGGGAACCTTTAGTTGTCCTAGGCCCATTCTTATTATTCGGTCTAGTTTTGGTGGGGCTTCATCCTCGTTGAATTTGGTATCTTTTTGCACTACCCATATGGAATATCCTTGGATTCTTCCTTCACCGAGTACTTCGAGTGTGCCCATTGAGGCAGACGTTCCGTTGCCTACAACAATGGTGGTGTATCAAGCGAATCTTAATCAAGTTACAGAGCCTAGTCCTTCGTCTTCACGGACAGAGGAGGAGGACCCGTATGTGCTTCCTGCATGGGAAGTAGAGTCATCTCACTCACATGATTGCCTCAATGATGTTTTTCCATCGGATGAAGCTATTCTTAAGGCCATGTCTGGGGTTGAGCAACCTTGGGAATAGTTGCATCATCAATCATATTTTCTTCCTAAGCTCGATCATATGGAGTGTGATGACTTTAGGGAGATTCTTAGTGAGAATATTGGTAGCCCCGTGGTTCCATTAAGCTCTCCCGTTCAGATGGATGATGGAAACATGGCTAATTTATCACCAACCATTCCTATCAATATTTCTCGCGATCCTGGCAAGGTTGAGAATGTCTACATTGGGGCAAGTTGTTCCCCCAATGAGATCAAGGAGTAGATCGAGTTGTTTAAAGAGTTTCACGACATTTTCTCTTGGTCATATGAAGAGATGCCAGGTATTGACCCTCGTATTGTTGAACATGAGATCAAAATGTATCCAGATGCAAAACTGATTCGACAACGTTTGCGTGCGGTGAATCCTAGAAAAGCACCCGCCATTAAGGCTGAGATAGAGAAACTATTGAAAGTTGGTTTTATCTATCTCGTTCCATTGACGGAGTGGGTTTCAAATCCTGTTCCAATGGATAAGAAGTAGGGAGCGATCCGTATATGCACTGATTTCTGCAACTTAAATCGTGCCTATCCTAAGGATAATTTCCCCACACCATTTATTGATCAGATTTTGGATGAGTGTGCGAGAAGTGAGGTATTTTCCTTTATGGATGGTTTTTCTGGATATAGTCGGATTCAGATCAAGCCCTAGGATCAACATAAGACTGCATTTATTTTTCCTTGAGGTACTTTTACATATCGAAAGATTCCCTTCAACCTTAAAAACATCGTAGCCACATTTTAGCGTGCCATGACATTAATTTTTCACAGTCTTAAAAAGATTATCGAAGTATATTTGGATGATCTCACTACTCACTCTCGTTTGAGAGTGCGTCATCCATATCATTTGAGGTTAGTATTCGAAAGATGTCGTCACTACCAAGTCCGTTTAAATCCTCATAAGTGCATCTTTTGTGTGATTGTTGGTCGCTTGCTAGGATTCATCGTATCCAAGGAGGTTATAAGAGTCGATCCCTTAAAGAGTGAGGCAATACTTCAATTGTCTCCCTCGCGTAATATTAGACACCTTCAGTGTTTGCAAGGCATGGGGAAATTCTTGTGGATATTTGTGATTAATTTTGCCAACTTGACTAAAGGCTTTATGCGTCTTTTGAAGAAGGACACCCCTTTTTATTGGGATGAGCAAGCCCATGAGTCCTTTGATTCTCTTAAGCGAGCCTTAGCAATGACTCCCGTGCTTATTCCACTCGACTATAGCCGTGATTTCTTGATTTATGTGGCTGCGTCCATGGAGACAGTTGGTATGGTTTTGGTTCAAGAGGATGAGGAGCTCCATGAGCATGTCATATATTATTTGAGACGAAAACTTATAGATGCGGGACTTCGCTATTCCCATGTGGAGAAGCTAGCCTTGGCTACTGTTCATGTGGTTCAGCGTTTGAGACATTACATTCTCCTTCACCAAACTTTGGTCGTAGCTCATATCAATCCATTTCAATTCATCCTCACTATAAGGATGATTGGGGAAAAATACAATAAATGGATTGTCATTTTGCAAGAGTTTGATTTCGAGTTCGTTTTGGTGAAATCGAAGAAATCGTTGATCTTTGCGGAGCTTATATCTAATTTTCCAAGTTTGGAGGAGGAGGAGGTTTATGAGGATACTTTTGTCGATGAACATATTTTCTTATCTCAACTGTGGACCCTTGGTACAAGGATATCATTGTATATTTGCAAACATTGAAGGTCCCTAGTCACCTTTCACAGGATGAGCGATGACGATTACGTCATGTAGCTAAGAAATACCCTATAGTGGATAACACTTTGTACCACCGTGGGGTAGATTCCATTTTGCGTCGTTGTTTAACCCATGATGAGGCTGAGGTTGTGTTGAATGATTGCCATGGCAGGGGTGTGTGGTGGTCAATTATCTGGGATTTCTATAGCCCAAAAAATCTTAAGAGCGGGCTATTTTTTTCCGTCCATCTTCAAAGATTACGTTAATGCGATCAATAAGTTCCACCCTTTCCAGGTGTTTGCAAATATGCGCTCACGTCTAGCCCCATTACATCCTATTGTCACCGTCGGTCCCTTCACCAAGTGGGGACTTGATTTTATGGATTGCAACCCAGCTTCGGCTGGGGGGAATCATCACATTATTGTGGCTATCGATTACTTCATGAAATCAGTAGAGGATATGGCCACAGTTAAATCTGATAGTGAGACAGCCGCGCATTTCATTTTCAACCAGATTATCACATGGTTTGGCATTCTGAAAGAGCTTGTCACTGACCATGGCAGACACTTTCAGAATAAAATGATGGCAGAGTTGGCTTCCAAGTTAGGATATAAGCAAGATCACTCCTCTTCTTACTACCCTCAGGCGAATGGACAAGTTGAAGCAGTGAACAAATCACTTAAGTCTATTCTCCAATGAACCATCACACAAAGCAAGACTAATTGGCATATTATGTTATATCCTGCTTTGTGGGCCTATAGAACCACGGTTAAGACTACCAACGATTTCTCTCCATATCAGCTTGTTCATGGGGTGGAGTCAATTTTAGCGGTTGAATGTGAAATCCCTTCTCTAAAGCTAGCTATAGAGCTTTTTCCTAACACTTCCGCATTGGAAGAGCGTTTGGTCCACTTAGAGCAGTGTTGAGACGCCTTAGTGGCTCTAGAGGTTAACAAGCATCGCGTCAAGGTCCAATATGATAACTCTATCTGTCCAAGGAGTTTTAATGAAGGTGACTTCGTCCTTTTGTGTGATCAAGTTAAGGAACCCTTGGGGGCATGGAAATTTAATCCCATGTGGCATGGTCCTTACGTGGTTAAATGAGTCTTAGAGAAAGGTGCTTATGAGTTGGTTGATTATGAAGGGAGCCTTGGCGAAGCCTGGAAATGGGCTCTATCTCAAAAAATACTATGCATGATCTTCAGCCAGGGCTAATTGTTGTATATTATTATACAGTTTTGCATTGCATAGTTAGGTTTTCTTATGGTGATTGGGTTTGTTGATTAGCTTTCGTTTCTTATGGCATATGTCGATGGATTCTTCCGTTTACATAGGATTCGCTGATGATGCTATCTGCCACACTCAAAACTCAGCTTCGGCTGCTTGGGTGATTTATACTCCTACGGGTGAAGTATTGTCTTCAGGAGGCGTATGTTTACGGCCTTCTTCAAACAATGTTGTTGAATATAGTTCCGTCATTGAGTTATTGCGCGATGCCATTACACATGGTGTTCATTCTCTTTAGGTACATCTTGATTCGCGGTTAGTGGTTTCATAGCTTAAAGGCTTGTATCGCATTAGGGATCCAACATTATTGTGAAGATTCTTACGTGTTAGATTGCTAGAATGGCAATTTGAGAATATAACATACATTCATGTTCCAAGAATTTTTAATCAAGTTGTTGACTCATATGCTAACTATGTGTTAGATTGGAATTTGTTTCATAGACCATAATCATATCACAAACACACATTTTACACACATGTAAATATAAATAAAATCAATCATCATAAAAAATTTCCATTAACATCCAAAAAGTGACGTCATAATACATAAGTGTCATATACAAAATTGGGGCTTCCAAGCCACCAAAATATAATACACGGTCATACAAAAATGAATACACTCAGGTCTCTAAGCCTGAGGTGGAGGGGGGTTCTAATCATGATAGAGCACTACGGCTCTAGCTAGACGTCGAAACAGTCAAACCCATGCTCATGGTACACCAACCACCTAGCGCTGCATGGCCTCAGGAAAGTCCTTGACTTACGCCATGGGTACCCTGTGTGTCAAGAGAACAAAGTTTGTGTGGATGCTTTGGAGAGTCTACTCCACATCCGCACCCATGATATCATCTCCTCTTCCCCTCCATCGATGACGAGGGAAACCTTCTAGCCATCATGGTCCTATATCTGCATATACATGACAGATTTTCACTATGTGTCGTCACACCAAAAACATGTCTTTTGAGTCAATATATCAAAAAACACAAAAAATAAATAATTCAAAACTTAAAAAGTGGGTTTGGGATTCTTTACCTATGTCACCATAAGCTACTCTGGGTGGTAGGGGCATATCCGGGTCTCTACGAAATTCTATACCTCCATAGGGATAGTCGTCTATGGCGACGATCTGTCTCCACCACCATGTAAAGAAGTCTACTGGGTAGGGGTTAGCCACCTTGCCTCCACCCATCTACGCATGGCATTCTCCCAGCGTCGTTGGGCTAGATCTCGAACTCCATGTGGAGCAATTTCTACCCTAGGGCTTAACCCTGGCACCCGCTCAAAGAAAAACGTGCTCAGTATACTACCAAACCCATAGTTCCGCACCCTTCCCATCTTGCAGTCACTGAGCTGTTGTTTCATTTTGCTCAACAACGTCGTACTCCAGTCATACACTGTAGGTCGCATGCGCTCTATTGCATAGAACATCATTGGTCGTGAGGCCTGGTGGAGTGAAGCCAACCCTGCAATCCTGCCTAGTGCCAAAAATATGGCCTTCATCCCCAAAATATGGATAGAGTTTGTCGGGATTTGACTCGCAACCTTTTTCATCTCTGGAAAGCAGTACACGGCTATGTACTCATCTATGGTCAACCCGCCTCCTGGCCCACGAGATTGGATGTTCACCATCTCTCCTCGTCGGGACAAACCAATGATAAAACATATGTCCTCAACCTCAATGCTGAGCGACATCCCATCTATCTGAAATGTCTCAGATTATGGATCCCAATAGTCCACCAGTAGCTAGAGTAGTCTTGGTTTGGCCCTCAGGCTGCCAAGACACCAAAACTTGTATAAGCCACATGCACATAATGCTTGTTGGTCCATGAGATCACTTTGCACAGCTTCTTCAACATCTCCATGCTCTCTTTCTCTCCGCTCTGGCACCATCATGCACAAAAAACCAAAGTTTTGATCAATTTTTGCCCTTGAAAACCTTGTTTGTGGCCTTGTACGCGACTGTTCTCAAAACAGCTGTGTATGTACACGGATTTCGATGCATTTTCCACGTATGGCGAGCCCTATACACGGAAAAAGGCCTGATTTCTGCGTGGGCTAAAACGCACATGTTGGGATGGCTCAAAAACTAAAATGGACCATGAAATTTCAAAAAATTTGCATGAAAATGAAAGAGGAGGGCATGAGAATCTACCTGGATCAAACGGGGAGAGATTCCACTGGAAGATGTTCCCGGAATTTGCTTCTGAAGTTCTGAGCTCAAATGCACTATGTTGGGTAAAAATTTCAAATGGTGTGAAAATTTTTAAATTTTTCACTATTTATAGAAAAATTTTGAAATTTTTACCCACTTTCTATAGTTTTTTACCGTTTTGGACCATTTGAACTAATTTTATGTTGTAGGAATCCATTTTGAGTGTAGTTTGACCATGGCCTTGATTCGTTCATGCCTACTGCAGGTATTATGTCTAAACTGGAATATAGGTTAAGTTTCACATCTGTTTGCATTTTGCATAACCTTATGACCATTTCATTTTAACCTTAGGTATGAACCCATTCCATCTTGTCACGGAACCTTCTTGTTGCTTTTAGAAGTGACATATTATGAATGGTAGAGCTTTACCATACATGAGTACCCTAGTTAGATCATGTTTTACATTTAGTGCCCATGCTGACATTTCTCCTCTAGGGTGTGGGAGTCCTTTGTATAGTACCGCCATGACTTTGAGCAAGTGCTTCATACTCCTCTAGACCTTTATGCTGGCCTATTCCCCAGGACTCCCTTGTATATGTCAAGTTGTAATTGCATTATCACAAGTTTTTCTTGTCTTGTTGAGCCTTATGCCGGCTTCCCTGACTTTGATTATTAGGCATATAGCCCGAGCTTGTCTCATGTCTAGCCAAGCAGAGCCTTTTTATATATCTTTTGTAGCTTGATTCCCCAGTTTTTACCGGGAGGGGACTTTCCCCCGAGTGTCGTTATCCTACACATGTTTCCTTGCATTAAGCATAGGTATGTTCCATTGCTTGGAACTAGTTTGTTTTCCCCTGGACACTCGTCTCCTCCTAGACTTGTAGCTATAAAACACTTTTATTCTTTTTCAAGCTTTTCAAAATATTTGAAAAAGTCCAAAAAAATCAAAAAACCAAAAAGTCGGACAAGAAAAGATGTTATCTTTAGCAGCAGTCGAGTTGTGTCACCTTCGAACAGAGCATTGTATATCACATTCTTTGGTTGGGTTAGTAGTTTGACTTTAGGAGTTGTACTCATTTTTCTAAGTTTATCTCCACCGACTGGTTAAGCTTCCGGTCCCTATGGAGCCTTTGTTGATGCCTCCTATGTCGCAGAGATGTCCTAGTTTTGTATATCGATTCTATGTTGCCTCCTTTTAGTCACCATTCACCTTTATGTTCTTGTTCGAAGGAAGTTGAAACCTGAGTCGGCCATTTCTCAGTTATATTGACTTTGCATGTTGGCCATTCCCAGTACTATTACTGGTTTGTGCACATCTTGTTCGAGTCCTTCCACATTATACAACGTTTCTGAGTACCTCGTGTTGGTTGATGGGGGATGCCTTAATGCCCTCCTTCCAGTGGATTCCATACCATCGAATTCAGATCATTTATTCTGGGATAGGAGTCTAGAGTCATTTGAGTGCCTTGAGACTTATAGTCATTAGTGGTAGGTTCTCTCGCCATCGACAGTTTTGGGAATACATCAATGTCCCCTGATCGATGGATTCTTCCAAGTGTTCGACCTCAACACATTTATCCGCACTTGTTCAGAGGTGACTCATGTTCGGAAAGTTTCACAAAGGATTCCTTGAACCCTGTCATATGTTTGGAAGCCCCACTATCAATGAGCCAATCATTGCTTCCATGTGTAACAATGCCTGTGAGGGCAGAAATCAGAACATATTCTTCTTCACTAGAAGAATCATCCCTTTCTTCTTTGACTTTCTGTCTAGGAGGTTCATCATCCTCTACAGTGTGAGCATGATGTCTTTTCTTGCTTCCCTTCTTCTTGTGAGAGCCACTTTTTTTTCTAGGACATTCTCTAGCATAGTGTCCTTTCTCATCACATGTATAGCATCTAATTCTAGACAAATCCTTATTAGGTCTTCTAATGATACTTTTCTGGTGAGAAGACTTACCTTTGTGATAGTTTGTTGTGCTACTCTTAGAGTGTACTATGAGAGCTTGATCTTCACTTCCCATCTTTTCTTCTCGGGATATTATTCGAGCTTCTTCTTATGAGCATTCTTCCCACAACCTACTAAACTTGACTAGATTCTTTCTTGCACAAATCCCTTGAATGAAGGAGTCCCATGATCTAGGTAGACCATTCAAGGTGGTCATCACAATTTCTGCATTCTCCACTTCTTCATCTACCGCTTCCAGCTGTTCCTTTATCAGAGAGACCCTTGTAAAGTAAGACTGTATGGTCTCTGCATTTTGGATATTTACATTCTTCAATTGGTTTCTTAGAGTCATATTCCGATTTATGTTCTTCCCTTCAAACAGTTTGGTCATGGCATCAAACATAGATTTAGGTGTCTTTAGGGAGGACACCTGTGGTATGAGGTGATCCTTGATTGAATTAGCAATAATCCTCTTAGACATGACCAATTTCTTTTCGTGTAAGGCCTTAGCCTCATCTCCCTCTAGAACTAGAACCTCTTCATTGATGTAAGAGTCCAACTCATTTTCTTCCAAGACCAGGGAGATCCTATACTTCCAGGCTCGGAATTTATCAGCTCCCTCAAGCTTTTCATCAAGCTTGGTATGATGAGACATCTTAATAGAGAACCTCAAATGGAAATGCAAAAGATTTAGATCTTATCGAGTTAAGATGTCGGAACTAGATCTGGAGCTGAATTTCTGTAGAGTTGGTTCAGGAGTAGATTAGGGTTTGACTTTCCCAAAGTTCTACCCAACCAAAAACTTTGATCTTGATCTCTAAACTTCAATTTTGGGGAGGAGATCTATCCAAGCCTGGGCTCACTCCAAAATTCCACTTCTGTGGAAAGCCCTAATTTCTGGCAGTAGTGTCGGGTCAAAAATAGAAAATGCTCAGAATCAGATTCTGCTTCGACAGAAAGATGCACCCTAGAGAGGAGAGTCAGTCCAACCTTCTTTTGCTAAAAATCTATGGAGAGAGATCCAAAAAGTAGAAATCCCCAGTTTCCACAGCTACACAGTGTCTTGTTCTCAGGTTGGCTCTAATACCAAGTTATATTTTTATCTATTTCAACAATATTATCTTAGGATCTTATCTGAGAGAATAACAAGGAAAACAATCAAACACAAGAGACAATGAACACAAAGCTTTTCCTCGAGGAAACCATAAGGAAAAAACTCGGCAACTTCCTCGGAGATAGAATTAACACCAAAAGTAAAACCCAAAATAGTAAGATGACCTCCCAATAGCAGTAGTCTCACTCTCTTGTCCCAGCTACTTCTTTCTCTCTCAGTTATGTGCTACAACTGAGTGTGAGTGAATGTGTGATAAATAGAGAGGCTCACTCTCTATTTATACTAATTCCCGAGTCGACAATAACTCACTAGGGCCAACTTCTCTAGGAGATTCTAATAACCCTAGGGCCCCACAACTACGGGGACTTTAACCCTTGATCAATAAGGAGGGTTACCCTCTATGACTTTACATGACTTGTTTATATTATTGAATCTCCCAATAAGAACATCCAGCCATGACATGACTCAATTACATTACAGATACTTCCCGGAATAAACATCGGGCTACAATACATAAAATATACAAGTGAATACATTCTGAAGTTACAAATACATCAACAGAATCGGGTACTCATTCAATTCCATCTTTTCAGTGTAAGTCAACCTTGACTTGTTTTGATCCCTCAAGGAAAAATTATGTTAGTTTTTCTATTGTGGCTCATAAAATTTTGCTTGGAGATCATTTTACTTATGGGGATACTTTTAATAATAGAATTCAGTCAATGAATCATGATTAATTACAAATCAATAGTTTGTCATCTAGGATTAGTTTACGGGAAGATTTTGTTCACTGTGTGGAACCCACTTTGTCCATAGAGAGGTAGTATCGGCTTGATGTGGATTTGAAGGACCCCAGTTTGTATCTTCTGGGGTGCTCAAGCGAGTTAACACTGGAACCTTTTTAGTCATCGGATACTTATTTGGAAATTCAGGTCCTTGTGAGGAGTTTTCAAATGTTTTCTTACATGCATAAATTAATGAAATCACAGATACCCTAGTTCCTAACTATAAGGAAACTTAACAGAGATGTCCGCTCCAAATTTATTCGAGGGAAACAAAATTGGTGGAAGGATTTGAGGAGGTACTCCATGTTTTTTTTGGTCTAACTTTAACTCAATTCAAGATGGAACAAGCAAACGTGGACGAAAAGGAAAATTGGCGGATAAAGGATTAGTTGGAGGTGGCTTAGCGATGACATCATGTGCTTCGGCCATAAATTTGGGAGGAGTTGGGGTTGCTTGAAAAGAGTTTCCCGTTGGTGGTAAAAATGGAGGTTTCTGGCCCCTTAGAGCGCAAAAGGCCCTTATAAAGGTGCTTAAATTATTTTGGTATCCATTAATGTTAGGGGATTAGGCGGAAGTCCCAAGCAACATGCCCTCCGTAGATTTTTTTATTGTGTCCATCCATATGTTGCTTTACTACAAGAAACTATGCTGGTTGGTGACAACATAGAGATATTATTCTGAGGTTGTTTCTTATGAATATAATAATAATAATAATAACAATAATAACAAGAGCCACGAGGTGGCAATGTCCCCGATGTTGCCACCAACAACCTGGGATAGTTGTTAGTTTTTTGGTATTTAACAAAAACAAATAGAAGTATGAGAACAGATATCAACAAATATTAGAATGTTGTTTCTAGAAGTTAATCTGGTTCAATTTTGTGATTCAATTTAAGTAATGATTTAATCATAAGCATGATCATACCACATGCACATGAATAAATGTTTGTGGCATTGATGATTACATTCACATTACATGTAATTGCACCCATATGTTGTTGTATTTTAGTGATTTAAGTGCCTTAATACTTAAATGTCTTAAAAGAAATAAAAGAGAATATGATATACTCCTCTTTATATTTTTAGATTAATAAAAAAACATGTATAGTGCCATACCTATCATTTGATCATATGATAATCAATTGTGTTAGGTTTAATGTTATTTTTATATTTTAATTATACTAGGAACATTAATCCATTTCAATATATATAACTAAAGCACAACCACAATCATATTTTAAATAGCATAAAAATATTTGCTACCAAGTTAGAATAATATATATTAATGGGTAGATATATAAAAACTGTGTTGCATGTTTCATGCTCTATGCAAAATCCCCACGTGTATTTAAACCTCAATTGGTCACAAAATATTAACTATCTATTTGGATGGTACTTACCTTTCTTGTTTTCTTGCAAATTAAGTATAAGTTCGATTCACAAGTCTTTATTATTTCTAAAATAGAAACTTTTTCATTTATTATTTTTTTTTCAAAAAAATATTTAATACTTATTTTATATAAAACATTAACTATGTTGCAAGCCCTACATCGTGGACAATAGTTTGGATGCCCCTAGATTAGTTTTTTTTTAAACACCTCCCAACAACTAAGGGTTTTCTTCATTTACACTCATAAATATCAAAGTCATTCCAATTGTTAACTTGGTCATACTGGGTGAAAAAGAGAGCATATACTTTGAGCATCTCAAGAAAGGGTGAAATATAGAGGTATTCCATTAATTTTCTCAGGAAATTTCAACGCTATCTCACATTTTGTTGACAAATTCTGTGATGTGGAAGCCCAAAAAGAACCATCGGTCTATGCATGCATGGATGATGATAGTCCTTTAGACACCAAGAAGCATGGTGGTATCGATTCACCGTTGACTATACCCTTAGAAGAGTTCTACCCGTTCACACACGATGATACCCTTCAACAAACGCACTGGGAACTACACATACACCCCCATAAACACTCACTAAGCATCGATATGGAATGTTGACTTGTTCCTACATTGATCCTGCAACCAATAGATTACTTAGCAAGTAAACGACGAGAAATAAAATGACATTCGAGCATAGCATTGTCGATTTGGAAAAAAATCACTGGGGTTTGTGAGTGAAATTCCCATAGCCCGCCACTACAAGAATTACAAACAACAGCTGCTTTCAGACTGTATAATATATATATACTTTCTTTATTTCTTGTTTTCAATCAACTATATATATTTGGAAAAGTAAGGTCCATGAAAGCAAACTAAATGTCGATCCAACATACCTCATATTTTGTCAAGCTTCGTATGATATGTCGAGAACCTTTGAGTTGATGCGTATAACCATTGAAATTGTTATCCAACACTGTTCATACTTTGAACTGAAAGTATTACAATGAAAAAAATAGCATTAAGCTTTAGCATTCAATCTGGAAGAAGCGTGCAAGCCGGGCCACTTGCCTTCATATAAAAAGTTGACATCGGTTGAAATATCACTTTCTAGATGGAGGAGATATTACTTTTAATGGAGCATGATGTATGTTAACAATAAATAGAGTTGTATAGCAATTAAACTCCATAATGAAAAAATAACATTTAAGCTTTAGCATTCAGTTTCCATTGGAGAAACCATGTAATTTGAGCATCAGTTCATGTGAATGATACAAAATGAGTATTTCTTGGATTTTTTCTTACAGAAAATGAACACATACATACAAGTAGAGGATATTTTTTGTACCTGTAGTATTCGATGAAACACTAAATTTTGAGAGGCATTTAGTTTTATTGAGAATGACTTACCTCTGTCAAGTTCTTCCGAGTCATGAGAGGGTTAGTTTGGGCAGCGGAATCAGAAAGTTGAATTTTCTAATTTTTTATCTGGGGGAAGCATGTAATGTCCTAAGTCTGGTGTATAGACCTGAACACTTTAATTCTATAATTTTTCTTAAATAATTATGAAATTTAAGGGGTTCACACAAAGCCTTCTCGGATTGGCAAAAACAAGGGTTTCTTCTAGGAGATTTTGCAGAGGACAAGAATGCTCAGTGGGCAGAAAAAAAATATATGTCAGACATTGAATTTACTCTCCCCTAACACATTTATATCTGGTTCCATTTAGGTTTCAGAATCCGCGCTGCAGAAACCTACTACCACGCTTCTGGGCAGCCAAACCATGCAACTAAGGAAAGTAGTTCTGCCTCTTTCAACCATGGGTTCTGGAAACTTGAAAATGGTTTTTCCAGACTTAATATAGCATAAATAAAGGTTTTATATAGTTTTCATAGATTTTGGAAGGTTCTGAGAAGTTTTGGATGAATTTGGGGTTTTACGGCAGTTTTGGCCAAGGAAAACCCTGCGCAGAGGAGGATCCAAAAATGTGGTACAGACCCAAATAAAAATGGTTCTGGAGTTTTATATGGTAATTTGGACCTGTTAGTGACCCACAGGAACTGAGAGAGATCAAATTGAGTTAACAGAAATGGTTTTACATCAATTTTACCAAAACTAGTTATTAAAAACTAGTAATCTAGCTAGGGTCTTAAAAAGAACTATTAAAACATCTTAAATCAATTTATGTGAAACCTGATATTTATAATAGAGATAAATATGATATATCTGAACATTAATACTTATTTCAATCCCTTCCCTATCATGGAATATTCATTACAACACTCATATTCACTCAATCCCCCCATACACTGATAAAATAGGATATTTTTATGAAGCTGAGATAATATTCTTCAGGGTCTGACATATCTCGACCTGATAAATGTAATTTTTAGAAGATATTGACAGTACATTACAGAAATAACATTATTGACTGACCATTACAAAGAGGCTTTCAAAATAAAGGGGCAGGAAGCCGAGAACATGACCGACAAAAGCGACTGTGAGCATAGGTGAAGCATGGGATTCACTGTATCTCGACCTGAATGTGTTGGAGGGTGAAAATAACTCTGATCATACTTCAATGGCTGCAATGTAGTGCTCCATACCTGCAATAGAAGAGAAAGGGAGATGGAAGAGAAGGGAGGAGGGGTTTGGGGATCATCACCCAATGGTCTGAGGCACAACACTCAAAGAGTATGCTCACATAGCATAACCACAATATCAAATCATCAACCAAACTGAAGCAATGGGTTCAAATGGATCTTTTATAGAATTATGGATGACCTGCTTAGTAAGTTGAGGCCAATGGTGATCTGTGATAGAAAGTCAACCCCATGGTGACCTAACCTTAGCCACAAAAGCGCCCCCTTTGGGAAATTAGGAAAGTACAACCATGTGGAATTGTTTCCAAGTCCAAATCATCCTTCACAATTAGAAACTGTGCCCTCCCTTAGTCAAAAGCTGCCTCTTTTGAGTTATGACAACTTTCTGCTTTTCCTGGGTCATAAGGAAACTTTTTCTTTCCTTCAAAAACTTTCCTGCTTTTACCTCTGACTATTTTTTCTGCTTTTAGGCAACTTCCCTTTACTCTCCTACTTGCTTTTGTCATGGACTTTCTTATTTTTACCAAGGCAAGTTAACTAGCTTTCCCCAATGTGCCCTCCTAACATGGCAGCCTTAATTTCGATCATTATTGTGCATAATAAATAAAATTAAAAACATGACTTAGAACAATTATTAGCAATATTTTTCCTAGGAATAATAATTAATGTCAATTTCAGCCCCTAGGAATTTCATCATGGTCAACACTTTTAATGTCCCAAAATATGGGGACATGACAATCCTCCCCTTCCAAATCTACTTGTCCTCAAGCAGAAGCACTCTAGAGTGCTACAAATTTGTTCATCGTGTAGGAGAACTAGAGCATGAATCCATTGTTCAAAAAGATTCACTTTCTCCATGAAGCCATCCTGTAAAGTTTCTCCAAAACAAGCAATTCCAGGGTCCCATTGCTTGCATTGCACCCCCTTTAGTGAGAATGCCTTCCCACACAACTTATCAAGCCAATTTATGCCTAGATCCCATTTCCTCAACTGTAAGTATCCAAACGTTAGAATCCACCATACAAATTTATCATCACATGAAATGACATTCATGCTTTGGAAATCATACCACTGCACCGAAAACTGAAAATTCTCAATGCGAAGTTGGAAATCTGTCAGATTTCCCCACCCAAAATAAAGTTCCTTATGTGCTTGATGGGCATCAGCATTGAATCTCACAATGATGTTGCTGCAAAGACATAGGTGTGAGTCCCATGTCCAACCCCAATGAGTATAGGAATCATCCAACCAACAAGGATGCCCAAACTGCTCACAATAAGGTGATGCATCACAATCATCTCCAAAAATGCAAGCAGGAAAAACAAATAAGTGTCCCCTCATTCCACCTGATAAGGGACTGCCAATCCCACTAAAAGGTCCATGTGAACACTTCCAATGGCTCAGCTCTCTGCCATTGGTCAAATAATGCAAGCATCTATCCAACTGTGTGCAAGATATTTTACTCAACAACTTCTCTTGGCAGTTTTCTTGCTTATTTGTCTTCCACTGATCAGGTGCAGAATTTTTTCTATAAGAAGACTCCATGTGTGACATGTAATCTTCCACCAAATCCACATGTGGTTGAATGGCATCAAGTGACAGCCATATGCGCCTATGTGTCTTACAGGAGGGTGATGGTGCATTCCACAAGTCATCATGAACACCTAGGAAAGCCTCCAGCTCTTCCTGTTGCACCAACAAGGAAAATTCCTTCTCCCAATTTTAATTCTCACTTGATGAGGATAAAATAAAAGTGTGGGTAGAAATTTGGATCGAAACCCTACAATACTCATCCACCCAAATTATGGCTTCCCAATCTTCATCCTCATCTGACCCTCCCATTGGGAAGAGAATCTTTCCAAGAAACAATTCCAGTGTTTTCTGGAAAAGGCCAAGTGCTTGGTTCTCATCAAAATTGTCTACACAGTTCTCAAGCACAAAAAAAATAGAATTCACCTCATTTGCATGTGTATGGAAGGTATCCAATGGCTGCAAATTAAATCTTTGTTGTTGTTCACATGTCAAGACAATGTCAGTCACAACAACAAAGTTATTGCGGAAGTAAAATTCTTTACCTCCCATGGTCTTCATTCCAAATATGTTTCTATCCACCCAATCAATGGATGAATATAGACTTTTATTTTCTAATCCATATGTAATTTGATCAGCCATATTTATTAAGGATAAGAACACTTCATCCTTCCTCTCATTCTCAATGAGTGCTTGGCCCAGATTTTCTTCTTCATAGATTTTCACAAGCACCTGCAAATCTGCTCCTCCCTCATGGTTGTCCTCCACATGAGGTTCCTCCATTATACCCAAAGCATTTCCTTCCATGCAGCATGAAAGGTGTGACACCTTCAACTCCTTCTAAAGTTGAAAGATCTGTAACTTTGAATCTTGAAGGGATCTCTGTGTGCTCTTCAATAAGTTATTGGTGATCTCCAACTTATTAGTGATATTTTCTTATTTTTCTTCTTCCTTCTTGAGTGCACTATGGTACATTTCAGCCACCATGAGGAGATATTCTCTATCAGATAATAATTTCATATATCTCTCCTTCATCTTGGCTATTCCTTCTTTCAGTGCTATGCACTCAAAGGCTTCTCCTTCCATATCTCCACCAGAAGCTTGCCAACAACATCTTGCCACCAAGGCATTGATGTCAACAAAGTTTTTCATGGCTTCCCGAAGATTCTTTCTATCCTCCTTTAGTGATCCACTCAAATTATGTTGCTCACCAACAATATCCTCCATCAAGTTTTCTTCTTCTAATATGTGACATATATGCCCATTTTTCTTGTGGCATGAATCCACCACATAAAACTCATCCTCAACATACAGGCCAGCCTTTGAATTTTCTGCACACTCACTTCCATGATCTGAAGTGGAGGGTATCTCTGAATGCTGGAATGACATGTGATCTGTATGAAAATCAGAAAGCATCTCATGCCTTGGAATTTCAGCTTCATCATGTTGCAAGAGAGTCCAACATTCTAAACTGTGTCCCTCCCTTTGCATCAGATTTTTCTCCTTCAAATTTCCTAGTTCATATCTAGTTGGTGGGGGCTTGCCTTCCACTTCATTACGCAATTCAAATGATGAATTCAGATCTGATATTTCTTGTTCTTTTGGATCTGATCCAAAATATTCCTTCACCGTATTATTACCATTGACAATATCACCCTTCTTTTCACTGATTGTGTGATCACCAACAAGGAAACTGGGAGTGAATTTGTCTCCCTCACTTGTGGCCTTCCTTTTGCAATCCTCAGATGCAAGTGAAGAATTTTTATATTTACATGGATCATATGGTTGCAGGTGTACACGGATGCTGCAAAAATCAGAACTTTTATTATCCATGTTCTTAGCATTACCATCTTCCTGTACGGATACTATGGTGGCCTGCTCTTCCACCAAAATCTTTGCTTCACACCCAAGCAGCGTGGCCTTGTTTTCATCTTCATTATGTGGCTCAGGAGGTGACTATAAATCTGATATGTATACCTCTTTTGGAGCTGATCCAAAAGATTTCTCACCACCCATACATGAGCCAAAACCTTGAGCAATGATTCGGAGATCACCCACCAAGAAACTTGAAGTGCATTCCTCTTCAACTTCTTCTCTTATGCAACCACCTTGTGGTGATTTGCACTTCACCTCCTGGATATCTGTGTCCACTTCATTTTTATTCTCCTCCAAGAAACTTGTGAATTTTTCATCTTTAGTGGTACTCATGTCACGATATTTAGAAGCTCTTCTTGAAGGAAAACCAAACAAACTCTTAAGTCTTGAACATGTTGATGGCTTGGAGGAATATTCACCTTTGGTCTTGTCTTATTCTTCTTTTCTCAGAGAGTTGGAACAAATTAGTTCCTCTTTGGATAGCTTGTTGCTCTTGAAATAATTTTCATAATCATGCTTGGGACGAAATCCATACTTGAAATAAATATAATCTCCAAAAGAAATGTTTGCACAAATATTCCTACCCAACGCTAGATAGTCCTCATAGCAGTGAGACATGTTCTCACATCCTTCAATAATCTCTGTCAAGTTTTTCTTAACCATTGGAAAATCAGATCTGATCTCTTCCCCATCTGATGTCACATAGTTTTCATCATATTCATTTTTTAGTATGCATCCATCAACATAGAGGATTTCTTCTTCTTCATATCTTCTACAGTATTCTTCATACTGCTCATCATAGTCATCCTCATAGTATGACATGGCTGCAAATTTATTCAGTGAGATATTTATTTCCACAGGATGATCCAAGGAAAGAGATATGATACCACTGTAATGTCCTAAGTCTGGTGTATATACCTGAACACTTTAATTCTGTAATTTTTCTTAAATAATTCTGAAATTTAATGGGTTCACACAAAGCCTTCTCGGATTGGCAAAAACAAGGGTTTCTTCTGGGAGATTTTGCAGAGGACAAGAGTGATCAGTGGGCAGAAAAAAAAGATATGTCAAACATTGAATTTCCTCTCCCCTAACACATTTATATCTGGTTCCATTTAGGTTTCAGAATCCGCGCTGTGGAAACCTACTACCACGCTTCTAGGAAGCCAAACCATGCAACTAAGGAGAGTAGTTCTACCTGTTTCAACCAGGGGTTCTGGAAACTTGAAAAGGGTTTTTCCAGCCTTAATATAGCATAACTAAAGGTTTTATATAGTTTTCAAAGATTCTGGAAGGTTCTGAGAAGTTTTGGATGAATTTGGGGTTTTACGGCAATTTTGGCCAAGGAAAACCTTGTGCAGAGGAGGATCCAAAAATGTGGTACAGACCCAAATAAAAATGGTTCTGGAGTTTTATATGGGAAGGTGGGCCTATTAGTGACCCACGGGAACTGACAGAGCTCATATTGAGTTAACAGAATTGGTTTTACATCAATTTTACCAAAACTAGTTATTAAAAACTAGTAATCTAGCTAGGGTCTTAAAAGAACTATTAAATCATCTTAAATCAAATTTTGTGAAACTTGGGGTTTATAAAAGAGATAATTATGAACTATTTGAACATTAATATTTATTTCAATCCCTTCCCCATCATGAAATATTCATTACAACACACATATTCACTCAATTCCCCCATACACTAATAAAATAGAGTCTTTTAATGGAAATGAGATAATATCCTTCAGGATATAAGATATATTGACCTGATAAATGTAATTTTCAGAATATACTGACACTACAAAACATAAATAACATTATTTACTGACCATTACAAGAGGCTTCCAAAATTAAGGGGCAGGAGGCTCGAATCTTGACCAGCAAGGGGCTGTGAGCATAGGTGAAGCATGGGCTTCACTGGAGCTCAACCTATACTTTATGGAGGCTGTAATAAATTCTATAATAATATTCAATGGCTGACATTAGCTTTCTTAAACCTGCAATAGATAGAAAGGGAGATGGAAGAGAAGGGAGGAGGGATTTGGGGATCATCACCCAATGGTCTGAGGCACAACACTAAGAGAGTATGCTCACATAGCATAAACACAATGTCAAATCATCCAAACTGAAGCAATGGGTTCAAATTCATCTTTTATAGAATTATGGATGACCTGCTTAGTAAGTTGAGACCAATGGTGACCTGTGAGAGCAAGTCAACCCCATGGTGACCTAACCTTAGCCACAAAAGCACCCCCTTTGGGAAATTAGGAAAGTAGGACCATGTGGAATTGTTTCCAAGTCCAAATCATCCATCCTTCACAATTAGAAACTGTGCCCTCCCTTAGGCCTCTTTTGAGTTATGACAACTTTCTGCTTTTCCTGGGTCATAAGGAAACTTTTTCTTTCCTTCAAAAACTTTTATACTTTTACCTCTAACTGCTTTTTCTTCTTTTAGGCAACTTCCCTTTATTCTCCTCCTTGCTTTTGTCATGTACTTTCTTATTTTTACCAAGGCAAGTTAACTAACTTTCCCCAATGTTCCCTCCTGACATGGCAGCCTTAATTCCACATCATTATTGTGCATAATAAATAAAATTAAATACATGCCTTAGAACAATTATTAGCAATATTTTTCCTAGGAATAATAATTAATGTCAATTTCAGCCCCTAGGAACTTCATCATGGTCAACACTTTTAATGTCCCAAAATATGGGGACATGACAAAGCAAGTGTAGCTCTGAGAGCGGTTTTCTAGCTAAAGGGTTGTCTGAGCATAGATTCACGAGTAGTTTTGCAGTGAAAGGGTTGTATAAGAAACGATGAGGGATATCTCACAAGCATCTCTTCTCTTTGGCCAATGAAAGGTTTTTGGTGCGAAGACATATTCGAACTCAGTACTATGGAATTCCTTCCATGGTAAGTCATAAGATGATTTCACCTTATCATAGATATCAAAAAGTAAGAACATTAGCCTATACATTAAAAAACTTTGACCACTAACCCTAGAGCGCAGGAATCCATTAGAACCTGAGATCTCCATGCATGAGCGACTAGTCTCTTGATGTACCTTTAAACGAAAGCCCTTTCCACCTCATTTTGGGCTTTATCCATGATAGACTATGCATGAATGTTGCACACACAGAGAGTAATTCCAACTCCATTAAATATATATCTTCATAAACAAATGGCAGTGCCCATAGTTACAACATTTAGCATCGATGTTATTCAATTTGATGATTTAAATTCGATCTTCAAAATCTCTAAAATTATTGTTTCAAATTCTTATCATATTTGTAATTTCCATAACAACTTACACCATTCTTCATCATGATCGAAACATTATATAGTAAATAGATCTAAAATGGATATGAGTTTAGTCTACATATAGGTGAAAACATTGCAAACCTGTGCCCTAGCAAGATATCAAATATGGGAATCAAGTTGAGAATCAAGTGGTAAAGCAATTGGAAACTACATACCTTGTCGTTGGTGATTACTAGATCCGAAGGTGATTACTAGATCCACAGGGGCAGATTCAAGGGCTCAGTTAATCGTAGAGCCCCTAACTCCGAGATGGAATTTCACAGTTAAATGCCTGTCATGGGTCAATTTACCCGTCAAATACAACTAAGATTTTATGGAGACCGTCAAAATCTAGCTTAGAATACATAAAACGTTTTAGATTTTGATTGTTACCGGCAATTTCGACGGGTGTGAGCCATTTGAAATTCCTACCGGAGCTTCATTTTATTTGAAGATCATTGTTTTCCTCCTCAGGTTTGTGCCAATCAAAGTATGTCCATTCTAAAAAGCTTTAAGCAGGTTCAGGATAATAAACTACAATGGTAGCAAGAGAATAAGTCATAGATAGAACTGGATCTTGGGCATTCGTTGCATCGATCATATAATGATAGTCGTTGTTTCAAATGGAAATAGGGGGCACATTCCACTGCATCTTCGAGCAAACAATTAGCATTAAAAGTGGGGGTCAGTTTGGGGCGAGATTCCACTTCGCTACTACCACGCTATTTTTAGCTACTAATTAAATATTTTGTTTGAAACTTACCACCAAGCCTTGTTCATTTGCCGGGGGATTGACTCACTATATTCCATTTGACCCCATGAATTACAAAGTTACAGGGCATCGCTACTTTGTTTGAGGTTGTGTAACTGGGGTGAATTTAATTATTAATGCATGAAGAGAAATAAATCCATCCATCATTCATATATGATGCAGATGCTGCAAAGTAACCTTTACGTAGTGCTGGCATCGGCTCGAGTTTCATATATATCTACACGCAGATAAGGCTCTCTAGTGGCCTCTCTCTCTAGCCGGTTATCCAGAACTCCCGGCATATAAAAAAATATACGTAACAGCTCTTTTAACACTAGGCAGAATAGACAAGAATATCGACCAAAGGGAGAGGATAAAGAGTGAAGGATTCATTTTTCTTTCTTAACAAAGGCCATATCTCCAAAGCTCGAAACTTTAAAAAAGGGATATGAATCGTCGTTACAACAAATGCCCAACGAGTGAAAGATGTGCCCTATGCCAAAGGAGCCTTTGAAGAAAGTCAAAAGGCATTGAACTGCGATGGTCTTTTAGAGGGGAAAAGAGCACTTCTGGTAATACATGTGTGATAGCGCTATTGACTGTCCCAGAACTATGAAGCTGCTAAACAAGCACAGTAAAAGACTATATTGCTTCTTAGGGGAGTGATTTACAATACGCATAGAAGATATGGCTGGTTAGTTCTTGTTTCTATAATTTCCATGTCCTGAAAAAAAACCAAAATCATTTGGTTTGTTTGCACTGCCTCCACGTGATTGATCTGTCTTTGCACAAGACTATCCTTGTACACTAAAGAGGACTGTCGCTTGATGTTGATGGTGTGCCACCAAAATTTAACACAAGCTTTTGAGTCCAAGTGTCAAGAGCACTCAGAGAGAGTAATTAGGATTGGAGTTTGAGTGACACATAATCAGGTGACAGATGAGGTTCGTCTCCATTAATACACTGCATCTATGAGACACAACTACCCACCATTATTGATTGACCAATAGAATGATACTAAAATACAAATTAAAAATTTTCAAGTAAATAAATAATATTTTTACTGTAGCTTAACATTGAGAAAATGCAAATATCAAAAATCAAAATTGGAATTAATAAACGTGTGCCATTTAGAAGCAATGAGGGATGATCGAAAGATATTAAGTGTTATATCGGAGTTAAGCAAGGTTGCCCTCTCTCCCCTACCCTTTTTGGCATTTACAATGATAAGTTAGAGGGTTGTTTAGAAGAAGCAGGTTGTGCTGGTAC